>CAOLHI010003142.1:0-198671 GCA_948474755.1 Ctenosaura bakeri
AAAAGAACCATTTGATCCCTTTATATTAAAGAGTTTGTAATGTTTTGCAGCTTAAAGTCTCACCCTCTGCACTAACAGTTTTCAAAAGTCTCCTCCTACTATTAAAGATGTATCAAATTGCAGTCTTCACAATGGTCCAGTATCCTGCATTTACTTGAGAGACATAAATGGGTCACCCTGCTTAGCTCATTGTTATTTTCTGTTAGTTAAGTGTATGTCTAGCTGAGTTCAAGTTTGGGGTTTTATTTCTTTGTCTTTTCTAATAATAACATCAAGACAAGCTTCACCCATGTGATTTTCATGCCTTCCTGGATATTTGACTTCCATGTCCTTTGCTTAACATCATCACCATTACTTTCCAAAAAAAAGGGTAAATCACACACTGAGGCATGTTTTAATGTCAAAATGCAACAAAGAAATACAAATGAAACTGAGAATAAACAAAATCAACCTGTGTTGTCATTGGTGGTGGTGTTATTGAAACAGAGTAATAGAATTTTCTACCATACAAAATTCAGAAAAGGCTGGAATTCTTCCTTTAAAAAGGTGATGGACTGCAGCTAAGTAGTCAATGCACGGTTTGCATGCCAATTATCTCAGGTTCAGTTTCTTGTACCCTATAAAGATCAAGTAGATGGTGATGTGGATAACTCTCACCTGAGACCTTCGGTAGACATTTCCACTCAAGCATAGACAAGAATAGGTTAGATAAATAGGCAACTGACTGTTTAAGAAATTCAGTCTGTGTGAATTCTGCTGCACATTGTCACACTCTGCTCCATCTTGAGCAGAGGTGGGCAAATCAGGGCACCCAGAGATCAATATCCTCTCACAAGGACCCACCACAAGCTGCTTCACAGTGTCAGGAGGTAAACAAAGCATAATTCCTATTGGATTTCTTTTTGAGCAGCACAAGAAGCAACATCTCTTGTTCTAAAAGAGCATATGCTCTCTGAGGCTTCCAGGAGTGCAATTCTCCCTTGTATCCCTGTGCCTAGTCTCAAAGGAAAATATAGGTTTAGCATTTTGTTTCTTCTTACTGCTGCTGGATTGAAACACATACATTTTCCACGTTTCCAGTGATGCTTCTAATGTTTCATTCTTTTTATTTATCTTGAAGATATACTATTACTTAAAATAAGAATGTCACTCTTCTCTAAGAGTATCTCTAAGAAACTCTAAAGAGTTTCTTCTTTAAGGCAGTGACAAGTAATTTCAGCAATTTTTTTTCACATTGTGGGGAAGTCTTTGAAAGCCATTTGGTTGGGATTTGTGTTGGGCAAAATTCACACATAGTTGTTTTCCACAGAAAACAGCATTTTTTCTACAGAAAATGCTATTTTCTGTGCAAAACAACCATGTGTGAATTTTGTCCAGCATAAATCACCAATTACAGCATTTTCTGCACAGAAATTAATATTTTTACATTGAAATATTATTTGCAATGCAGAAAATGTTGCTTCTTATGCAGAAAAATGCTGCTGCCTGTGCAAAACCATGTCTGAATTTTGCACAAAGTCCCAAACTGTGAAGATTCTCATCACTCCAGGATTCCTCTCATCAGAGTTCTTCAACACTCAAAAACATGTTTTTACTATTTTCTGAATATTTTTGAATATTCCTTCATTCTCTAATTTAAAGCTACATGGTGTTTCTGCCATACAACAACAACACTTCTTCTTCTTAAAGGATACACTACTAGCTAGATGGGCATGTTCTGTCAGTATAATGAGATAGCCACTCCGTTCTACAACTCAGCAGACCCCTTAGAAGTATTTCATATGCTGATGCATGTTATATTCAGTTCAGTTAACACACCAGATGCTGACAAACTGTAAAGCAAGTGAAGACAGTGTAGCAAAAGGTTGACAGCTAAGATTGCAGAGATTGCCTTAAATACTAGGTATAGGCAGTATCATTTTAACCTCCAAACTGACCGAGCAACAGTATCAAGCAAAAGGACATAAAAAACTTTAATCAATAGAGCGATGTCATGATCACATAGAAAAAGAAAAAATGATTGTAAGTCATAGTGATGGATTTTCTTGCACAATATGCTTCAACTTCTGTTCTGTGCTGCCACAGTACCACACAGAACAAGAATGGAGAAAATTTAAAGAAGAAGAAGAAGAAGAAGAAGAAGAAGAAGAAGAAGAAGCAGCAGCAGCAGCAGCAGCAGCAGCAGCAGCAGCAGCAGCAGCTGCCGCCAAGCGGAGGGGGACTCTCTTTCTGAAACAAAAATTGGCTTGAATAATGGAAAACACCAGCTTAGAAAAATCTTTGAATAGGATATATTTGTGATCAAGGACAGTGATCTCTTCAGTAATGATCATAAACACATTTTTGCAAAACCAATGTGTCCTTGAGAAAGCAGAATGAAAAGCACAGAAGTTTTCAGTTACAGCTAATTCTAATACTATGCGATATGAATTTTCTTCTTCAGCACCTAAGAATACCTACTCAATCCAAATGCTATTTGATACCAGAAAAAAGAAAAGAAAGAAAAATCCTACATGTGTGTGTGTGGAAAATAGAAGAATGTTAATTGCAAATCTCAAACTATTCTACTGGAGATATAAAGGTGATGCTTAGTCAAAGCTACCTGTTTAACTAGGATTAGACCCACAAACATGTATACACACATACCAGATGGAAAAAAAAATGTTAGATGGGATAATCTCTTTGAAAGTAGTATTTTTGCACCTCCCAAGACAAGAAAATATATACCTCGAATTTCTGAGAATTAAAATGCAGACAGACACAACCACATATTTTTCAAAATGTGAATGGCTAAAATGTGCAAAACTGAAACAAATATGCAGCAACATGCTTGAGTGAATTGGGTAAAGTTATATAAAAGATGCAAATCATACAAATCAGTGTGCAAATTAGGAAAAAATGGATTAAAATTGGATGAACTTCAATACAATAAGACAACACAAATTCTCACAACCTGATATGACACAATGCGGACAAAATTTTGAGAAAAACTGTGAAATTGAGGCTGAAGGATTTTCACACACACACATACACACACTTTATTTCTAGTTTCAGGAGCTGCTGCCACAATTTAAAATATATTTAGTATAGATTCAACATATACAGCCTACCAAGGCTGCAATCTCTCTTCTTCCATACAGCCAGCCTATTAATTTATATTTAAGACTCATCTTGAACCTCAAACAAGAATTTTTTTCCAGTCCTTGACACTAAGCCTTTACCATTCAGTCTCTGGTTCTGCTAAGAATAGCTTGCATACCACAAAACTTGTGCTGTTCAGTCGTCACTTGGCACACAGGAAGCTTTATCAGGGATACCAGCCCACCAGTGGCAGCTCACTAGGAACAGTGGTAGTGGGAAGACAACAGGATTCTTCATAGATCATATATGCTGATAGCAACATTGTGACCTGAGCATTAAATGGAAGAGATAGGAATCTGGCAATCCAGAACTAGCAGTGGCCTGAAAGTCCCCCATTGATTTCATTGCTCTGTTGGAAGTCAAGAGGTATATTTCAACTCTTTTATGAAGGAAGGAAGAATTGCTCTTAATTTTCAGTAGTGGGGAAAGTAATCACCTTAGTAGGAAAAGTACCCCTTACTTGAACATCTGCATACTTGAACTTCACCATCATTATCAGTGACAGTGGTACAACTGCTGGCCTAGAATATGGCACATACCTCATATAGTTTCTCACTTGAGACAATGATCGTTGTTGTTGTTTTTGTTTTTGTTGTGTGCCTTCAAGTCATTTCTGACTTATGGTGACCTTAAAGCAAACCTATCACAGGATTTTCTTGGGCTGAATGTGTGTGATGAGCCCAAGGTCACCCAGTGGGTTTCCATGAATGAACGGGGAATTGAACCCTAGTCTCCAGGATTGTAGTCCAATGGTCAAATCACTACACCATACTGGCTGAAATGATGATACATCATGATAAATTCAGAATTACATATATGAGCTACTTCCAGAGATTTTATCTCTTTATGGACAAGAATTGGTGACAGGGAAGAAAAAAAGCACACTTGGAGAGGGCCAGACTGGCATGAACAATCTCAATAACATAGTTCAGAGGTAAGGGAGAAATAAAAAAGAAATCAGTTACTATCGTCTAGATATAAATCAAAGTATTTCTCTCAGTTCTAAATATGCAACAACCAGCTCACATATAAAATTGGCTAATAGATACTACTGCAAATCTGAAAATGGTGAATTATAAATTCAAATTCCCTTTCAGCGGAAGAAATTAAGTGGTTGATCACCCTGGATTTCTGTGTCTGCTGATAACATCAGGGTGATAGGGAAGAGTTTTCCCCAGTCATTACCCATGGACAAGTAGTCTCCATTTCATAATTTCATAATGACTCACTCTGAAAAGGACCTTTCAGACTGAATCCTTTGGGCCTTGGCAGCTCTTGAGGCAATTGTCCCATCCACTTTTTGTTGCACTTTAGCTTTTCTAGAGAGTTGCATAAGCTACTATTGAGTTAGCAAACCTAACAACTCTGTGTGGGTAGATGGCAGCACTTTAAAGGGTTTGTGGTAGAAGGCCACACGTGCCATTACTACAGATTATTATCTCTAGACTTTAGAGTAAGTAGCAAGTCCGATAGTCACCACTGAATTTTCTCTAGGCAGCTTATAAACCACTCCCAAGGGGCCATCACGAGCCCAAAGAAGAAAACTTCATTCTGTGTTCCAGCTTTTAACAATTTCACAAGCAGCAATTATTAAATTCTTCTGGGTTCTTCTCAGTTTTCCCCCAGAGACTCAAAGCATTTCCCCAAACAACAAACTATTTCCATTATTGAATGCCAGCTAACAGTGATGTAGAAGAGCGATCTTATTCTCTTGCCATGTGACATGCCCTGCACTAAGTCCAATTTAACAGTGGGCATCTGTCTAAATGAACACTGCAAGAAAAAATGGCAAACCGATTAGCGATAAAATCTCAAGAGTTTTGAAGTAATTGTAATGAACTTAGAGCTTTGATAAGACATGAAGAAGTGAAAAAAGAAAAGAAAGTACAGTCAATTGCCCTTGAATTGGAGAGGGGGTAGGTGAACATGTCTATTTCCAGTGTGTATCACTTTTGCAAGATAATTCCATGTAATTTCCATATTAATCTGAATTCTAGAAAAACAACTCCCCCCCTCTCTCTATATATATGCATATACACATATACATATACATGTGTGTATACACACACACACACACACATTTGTATATGTGTTTGCCACATTTAATAAGGTTTAAAAATGTCCAGGGTTCCATATTGTGTGGAGATTCTCCATAGGTACTTAACACAGTTAAATAGCACTTAAATAAAATTAATACAATCAACATGTTTTAACTTCTATTTACTAAACATAATATTGTATGTTTACATATACTTAGCTATGTGTATTAGCTATGTATAATTACATGTGGATGGAAAGCCCTCTGCTATAACTGAGGACATCCCAACATTATTTATTTTTGTTAGTTTGGCCAAGTTTTCATTCAATTCACTTTATTTCAGAGCTAAAAGAATCAGTCAACAGAAGGTGGGGGAAGAGATCCCAATTTCATCTTCTGTCAGCCATCTTCTCCTGCAACCTCCTGCTCAGCAATCAGTCTCAGACTGAAAAAGGCACAGATTAATAAATTAAATGTGAAAATGACTCATCTATAAAGAGTAATAGACTTCTTCAGAAGGCAGTTTTGGAAAAACAAACTATTAGTCTCTTTAACAGATTCTCTGTCCATGTACCTGGTATTCCTGAGTTTTTACAGGTACATTTACCTTTGTTTCTTAGAACAGTTCCTTTATCACTGATGGATGGTGCAGCCTGCATAACTTCCAGATGTAATGTGTGCTTTGGGATGGGAATGCAAACAGAAATGCACACGATATGAAAGGTCATAATAGTTTTATTCTTTAAGCATTGTCATACCTATCACTTTCTCAATCCTTCTGCTTATAACAACCTTTACTGTTTACTTGTCCACCATTTCTGAGGCTCGAAGGAAACTGAAGGTCATGTCCTCATCTTAGAAGAGGTTGAAAAGGACTTTGGTTTATAGTTAATAAACAGTTGAGCAACAATAAACAATCTTTGCCCATACATAATAAGAGCTGACTGTTCTATAATAAATGTAGAGTTACTAGGGGATGTTGGTAACAGAGGTGGGAGCCACCTTTTTAATTATGTATAATTAATTATGTATAGTTATTTGTTTATTTAGATTGATGTTCATAATTTTGTTGTTTATAATTTTGTTGTTTTGTGGTTATTATTTAGTATTGTATTGTACAATGGATTTTGGTTTGTCTTTGAATGAATGTTTTTTTTCTATTGTTTTTTTCTTTGTTTATGTTTCATGTTTTGTGTTTTTATATAATAAATAAAATTCTCTCTCTGAATATATATAAAAGAAGAGCTGACTGTTATCTTGGTCAGTCCTAGCCAATATTATGTGTGACATCAATGGAAGAATAAATTTCTTCTTGCTCTTTTGGATATCCTTGGTTGCTTTAGACTTGATCTGACTCTTTTCATGCTATTGAAAGCCATTGCTATAGTGATTCATGCCACCCCTTTCCCTTACTTGTGAGGAAATTTGGGAGGAGCTTTACAAAAGCAGTTTCTCTGTGAGAAAAGATTATTGACAAACTTTTTTTCAACAATGTACAAAGTGGGAAGCAAGTGTAGTGAAATTAAATTTTAATGTCCTCTTGGAAAAACTCAGGACTGTCCTATAGGCAAAGCTATACAATCTCTTAAAATATTTCACAAATATTTTTATTTAGGATGGAATATTTTTATATTGTTATATAAACAAAAAAAATTAAACCAAGGAATTTTAAAAGGTGAACTAGCATTTTTCTGCAGTTGCCAATTTCATGGATATTTGTGAGGAGAAATAATGCAGGAGGGAAAACTAAAGTAGAAGAAGGATAGCAGCTGGATCCACTTTTTAAAAACAAAACAATACAAAACAAAAATAAAAAGTTATAGAAAGACCTGCCTCATCCTAAATGGAAATTAGCAGAAATAAATTGCTTCCCCAATCACCACAAATCTCCACCATTAAACATGTTTATCCTAAGAGAGAGACAATTAATTTTACAAGATTCCAAGGCCACTCCACTCCTGGATGACAGTCTGCAGCTGGTCATAGCCAGTTTCATATTGGGTGCCATCTAGTAGTTTGGGGTGTCACAGTTACTGTCAGGAATTTCTCCCTGCCGGGCCACAGCCAGCAAGAGAGGAGAGAGATCAGGAACACTTGGGGAGTCCAAATATACCAAACACCAGGAAAACACAAGCAGAGCCAGATCAAGGTCCAGTCCAAAGGTTCAGGAGGCAGAGATCCATCTGGAGAGTTTCATGGAGGAGGAGAGACAAAGGTTGTGAGGGCTTACTAATAATTTCCTGCAAGCAAGGAGCAGCCACGCTGGCAGACTTAAATAGCCTCTGTGAGTGGGTGCTGCTTTTTATTGTTTTCTCAGCCTAGTCCAAGCAGCCTCTTTCTCAGCAGCCCGTTTCAGCCTTCTGCGTGATTGAGGGCTGATGGGCACAACTGGCTGCAACTCCTCTGCATCACTGCTGGTTCCCTCTCCGTCAAGAGTTGGCTGGGGCAACTCAGTCTCTGTTTGACCTTCCAGTGCAGGGGATGTTTGCAGGTTGACTTGCTCAGTCACTGGCTCAGCCCCCTGCACAATCAGTCGCTCTTCAATCACAGCATCATCATCTATCACAGTTACAGAGTATGTCAGAGGCCCTGTTCCATTAGAAAGGGTCCTTTGCAAGACGCACACTTCCCTTGCCATTTTTATTGTGAGTTTCTTTGCTGTGTCTTTCCCCTTTACAATACTGATTATTTACTTGCCTCTACCCCCACCCCACAACACATCCCATCCTTATCAGGTGGCAACAGGAAGTGAAAAGGAAGCATGTTACTATCTCTTATTTCTAAACATTTTGCAGAGTAAAATTCTAGTGCACTGAACCATCACTGTAAGCATTTGAGGGAGGGATGACAGGAAAGAAATGCTTCATTCATTCCATTACTTCTGAGTCTTGTCCTTTCGCTACTCTCCTCTCTTCCAGCATCTTCAACAGGTAGCAGCAGATTGTGGCTACTGTTGTGGTAGAAGAGAAGACTGTAGTGGGCAACCCCAGAGAGGTAGTAATGGTGCTGGGTCAAGTAGTGGCAAAGTAAGGGAAAGTCTTATGTCATCCAGTTGTATCCTGCACTATTTTAAATCAAGCTATTTTTCAAGCATGAGAAGGGCAGACAGCTTAGCTAATTTACTTGCTACTTTGAGGATCCACAATCAACAATGACATGGAAGTGATTAGCAGGCCCACAATATGTATGCTGAGAACATGTTAGGGAATTACAACTGTGTTGTGAACTGTGATTGGCCAAGCCTAGTCTAGGAAATAATATCTGCAGCTTCTCGTGGGGAAAATAAAATCACTTATATTTTCCAAGGATTTACCCTCAGAACAGGCAGAAAAAGGGAAACGGTGAGGGAGCCAAATCCACAGAATGAAATTAGGTCAGATAATTCACACAATTCTTGAATCTCCATCAAATGCAAATGATAATACATCCTTGCTGTTCGTCCAACAAAGTATGAATTTTCTAATTGAAGAACACCATCTTGATTATTCATTCAGGATACTGAAAGCTCACTCAGTGCTTGACTGAGCAAATAGAATAGATTTCTTTTATTTTGAAAGGGATGGACTCATGCTGGACATAACCGGCAAAGAAAGACTTCTGGATCATGATCTGCTCTCTTGGAGGTGATTTATACTCACCGTAGGCAATGAGATGAGTGATTATTCTGCAAGTCCAGCTGCAATAGTAAATATAATCTTCCTTATTTTCCACAAGAAGTATTGGATAAATTCACTGGTGAATATAATTGGACAAACAGGAGTGCCTTTCTAAATCTGGGCTTTGAAGTTTAGAGTTGATGGATTCTGTTCCTGTTGCATTTGACACTGTCTTGATGAAGATCCTTTTATTTGAAACAGAAACTGCCTGTTTTGAAAAATCTATCTTGTCCAGTCCCCCCACCCTCTTTTTTTCCTTCTCTCTCACTCTCATTGCAATCTGTTTCAAAACTTAGCTGGGAGGCTTATTGAGAATTACTTTCTATACTGCCCTGGCAGCCTTCTTGTTCTCTTCTATCTCTCAATTACTTCTTTTAATTACTGTTACTCCCCAGACCAGCCACTTCTTCCCTATAAAACAAATAAACTCATTTTCTGGCTGTACAATTTACAGAGCTGCTAGAGGTAAATTGAAAGAGGGTAACCATTCTCTTTTCTTTTCCTTTCTTTTTCTGAAAAAAAAAATCAATTAAAGAATGCTGAAGATAATGCATGACATCTGGGGCCCATTTGAATTTGTCTATTCATTTTGTGGAACAATTAATACCTGTGAGTTGTTGCTGCAGAAGTAAACATATGTTGATACAGAGAAGCTGTCAATAACTTCAAACTTACTGCCAAAGAACATTCAAAGCTGATGGTATTCATTTGTTTGTTTGGATACTGACAGCCTAACCTTTCTTGCAATACTTATTGCCCAATTTCAAAATATATGTTGTAAAATATATGTTTCGACCTTTCAAAGATCATTCATTTATTTATTTATTTATTTATTTATTTATTTATTTATAGCATCTTGAATAAAATATCTACCATTTAAAAATGCTCTTACATAAGCAGAAACATATGTGCCTAATATGTTGTGACAGTGCACTTTATAGTCCAAATCACATAATAATATACTTCTTCTTCTAATATGTTGTCATCATTTCTAGGTATATATTTATTTTTGAAAATTTATATCCTGCCTTTCTCTCAGGAAAAGGGAATAAGGAATGCTAAAATTCAAACAAAAGCAGAAATAATCTTTTCCTTCCTCTGCATCTGTGAGTCTAAACAGATAAACTTGATAAAAATGTAAGCATTTACATTGTTAATAATGTACACTTTAATTTATTTTCCTTTCTGACTTACATGTTATTTTGATTGCCATTTGATTATTTCATTCTGGATTGTTGAACTTTTGTATTGCCTCTTATACCTCTTGTAAAATACTCAACACATGATACATGTAAGACAGGAAGAAAAGTTAAGCAGTTAGCTGCAGGGAGGGAGCAGAAACACTTATGTATCACATTTATATGGAAAACCAGTTTTATATATGAATTCTGAATATTGGGGGGAGGGAAGCCTTTGTATATACAAACATGTCTTTTTAATCACAAGTGCTGTGCTCACTAGAAAGTTCCTACCCCTTCTAGCTGACACGAGTCTCTTTCATAGGTGATCTTCATTGATTGAATGGAGAGCGTGGTGTGCTTGCCAGCTCTATCCCCAAAGTCTAGATTTTGCTGCAGGTCTGATCAGGGAACGTACACACACACACACAGCTCCTGCCCATACAGCTTATGCACAGAGAGATATCCAGAGTTAAGGGTAATACTAGTAACCACGTTGACATGGAGACTGCAGCCAGGAAATGCTGCTTCTGTCTTACCTTTCACACACTCAATTAAACATGCTTAAGAACAGCTTTAAAACAAGATACAGGCCCTTTCTGAGAGACGATAGAGTCTTGATGTGGGGATGTGAGAGGAGCAGGACCGTAACAACGGTTCTGCATGACTTCGTCATGGTCCTGCCCTTCTTGCATCACTAGATGGTGCGATTACTGGGTAAATCATTGACAGAATTTCTTCATGAATGATCCCTGATCATGCAATGCTTTCATCCTTCCTGGCAATGCAGAAGGGCTAGAAGTTCGATTGAGGTGCTTCCTGCCCCAATGCAGCATGGGAAGGAAACTGGCTGTGCTGTGGAAGGAAGAAGTGTGTCCCTTGAACTCCCTTCCACAGAGATTCGGCAGGGTGCAGAGGGGAGCATTCATGTTCTTGGCAAAGGTGTTGCTGGGATTGCAACCAAAGACAATGGGATCAGTTAAGGTGCAGATATGGCCGTAGTCTTCCTGGGGGAATCATAGAATCATAGAAATGTAGAGTTGGAAGAGACCAGACAGGCCATCCAGTCCAACCCCCTGCCATGCAGGAACACCCTCAAATCAATCCCGGCAGATGGCCATCAAGCCTCTGCTTAAAAACCTCCAAGGAAGGAGACTCCACTACACTCCGAGGCAGCAGATTCCATTGCCGGACAGCCCTGACTGTCAGGAAGTTCTTCCTGAGGTTCAGGTGGAATCTCCTTTCCTGCAGCTTGAATCCATTGCTCCTTGTCCTGGTCTCTGGAGCAGCAGAAAACAAGTCCCCTCCTTCCTCTACGTGGCATCCCTTCAAATATTTAAACATGGCTATCATGTCCCCTCTTAACCTCCTCTTCTGCAGACTAAACATACCTAGCTCTCTAAGTCTATCCTCATAGGGCATGGCTTCCATGCCTCTCACCATTTTGGTCGCCCTCCTCTGGACTTGCTTCAGCTTGTCAATATCCTTCTTGAATTGGGGTGCCCAGAACTGGACACAGTATTCAAGATGGGGTCTAACCAAAGCAGAGTAGAGTGGTACCAGTACCTCCCTCGATCTAGACACCATACTCCTATTGATGCAGCCGAGAATTGCACTGGGAAAAGTAATCACATCTCAGTTCTGAGAGACCAGCTTATTACTAATTTATTTAAAACAGATATTGAAACAGTTAATGCTGACAGGGATGTAGTTGACTACAAGTCTGAGACAACTTTCTTCTACTCCTCTCCTTTTTGCGTTAAAAAAAAAAAGGATTTTGTAACCCTCTGAAGCTGATCATGTACAGGTACCCTCTTGGTTTTGTAGCGTTCCAGTTCTAATAACAGAAGGATAGCATTGCCCATTGTCCCCCCTCTGTTGTCCATGGAAATGGTGCAAGGATCATCCTGTACAACAACTTCCCAAAACAGCACTTTCCAGTTGGATTACAGCACTTATCACCCCAACAACATTATGCATGCTGACTGAAAATGACAGAAGATCTCTCCATTCCTTTCCTGCCAAACAGCATTAGAACAGGCAAGGATCCTTGTGAGTTGGATATTTGAAAAACTCACAAACCATGCAAATACTGGCAATGCTTTCCAGTCATATCCCCATCAGAATATAGCACCTTCTAGCATAGTTCTTGTCTGGTTGGTGATCAGGTTAGTTAATTTTAATAATGCCATAAAAGTCTGCAGGATATTGTGAAGTTCCTAAGATTCTTTCACCATGATAAGAATGCTGCCTCCAGTAGCAAAGAATGCAAAATACGCTTTGCTGTTTTACTGTATTCAGTAATGGTTTGGAAATGCAGGCTATTGCTCTGTTGAATTGCTACTTTCTCAGCTGGAAAGCAAACAGTTATTTACTTTAAGCTCATGTTTATAATAGTTTTGTTTTGCTGTGTCTATAGTAGTGGTTAAGATTTTCATTTAATGTGTGAATTAATTCTATCCTGTTGTGTTCTGAACATTCTAACAATACTTTCCTTTGTCTTAGCCTCTCTGCTCTTCACTTCCAGTGTCTGCAGAAAGGGTCTTTGGGGAGTTAAGCTTCCTCTGACCAGTCCTTTTTCTTGTCTGAAGTGGAGACAATTACTCTGCCCCCTAGGAATGCTTTTGGGGTTTCTTAGAGCATTACTGGTGCTCTCTCTCCCTCTCCCTCTCTCTCTAGTTATTAAACTGGAGAGACTTGTTTTATTCCCATTACTTTTAAACTTTTTAAAGGTAATTCCCCCATAAGGAAGTTGCGAAGCTGCCACAAGCTAGTTGCTGTTTTAAGGCAATTTTCAGTGGTCAGAAAGAAGAAAAGTAACATGACAGAAATAGCAATAGCTAGAATAAAGTGAATAATTCTCTCGGTTCTGAAACTGAACCAACATACATTTTGGATCTGTGGAAGAGATCAGACAGTTCTTCTCCCTAAACTAACCTGTTTGTTTGAAAAGGAGTCAGAGCATGTAATTCAAAGTTCCTGCCTGGCCTCCCCAGTTGTCTATTTGAATACTGTCTACATACACAGGATCTGATAAAATAACCACATTTGAGCACCGTGTTTCCATATGGGCATTCTGATAGACTCATTTCTGTTTTAACATGACCAGGTACATTCCCTTAGATGGGCATAGGACACAAAACATCTGTCTTAGCAGACACTATTAATCCCTCCAGGTCACACAGGAATATTTCAAGAGCAAGCATGAAGAAGCTCTTTTAGCCGTAGGACTCTATTCCTTCTTGGAAAAATCTCTGGGATCTCCATGCTGCCAGTACTTGAAGTCAATGTCTAAGTATATGCAATCAAAGCTACATATACAGCCCATTCACGCACATTACATATTCCTGCTACATACATACACTCACACAAATCCATCCATGCCCCTTTCAGATGTGAGTGTGCAGAAAAAGGAAGTGGGTTAAATGTGTGGAAAATTATTTCAAGAGTGCCCCAGAGGAGCTAGAAGAATCATAGAATCATAGAAATGTAGAGTTGGAAGAGACCCCAGGGGCCATCCAGTCCAACCCCCTGCCTTGCAGGAACACCCTCAAAGCACCCCTGACAGATGGTCATCCAGCCTCTGCTTAAAAACCTCCAAAGAAGGAGACTCCACTACAGCATATTCCACTGCCGGATAGCCCTGACTGTCAGGAAGTTCTTCCTGAGGTTCAGGTGGAATTGTCTTTCCTGCAGCTTGAATCCATTGCTCCTTGTCCTGGTCTCTGGAGCAGCAGAAAACAAGCCCTCTCCCTCCTCTACATAGCATCCCTTCAAATATTTAAACATGGCTATCATGCCCCCTCTTAGCCTTCTCTTCTGCAGACTAAACATACCCAGCTCTCTAAGTCTATCCTCATAGGGCATGGCTTCCAGGCCCCTCACCATTTTGTTGCCTTCCTCTGGACTTGCTCCAGTTTGACCATATCCTTCTTGAATTGAGGTGCCCAGAACTGGACACAGTATTCAAGATGAGGTCTAGACACTATACTCCTATTGATGCAACCAAGAATTGCATTGGCTTTCTTGGCTGCTGCATCACACTGCTGACTCATGTTCAGCTTGTGGTCTATGAAGACTCCTAGATCCCTTTCACATGTATTGCTATCCAGCCACGTGTCCCCCATCTATATTTCTGTATTCCATTTTTTCTACCTAAGTGTAGGACCTTATACTTCTCCCTGTTGAATTTCATTTTGTTAGCCTTGGCCCAGTTCTTCCATCTGTCCAGGTCATTTTGAATTTTGATCCTGTCCTCTGGCGTATTAGCAACCCCTCCCAATTTGGTGTCATCTGCAAATTTGATGAGCATGCTCTCTATTCCTTTATCCAAGTCATTGATGAAGCTCTTGAACAGCACCGGGCCCAGGACAGGGGCCCTGTGGCACCCTGCTAGTCACTTCTCTCCAGGATGAAAAGCAGCCATTCGTGAACACCCTTTGGGAATGGTCAGTCAACCAGTTACAGATTCACCTGACAGTAGCCCTGTCCAGCCCACATTTTACTAGCTTCTTTGCAAGAATGTCATGGGGAACTTGTCAAAGGCCTTACTGAAATCGAGATGTGCTACTTCCACAGCATTCCCTTCATCTATCAAGCTAGTAACTCTATCATAAAAAGAGATAAGATTAGTCTGGCATGACTTATTTTTGAGAAATCCATGTTGACTTCTCGTGATTACTGCATTAGAAACTGACTGCTTAATGATCTGCTCCGGGATCTTTCCGGGTACTGATGTCAGGCTGACTGGGCGATAATTATCTGGGTCCTCTTTTTTCCCTTCTTGAAGTTGGGGACAACATTTGCCCTCCTCCAGTCTGCTGGAACTTCACCTGTCCTCCAAGATTTCTCAAAGATTATAGCAAGTGGTTCCGAAATGACCTCTGCCAGTTCTTTTAATATCCTAGGATGCAATTCATCTGGCCCTGGAGACTTGAATTCATCCAGTGTGGTCAGGTATTCCTGTACCCCCTCTCTACCTATTATGTGCCACCTTTCCCGTTTCCTCCCCTGCTCCCCAACTGCCAGGTTGAGTGCTTGTATCCTTCTGGAAAAAACTGAGGCAAAAAAGGTGTTAAGTAGTTCTACCTTTTCTCTTCCCCCTGTTAGTAATTCGCCATCTTCTCTGTGCAGTGACCCTATCATCTCCTTTTTTTTCCTTTTGCTGAGAACATATTTTAAAAAGCCCTTTTTATTGTTTTTAATATCTCTGGCCAGCCTAAGTTCATTCTGTGCTTTAGCCATTCTGACCTTCTCCCTACATCTCCTGGATACCTGCTTAAATTCTTCTTTGGTTGTTTTCCCCTTCTTCCATTTCCTGTACACATTTCTCCTAACACTTAGTTCAGCTGAGAGTTCCTTAGTCCACCATTCTAGTTTCTTCAGATGCCATCCATTTTTCCTCCTTATTGGAACAATTTTAGACTGCGCCTTCAGTATCTCCCTTTTAAGGAACTACCATGCCTCCTGAACTCCTTTCTCTGTCACTGTTCTTAACTATGGAATTTCAGCCAGCAACTCCTTAAGTTTACAGAAGTTTGGTTTTTTAAAATCGGAGTGTCTGGCTACACTTATCTTCTCCCTCCCACTGAATGCCAAATTTCAATAGGGCATGGTCAATCCCCCCTAAAGATCCATCCACTTCTACCTCATTAAAGAGGTCATCCCTGTTGGTCAGGATCAGATCTAGAATATTTGATCCCCTTGTCGCCTCTTCCACCTTCTGGGTCATGAAATTGTCTGCAAGACAAGCGAGAAACTTGCTGGACCTTGCTGTCTTGGCGGAGTTTGACTGCCAACATATATCCAGGTAATTGAAATCTCCCATTATTACTGTATCTCTCCTTTTTTGAATGTGCAGTCATTTGGTTGAGGAAAGCGTCACCAAAGTCCTCAGTCTGGGTTGGAGGTCTGTAGTAAACCCCCACCAGAATATCCCTATTGTTTCTCGCTCCCTTAATTCTTACCCAGATGCTCCACCAAAGAGAAGAATCACCAAAGAGTCAGCACAGAGAGAAATGAACAAGAAATTTCAAGTGTTAAATCACTTTTCAATGCAGAGAGAGATGACTGTCAGCATAGTAACTGAGCTGGTAGGAACTACACAACTACAGATGTCATGTAGTTAGGATCTTGGCTTGGTACCTGAAAGGAGAGCAGAGCATGGTCTATAAGAGGTATAGCGTCGAGGAAAGCTAGTGGCTCAAGACCACAGAGGCCACACTTGACCCACTGAATGGAGATTTCCCACCTATTTTCCAGCATGTATCAGGATAAGCCACTACAGGATCTGGAAACAGGATCTGGAAACACTGTGATTTTAGGTAGGAACATATGGTGATATATGAGATATAACACCCATGGAAAAATTAGTTAGTATAAGCTAAATCATACAATGAGACTTGGAATGTGCTTCTTCACCAGTTCCATTCTTGAAGGAAGCAAGAAGTAATTTTACCAAATTGTAGTAATTTTCTTCCTGCTATGAGAATTAAAAAATTGCTATGAGGGGACCCTCCTGCTGCATTTTGATTTTTATCAGCATTTTGTTTCTTGTGCAAAGATGTTGGGTTTTTTTGGCACAGAAAACAGCCTTTTGTTCCCATCAACAACAAAAAACATCTTACAAACCAATTTTACACAGAATAAGTTCCTAACTGTAAACATTGACCCTTTCCACACGTGGGGCATGAATCGGGCAGAAACGGGACTCACTGGATTTCTTCTCCGTCCGATCGAGTCCGTCAGGATGAGGAGTAGTGCGAGCTCATCGTTCCGCACTGCTCTGGCATCCAAAATGGTGGTTTTCAGTTGGTGGAGGCTCTCCACCAACTGGAGAAGCTCACCAGGCTAAAGCCCGCCCCCGGCAGAGCTGCAGGCATGCACTAGTACGCACCTGCAAATCTGCACCGGAACGTGGTGACGGAGCAACACAGGGTTGCGCGCTCCGTGCTTTTGAAAAACCTCTTAAAAGAGGTTTTTAGGGGACTTCCGGTCTAATGGCGGAGCGACTGACACCTTAGAGAGACAGCTGTCTCTAAGATGTCGCCGCGAGCAGCTTAACCAGGGGACTAACACGGAGGGAGAAGTGCCGGGATTTAGCGGCTCCTCTCCCGACCCTGGCGAGTTACTCTTCGGGGAGGAAGAGTCCCGAGGGGGTCCGAAGGGGATCCGTACCTGCAGTCTGCGCGTCGAAGTAGTGGGGTGGAAAGAAGACAACCAGACAGCAGAGGATCGCAGGGCCACCACGGCCGCTCGTTGTTTTGCCGGGATTTACCTGTAAGCAACGCCTAGACCTTTTTAATTTTACAACTCTATTGAAGCGGACGATTTAAGCTTCTATTTTGCCTTTTGGTGGAGTTTTGATTGTTAGCTCCATCTAAGAAAGAGCTTAATTCACAGCTGAAATGGGGCGGTAAGTAGCCGCACGTAAAAGGACACACCAGCCGTATTTTTTTCTTCTTTTCTTTTTATTTTTTCTTTCTTTTCTTTCAGCCCGTTTGAAACAATCTATCTAACTTTTGACTGAACTTGTTACATTTGATTTCTGCGGGCTACGTGTAGATATAAATTTAAAACTTATAAATTTATGGAGACATTTAAGAACCCAAGAAGAAATCTGTGGGAGGACATAAGTGACTGACTTCAAGGCGACATTAAGGCTTTCCAAGCTCTTCAAGCTAAGAAGATAAGAAAATGGAGGACGCACAGGGGGCTTGTCTTTAAAGTTAACACTTTCCCCTTTTGCTTTGAGTGGACTTGGTGAAATAATATTGTGGAACCATATCTCAAGCTGGCAAAGTTGTTTTCCAATTTATGGAGTTTTTTCTTTTTGTTTTGTTTTGTTTTTGAATCCCATTCTGATGTGAGAGAAAGACTTTTCTTTTTTACTGGGAAGCCATACTAAACAGACAGACCTGGTTTAAAGTTGGTGCGCTATTTTTTGTTTTTTGACTTATTCTTTTCCCCTCTTTCCCTCTGTGCCATAATTTTCTCATGGAGGAGGAGGAATAAAGAAATTGGTTTTGATCTGAAATTGATCTGACATCGACTGAGAAGGATTTTGGCTGGCTGAAGGCGGAGTGAAGGCTCGTAAGAAGGAGGGATAAAGAAACTAACTGAGGCAGTTTGTGAGTGAGCGGAGGTGGATTGAAGGACTGAACGAAGGTGGAGCGAAGGGAACCGACGGAGACGGGCACCATTTGCTGAACAGGAGAGCAGGACTGAGTATAAGGGGCATGAAGGAACGAAGGAAACTGGCTGAGAGGGACTGTGACTGAGAGAAGAAGGCGTGACGAACTGACTGTAGGAGATTTGAATTGAATTGAAAGGAACTGATTGACTGAGACAGACTGAAAGTGAGCGAAGGTTTGAAGGAGGCAAGAAGGGAAGTGACTGAGACGGACTGTGATTGAGAGAAAGGGGGTGAAGGAATGTGCTGAGACAGAACGAAAGAAACAGACTGAGATGGACTGTGAGTGACCGAAGGAGGAACGAAGGGAGTTTGGGGAAGTGAATTTATCTAAAGTGTTGGGTAATAATATTTATTAAACTCCCTATTCTTTTTTTTTTCTCTTTCCCTCTATCCCCTCTTGGTTTTACATAAGTATTTAATAATCAGTGATTTAGGACAATCAAGGTAATTAAGCTACCTTTTCATGTTATTTTATTGTCTACATTACTCCCCCTCTCTTACTTGATTAGTGGTTCTAATTAGAAGTTTTCTAAACATTTCTTTATACGTTAAGCTATAGAGCATATACTGAATTATACTCGGTTATAAGAAATTTAACAGAGGGTAGAACTTTATCAAATTAGAATACATATTAAAGGGTATATTAGAGGGTCCTAGTTGAAAATTCATGACTGTTTAAATATTAGAGTGGAAAAAGCTTGATTAGACTATAGGAAAATAGTGTCTTTTCTATTTACTGTAGTACTCCAATAATATTGTGGTGCTATAATTTCGAAGTTATCAGGTTTTTTTTTTTTCTATTGGAGTAACTTTATAAATAGTCTCCATGGCAACTGGTACCAGAAGGGCGCAGTCTCAGGCCCAATCTAAGCTCTCAATGCAGCAGACTAGGAGAGCTTCAATAGATTCCAATACAATGTCAACTGACACTACTTTAATCTTGGAGGCTTTGAATAAATCCAGGCAAGAATTAAGACAAGAAATAAAACAAGACATCAAAGACTCTAGAAATGAAATTAAGGCAGAAATAAAAAAAGAAATAGAAGGTCTGAGTAAAAAAATGGACACAATATCTAAAGAAGTTTCTAAAATTAAATCGGATATGGAATTGATTCAGGACAAGACAAAAAAAATTGAGGAAAAAACGCAAAAGTTGTCTGAAAAGCAACTGCAAGAGGAAATTACACTGAATAGACTAGAGATGAGATATCGAGAGCGTTGTTTAAAAATTAGAGGCCTGAATGAACAGCGACAGGAAGTTATCTATGATAGAATTATCAATGCGCTTGTAGAATATTTGCAGATTTCGGAGGACAGATTACACGCCTCTATTGAGAGAATATTTAGAATAAATTCACGTCTGGCAAGAGAAAGAAATCTGCCTAGGGATGTTGTAATTGTTTTCTCTAATCTCAGGACGAGAGATATTATTCTTCAGAGAAATTATCAAGATAAATTACGCATAGATTCGCAAGAAGTTAATATCTATAAAGATATACCACCTCAAGTCCTGAGAAAAAGGCAGGATTACAAATTCCTGACGCAATTCCTGAGTAAGCAGAATATAAATTACACATGGAATAGAACAGAAGGAGTTTTTTTTCAAATATAATCAAAAAAATTACAGGATTAACAACATCGATAAGGCGAAAGAAATCTATGGGAAATTGAAGAAGGAATTTGAAAGGAAGATCAAATTGGGACATTCTGCAAGACAATCTGAAAGGCAGGAGCACATTGAGTTGGGAGCATCATCAACGGAAGTGAAGGAGGACGATGATGAATTAACAGAAGACATTGTGGTGTCAGCAGAAGAGCAAGAGAAAGACGAAGAAGGGGAACTACAAACAGGAAGTGAACCTGAAGACCTTGAGGAAATATAGGAATATTAACACTTTACAATGAAGATGGTGACTAACGACCTAAGGATATTGTCTTGGAACGTTAGAGGCTTAAATTCGCAATATAAACAACATAATGTGTTCCATTATTTGGAGAAGACAGATTATGATATTATCTCTTTGCAGGAAGTCCGTATAGCCCATAAAGATCTTAGGTTCCTTAGGAATCCTCGGCTGGGGCAATGTTTCACGGCAGCATACTCAAAAAAAAAAAAAAAGAGGAGGAGTGATCTATATAAAGAATAAGTACAATGTAACGGAAATTTATTCAGATCCAGAAGGCCACTATTTGATGCTGGAATTAAAGATTCAGGATTTTGCTATCTTGATTGTGGCGATATATGCGCCCTTGGACAATAAAGGAAAATTTTATAGCTCAATTAAGAAAAAGATTGATGACTATGTCCAAGAAAAATCTCAAGAAAATATTTTGCTTTTAGGAGATCTTAATGGTGTCCTCAATCCTGTAGAGGACAGATCAAACATGGGAAAATCGAAAAGGACCCAGTGTAAACTCCCAAGAAATTTCTTTCATTTAATGGATGAACACAGTTTAATAGATGTATGGACGTTTAAACATGGAGCAGAAAAAGGTTTCCCTTTTTTTTCAGATAGATATAAAACTTCGTCAAGAATAGATTACTTTTTAATCTCCAAATTGCTACACAATATGGTGAACAAGATGGAAATATTACCCAAAATAACCTCGGATCATAATCCAATTCTTCTTTGTTTAAAATTTCGACAACACAAACAATCTAATTGGAAACTTAATGAAAACCTAATTAGAGATGATGCTACGGTTGCTAAATTGAAACACATCTTACAAAGGTTTTTTGACGAAAATATTAATGAGGACATCCAGCTGAAGACTGTATGGGATGCTACTAAGGCAGTTATCCGTGGACATTTGATAAGTATGGGAGCATACAAGAAGAAAACTGATAACCAACAACTCTTTAACCTATTGGATAGATTAAAAGAAAAGGAAAAGGAATTCAGAGTTGATACTTCAAATAATGATCTAAGACTTGAGATTAAAACATTGCAGAATCAGATCGCCACGAAGAATATTGATGAGGTCGAAAGAAAATTAAGATATTGCTGACTAAACCATATTGAGCACGCTAATAAAATGGGGAGATGGTTAGCCCATAAGCTGCAGAAAGAAAGGGAAAAAAGAAGAATTCTTAAGATACAGAAAGACCAGAAGGAGACAACTGTGCTTAGAGAGATAAAACAAGTTTTTCAGAAATATTATGCTCAGCTTTATGGAAGAGATAAGAGTCATGAAGCAGAACTTCGAAATGCTAAACTTTATTTAGATCAGCATAAGACTGTACAGATATCAGAGGATCAAAGAACCCTGTTGAACAAGGAAATTACAATTAACGAAGTGAAGGAGGCTATTCGTAAAATGAAAGTTTCTAAAGCTCCTGGCCCAGATGGCTATACTGCCCAATTTTACAAAACGTTTGAGGATGATATTGCACCTGTACTAACAAAAGTTTTTAATGAGATTAAAGTAAAAGGCATTCCTGAAACATGGGAAAAAGCAAACATTGTGCTGATTCCCAAGGAAGATAGAGAGCTTACCTTACCGGAGAATTACAGACCTATCTCACTTCTCAACGTAGATTATAAGATCTTTACAATGGCACTTGCAGAGAGGTTTAAGAAAGTATTGAATGAGATAATACATCCAGATCAAAGCGGTTTCTTACCTAATCGGCACATTAGACAAAACATCAGAATCTTGTTAACTGCAATAGAACATTATGAGAAGAGAAAAGATAAACAACTAGCTGCTTTGTTTCTAGACGCTGAAAAAGCCTTTGACAACATCCGATGGCCTTTCATGCTGCTTACACTCCAGAAGATGGGTTGTGGAGACAACTTTATTTCGTGGATCCAGGCTATCTATAAGAAACAAACTGCAAAAATTATTGTGAATGGGGAGTCGACTGAAGTCATCCATATTGAGAAAGGGACTAGACAAGGCTGCCCAATGTCACCTTTGTTGTTTATTGCTGTCCTTGAAACCTTAAATATAACCGTAAGAGACAATTCGGTTATAAGAGGAATTAAAATAAAAGGACAGGAGTTTAAACTCCGAGCATTCGCGGATGATCTTGTCTTCTTTATTGAAGAGCCGATTTCAGGAATTAGTGAACTCATGAAGGATATACAAGCATTTGGTGAAGCCGCCGGTTTAAAAATCAATAAGACCAAAACCTATTTCTTGGTAAAGAATATGAATGATCGAGAGAAGGAAGAATTGGTACGCTTAACAGGATGTGAGATACAAAAGAAAATTAAATATTTAGGCATATGGATTATGGATAAAAATAAAGATTTATTTGAGAACAATTACAACAAAATTTGGAAAGAGATTACTTTGGATTTAAGAAGATGGACTAAATTGAAGTTATCATTTCTTGGCAGAATTGCTTCCATTAAAATGAATATATTACCTAAAATCAACTTTTTGTTTCAAAATCTACAGATTATGACTAGCGATAAAGTTTTCAAATCGTGGAACAAAGAAATTTCTAATTATATTTGGGCAGGAAGAAAGCCTGCCCAAATGGAAGATGGAAATTGCTCTCTGAAAGACCTGAAAAAGGCGGCTTTGGGCTACCTGATATTAGATTATATTATTATGCAAATGCTATGGTCTGGCTCCGAGATTGGATACTGTTAGAAGATAATAGGCTATTAGCACTAGAAGGTGCTAATATGTGCTTCGGTTTTCATGCTTACCTTTGGTACAACAAAGATAAGATCGATCCGGATTTTAGCAACCATTTTGTGAGGAAGGCCTTAATTAGAGTTTGGAAAATAGTAAAGAAAACTATCTATTTTAAAATTCCGTTGTGGGTATCGCCCCAAGAAGCCTTTTTTGGACACTGGGCTGAAAAACCAAAAGGTGAATGGCTTAGATATAAAGATTTATTGTCGATTAAAACTCCGGATGAGGTTAGATTGAAGACGCGTGATGAGCTGCACAATGATGGCATCCCACTGAATTGGTTCCCATATCTTCAGATAAAAGAAAGATTTAAAATGGACTATAAACTGGAAGGGTTTGCGTCTCAAAAGACATATAATGAGATCGAAAAAATACTTTTTGTAAAAACCAAACAGAAAGTGTCTTTATTTTATACTTATTTAAATTCAATAAAACTGGAGGATGAGGAGGTTAAAGAAGTGATGATTAAATGGGCCCAAAACCTACAACGCAATATTTCGTTAGATGAATGGGAGGCATCATGGAAAAACACCATGCAGTTTACTACCTTGCAAGAAATTAAAGAAAATTACTTTAAAATGATGTACAGGATCTATCTGACACCTGATAAAATTAATCGAATGTATCAGACAGGAAACAATAAGTGTTGGAAATGTACTGAAAATATTGGTAGTTTTTTCCATATGTGGTGGTCGTGCCCGTATACAAAGAAATTTTGGACTAAAATACATCAAGCTATGGAAGAAATATACAAAATATAATTTCCTATGGATCCGGCTTTTTTCCTCTTAAATATGACAAATATTTTCAATGCAAAATTCCAAGCCAAAAACAAAAGGACTTTGTTATTTTTGGTTACAGCGACAAGAATTGTTTTCGCAAGGTTATGGAAAATGCCGGACATTCCTGATTTACAGTTATGGTTTCAAAAATTATTTGATTATAAACAACTCGATCTACTCTCAGCTAGATTAAAGGGGAAACAAGAAAAGTTAATTGAACAGGACTGGAAACTAATTACAAAGTATGACTTCAAAAGGATATACTATGTAAGATCTTTTTATCACTATTTTCTTTTTGTATTGAACCTCTATTTTACGAGTATATGGTTATATATTGTATTGTATTGGTTGTATTGGTTATAGGCGGGTGGTGAACATAAGATGTCATATATAATTGTACACAAAAAATGACACAAAGACGGAATTGAGCTTAAAAAAATGTTCATTTATTTATGTAAATTTTTTTCAATATATCTTTATAGACCAGAAATACATGTTAATGCATCACAAAGAATTGGGGAGCTTTAGATAGTTGAGATTAGCTGTTTTAGGAACTCTTAAGGGAGGCAAGGAAGTTACGGTTTTGTACACCTAGGCTTAAAGGAAATAATACATTTCCTTTCTGTTTATTATATGTTATCAAATATTTAGGATGTACAACACCGATATGATAATGTATATAAGTGGTTTTCTTTTCTCGTGTATAATATGGCTACTTGTGTTCGATTTTATAGTATTTGTTTTTGTTTTTAAAAAAATATAATTAAAAAAGAAAGAAAGAGGTTTTTAAAAAGCATGCTGCACGACCAGTTCCGGTCGCTCCGGAGTGGACTGAGCTGCGGAACTATGAAAAGTAGTCCGACCCAGTCCACTCCACGGTGCAGAATGCCTCCGTCAGAGGTCGCTCTGCACCGTTTTAATAGCCCGGTGCAGAAAGGGCCATTATCATCAGTCTAGGATTTTCCTCATCAGGGTTTCCCAACACTTGAGATACAACATTGTTGACTATTTTTGAATAATTTTGAGTGTTATTTTTAGCCTTACATAAGATAAAACAAAATTAATGATTTAACAGGTTACAAACCTGCATTGCAGCTATAAACAAGACACTATACTGTGGCAAATTGAATGAGGCATGTGCAAATGAGCTGTAATCTTCATTGCCTTCAGAAACAGCAATACAGATGAATGCACTTTGTCCAGCTAAGTAAGAATCTCTTACTGTTGGAGGAAATATGTCAGGCATACTTCTCACAATAATTGGCACTTTTATAGATCTATTGTTTTTAAAGCCCTTTATTTTATTTTTTTAAAAAATGACTGCTGATGAACATACTGTTGTTGCCTGCATTATGGCTCTTAAATTAGACAACAGCAAATATATGTCAGCAATAAACAGAAGCCATCTTTTGGCACTAGCTCTTCTGATGGCGTAATATGGGAGGGGAAAGGATAATGTTTTAAAGACATTTCTTTGTCCCTGAACTGAGCAATTGTTGGAATATTAGAAAGTAAAGAAAGTAAAGGTGTCACTCAAGACTGATCACTTTCAGCTTGTATGGTACAACTGTTGCGCCTTTTTGCCTTTTAAGAACTTGGGGAAAATTTTCTCTTGCCCCCACCAAAATCACAGGCATATTTGTGGAGAACAAAAGAGACAACCTTGTCATTGGCCATTCCCAAATTGTGGAACTCCCATCCACAAGAGGTTCAATTACCCCTTACATGTTGTCTTTCTGCCAGCAGGCAAAGATCTTTTTATTGAAACAGGACTTTAGCAGATAAAGCTTTTAATAGGAGTAGTTATGTCTGCATTTTATGGTTTTGAGTGTATATTTTAACAGTTTTTACCTTGTATTTCTTAATAGAATTTGGTTTAGTTATATTTTAACTTTAGCTTTTAGTGGTAATTTCTTCAAATGGTTGTAAGCTGCCTCAAATCTTTTGCAGGGAGAAAGATGGGATAGAAATAATAAAATAATAAAATAAGTAAAATAAATTTACTGTCATATCAAGAGCATGTTGTCAATAGGCATAGCAGGACACTGGAAGCCAGCTCTCTCCAGATGACTTTGAATATGTATGCCTCAGCTAAATGAAGCCTGTGCAACTCATAAAGCCAAACACAGCCTACCCATTGTGAATGTAAATAGGTACCAAGCTTACCTAGCAATGACTTGCAGGGATGCTATGGAATAAGGTAGCTGCCTTAAGCGGCAGGCTTTAGACATCCATCTGTTATTGAATTTGGGTATTTTTACAATGCTTTTTTATAGCTGTAAACTATCTAGGATATTTGCCACTTGGATTTGGTGTTATACAACTGTGTGTCCCTGATTTTGACTGGAGAGATTTTCTGCCTCAGTTGCCAAAAATAATTTGACCAGCCTCAGGTACTGTATACCTTGTCATGGTTGCAGAATTTGTGTGACTTGGATACAGAGAGTGAATTCTGTTGAAGAACTAAGAAAAATGTCCTCTTTTTTGTCTACAACTCCCATGATCTGCTGACTTGGACCCAACCATGCTGACTGGGGTCTAAAGGATTCACTTTGGGATCAAGCTCTAACAAGAAGCTTGAATCTTATTTCATTCTCAAACAAGACTGAAAAATTTCAAAGATTCTCTGGACAAGATTATGACTGCTTTGGCATATAGTCTAATTACTTTTACATTTTGAAACTTTTTCAGCTCATTTACAAAGGCTTTTATGTAAAAAAAATGCTCTCATTTTTCACAAAATACTGTCTTTGGATAAAAACTCCTTTTTACAAAATACAATGCCTTTTTATATTATTATTATTATTATTATTATTATTATTATTATTATTATTATTATTATTATTATTATTATTAATATTATTTTAGCTATTGCTGCTGCTGATTTAAAAAGTGCTGGTCTTTTGGTTGTCATGTAGGGGTGTCTAAGAGTGTCCTGTTGAGGATGAGATAGTGCATGAATAGTTTTTACATTCTTGGTTTACACACACTTCAAAGCCAAGCACCACCAAATTCCTGGCTGTCCACCAATACACTCAATAATACAACAAACATATCCAAATTGAAATAGACTATTTATCCAGCAAGAATTAGTTAGCCTGGGGCAGTAAGCAGGCTAATGAAGGGCTCACCACTGTAGCATAAATGGCATCTATTTTAACCAAGTTTTTATTATTATTGCATGCAATACAACAGAAAAAAGAAGCTTAAAGAATAAATAATGACTAGTTCAACTATCACTATCCAGGACAGAATGATTCTGAACTCAGGTTTCCTGCACATACGCATATGCCACTAAAGAGGATACAAATAAGAAAACATCTTCACCTTCTTTTTGTACCTCATCTGAGTGAGACCTCTCAGGCCTTGTATTTTTATCCTCATAGAATTAGATGTGACTCTCTAACTCTTGTCATGCAGAATAGAGAAAACAGGTTTTAGGGATGTGACTACAGATGGAGGAAGAGGAGGGCACTGTCCTTCAAATCACAATTCTGCCTCTCCCAATGAAGTTTTCATTCTGTCTCCCAGTTTCCAACATTTTTGTAAATAAAAAATGTAGTGAACATTTAGAAATACAGCTTAGGCATCCAAAGAAAAAGAGTATGCTGAGTTTCCAAGGAATACAAACACAGCAAAAAATAGGAGAGGTCTATGTATGAACAGTTTTTGGTGCCTCACTCTCTGTAACTTTAGAAAATCAAAGACTAAAAGAAAAATTCATCTGGAGGGCAGAATTTTTATTTGGAGGTCAATACCCTCATTGTGTCCCTCCCCCAACAGCTACGCATCTGGCAGGCATTCTGCACAAAAATTGTATGTGTGTGGGTGGGTGTGTGCACCGTCAATGCCTTTTTACTTATGGTGACCCCATGAATTCCATAGTGTTTTATTAGGTAAGGAACATTCAGAGGTGGCTTTGTCAGTTCCTTGCTTGGCCGGGCAGCATATGCCCATTTGTGTGTGGAATACCATATACTCTTCTCAAAATGATCTAATAATGATTTGTAAAATGAGTTTGAAATGAATGATTGATAGGTTGGAAAACCTTGCTGTGGTATGGGAAGTGATATTTAGAGGAAGTAGGCAGAACTCCTGTGACAAGGGTGAAGGAGAAGATTTTCGGGATGAAGGGAAAACATTCAAAAATCACAAAGGTTGAGGATGAGTAGTGCTTTCTATTAGATGGGAGTGACTGGGTGGCCTTTGTTTTCCCTCTTCTTCCTTTTTTTTAGGAACTTTAACAAAACTCCATGTATCAGCTTCCCTATACCCAGCTCGTGGAACAGCCCGCTCCTCATCCAAAGAAAGGCAAGAGGGACCAATATGCCATCACTATATTGCATCGTTCTCAAAGAAATTCCTATGGAATCCTAAGGTTTGTAGTTTATGGAGAGGCCAGTTGGCCCCTCCCTAAACTGCAAACCCTATGATTCTATAGGATATTGAACATGGAATAATTGCGCTATAAGAGTATAGTGTGGAAATGGCCAGTCATCCCTTTTAATTGCAACTCAACCCCCAGATAAAAGTTTGCTGTCTCTTGTAAATCTTTTGTCTGCAAGGTCTGAGAAAGTCTTGTCTTCTTCCATTTCCTTTGGGGCCCTGTTCAGGAATTTAGATCCTGCTCTGATCGAGTCCCTACCATTTCAGACCAAAACTGTTCTCACCCAGATCAAATCCAAATTCAAATTTGGGCATTCCTATATTTGCACTGGCTTTGAACCCCAGTCCTGCCCATGCACACAAAACTACATGACATTTGGAGGCATAATAGTCCCCTCAGAGAAAATAAGCCCTGCAGATTGGTAGCTCCACTGTCTGTCTGTCTGTTGTTCTGTTTTTCAAAACATCTGTATAGTCAGTTGAATCTTCAGTCATGCAGGTTCATACTGTTTTTCTCTTAGCATGGCCTCTTTAGTATCTCCACTGAAGCAGAGACTCTAAGGCCCTTTCATCACCAGGAGGCTGCATCACTGTGGGGCAGGATGGCAGTAGTCGGCTAGTGATGCTTCTGCACGATGTCATCACCTGCCTGCTGCCATCTTCCCCCCAAGTGGTGTGCCTGAGTGGTATTTGAAAAATGGGGAAAAAATCTGTTTTACGCCTACCATCGTGCATTGCTGCCACCCTTCCCAGCCATTCAGGAGGGCCGAAGCACACTGGTGATGCCTCCCTCCCCAGTGCAGCAATGGCAAGTGCTCAGCTGCTCTAAGGAAGGGAAGAGGGAGGGCCAGAGTACTCCTCTCTGCAGCAACCCTGCAAGGTACGGATGGGAGCATTCCTGGCACACTCTCCTCCCTGCCAGGGCTGCAGCAGAAAGACTTTGCAGAGCCCCATCATGCAGAAATGGCCTAAGACTGTCCTCAACATTTAAGATGAAGATGAAGTACTGAAGTGTTTGACAAAAATGTGTGCTTGCTATGAATAAAAGAGTGTGTTTTGCACAAAAATAAAACCCTGTACATAAAAAGTATTACTTGGTTAAAAAAAAGTATTTCTGCTTGGAGTAATGCCCCCCCCCCAAAAAAAACGACTGTTCATAAGAAGCAAATATCTTTTGACAACTGTGCAGAAATCTTTGTTTTCTAACATGCAATATGGGGATACACAATATGGAGAAAAATAATCCTTGCAAATTTGTATCGCTATGCTGTAATGCTCCAAACCTGTGAGCATTTCACTTGGAAATGAGTAATAATGGCCCTCAGTGAGATGTCCAAATAAATGTGCATAGAAACACACTGTAAAGTTTGCTTCTTTGAATTTTGAATGGTGCATATGAGAATGATTATTGATAATTTCTTTTATGGGCCAGAGTGAATACTAAAATTGGGCACTATCTTAGTTAAGCACTTGCTAAGTACTTGTGAAGTCAGTTAGAATATCACAATGGATTAAAAAAAAAAAACTTAGCTGGAAAAGCTAAAAAGAGATACGCTGTGTCATATTCCCTTATTCTCATATCCAGTATGATAATGTATATGTGCAAGTGTTCTCACAGAGCAGTAGAAAGTTCAGGAAAACAAAACAGCTTGAAGGTACCACCTAGTTTTCCATCACCGTGGTTTTAATGTGACCTGTTATCATAACTCAAATAGAAAGGAACATTCTTCAACAATTCTGGAATCTTTGGCTCAAGCCAAGACAGCTTCCATGTGGCTCACCACACAATAAATTCGATCAATCAAGAAGTTCAACCAGTCAGGCAAAAGAGCTGTCACAGCAAGTAAGATGCTCTTTCAGAAAAACTGGTGCAGTGCATTCCTGAACAGCAGGCAGGCCAGCCTTTGCATCAATCGCACTGATTTCACAGCAGTGCCTTGGCTTTAGAAAACTTAGCCCAACAGAATATTCCACATATTGTCCTTTCATTAATCATTTCAAGCAATGATGTTATTCAACAGGATAAATACAGTCACTCTGTCAATAAAATTCCCAGTAGATAACCTATGTCAACCTATGAATGAAATATCAATACTTCAAACAAGTTATCTTGATCATGAACAAAGCTGTTAAAAACAGGGATTCTATGTACAGTGAAAATCATGGACTCCTAACAGAGGCCATTTCCACACTGGGAATTTAAAATGGTGCAGAGCAACCTCCAACAGAAGTCTTCTGCACCGTAGAGTGGACTGGGGTGGACTACTTTCTGTAGATCCACGCCTCAGTCCGGTTCTGCATGACCAGAACTGGTCGCTCAGTGTGGTTTTTAAAAACCTCTTTTTTGAGGTTTTTAAAAAGCACGGAGCGAGCGAAGCCGTGTAGCTCCGTTGCCCGGCTCCAGAGCAGATTTGCAGGTGCATGCAAGTGTGTGCCTGCAGATCTTCTGGGGGCAGGCTTTCGGCTGGCAAGCTTCTCCAGTTGGTGGAGAGCCTTCACCAACCGGAAGCCACCATTTGGGATGTGGGGGAATTGCGAAGCAGCGAACTCGCACTGCTCCTTGTGGCGATGGACTCGGCTGGCCGGAAAACAAAGCCAGTAAGCTTCGTTTTCAGGTGTTCCCCCCCCACATGCGGAAAGGGCCAGAAATTCTAACTGCTTGCAATACTCTTTTTTATTGTGGGCTGATCTGTAACCCTGACAGCAAATTAATGACAGAACTTGGCTTCTAAATTCCCTTTCTCTTTATACAGAAGTCTGGAAAAATGGTAGTATGTTCAGATTTTAGTGCATGAATCTATCTCTGGGGCATCAGGAGTGGGAAACTGGTGGCATGTAGGCCAGATTTTAGATATGGGCCACCCTAGCTGGCTCACATTCTCCCCTCCTCACTTGATCACCACACAGCTATTAAGCTTGGGAAAATCCTCTCATTGGTGACAATGAAAAAATGTCTTCAAACCTACATGCCATGTGAGAAAAGGTTGATATTGGGTTGGACCTCAGGAGGAAAATTTTCTCTGCAGGCACACACGGTATACTGTTACCTTCCACCTTCAAATCACCTCCCTCACATAGCAGTTTGGGCTTGAAATGTCCTACCTTTATTGCCAAATTCAAAGTTTTACCTCACAAGCTACAGGGGAAGGATTGCCGTATCTTTAGGTATTTCCTGAAGTCTCTGGGATTTGGCCTGTGGACCAAAGTCAAGGTCAAGAAACTCCTTCCAACTGAACCAAGGAAAAGAAAAGCAATTATTTAACTGGATCTGTTGCAGCCAACAATCCAGCTAGGCGAAGCTTGGCTAGTTGGCTATTGGAAGTTGTCCAGGGGAGAATCTTTGTTCTTCTACTTACTGGCAGAAAAAGATGCACATGAGGAGTGAAGGTGCATGTTCACTTCTAAGAGTGGTGGTTAGTTTGGCCTACAGAGAACAAATAGTTCCTGGGGCTGTACTGATTCTGTCCTGAAGTATAGAGGACTGTGAGAGCCTGATGAGGAAAGGAAATTATTCCCCCCCGCATTGCAACACAGTTGGTGGTTAATTTCTTTTTCACCCTCTATGGGCTGCTTAATCTTTTCCCAGGCTTCTTTCAATCTCAGTACAGTAAGAAGACCAAACATGGCAGTCCATTGCAGAGGGAAGAGGAGCTTAAGAACTTTGCAAGCTACAGCTCAGTTGCCTTTAGTTGATCAGTGATTTGGCTGGTGGTCAAGCTCTCTGTTTCAAACTTATCACTTCCAAACTAATCATTTGAGGAAGGGCAGGATATAAACATGACCTTTTTTTGTTAGAAATGGCTAATTAGCAATGATTTCTGCAATTGGATGATGACACCAGGAATTCAATCTAGATTATTTGTACAGCCCTTTTTAGAATTATCATTCCAGAACAGTTCCAACAAAGTCAGTTCCTATACCGCATGCCATATGTGAAAAATAATAATGGATAAGAACAAGCATGGATCAGAAAACTGGACTGGAACAATTCACTGCACTCCATGCTTGGCATAGGGCTGGAATCATTCCATTTCGAATTATTGTCTTTGTATGATTCAAACTATTCCCACTGTAAAGGATAATTATGACCTTTTTTTAAAAAAAGTTCTTAAAGTGATAATTACTATCCTATCTTATAGGGATGTCTTACTCTTCACAAAAAACTTCAGACACCTAACAGCTGATTATGCATGTCTGGCATGATTGTCATTCTTATCATAGACCCTAAATAACATCAGTAATGATTGGATAATCAATTTTCATAATGCACTGGAGATTACCTTAGGGTTTCCTTGTTCCATTGACTTCATGTGCTTCTGTTAATCAAACATTATTAGTGAGATATGGATCCAGATCCACAGGAGCTGCAACTGTACCACAATTGTAATATATTAGAGTATACAAAGCTTGGAAAACTTTCATTTTTTGCAATACAAGTCCTATCATCCTATCCCATGTACTGACTGACAGTTAGGGGAATTTTGTCTATGTCTAATGTGTACATTGGGACAGGTTTACTTAATGACATCACAGGGTGATCACACCCTATGAGACCATTAAGGGGTCTGCCCAAAATCTCTGGTGCTGCCATGCACATGACCTGGAAACCTAACATAGAGGACATTTCTATCTGTTTAAGAATGAATACATATGCATAGATGTGTGTGTGTGTGTTATGAATGGATATGGATAAATATATGTTTATATGAACCCCTTCCTCCCTTAGCTCTGTCCCCTGATCACCTTAATGAAAGAAGGGTCTGTGCCAAAAGTTTAGCCACAATGGCATGTGTTTTTTTGGGTCAAAAAGGATCCTGAACTCCTGCTATATATAACAACCTGGGCTAGCAAATTTTCTTTGGGATTTACTTCCAAGTAAATATGCTTAGGACTGATACAAATACAGAAAATTTTAAAGAAGTTTTACACAGGGAGTTTGTATCTGTGACATTGCTCAAAAGTGATCCTGAAGTGTGCAAAAGAGTAAAAGCCTGTTAGCTCCAATACAAAGACCTCAGTGGGACCCTCTGAGCTTTTCTGTTGTGAAAAAGATGTGTCCGTTGCTACATCTCTAAAGTGATGCTATCATCTGACTATTTTTTAGAAATTATAGCCCTCCAATTTTGTCTCCTTTCCCCATGACAGGCAATAATATTTTAAAGCATACCTAAGAAGAGGGCTTTCATTATCCTATTGTGCAAGTATAAATTCAGGATCCTGTAAAAATATCAGTTGTCATTTAGAGAACAGAAATAATACCTTGAGTCTAGATTTGAATGTGTCAGACAATGATCATTGAGATGTCAGAATGTTGGCTGAAGAGTAAAGAGCTGAGCTGGACACTTAGTGGGGCAGCCATTGGTATATGATAAATATTTTCACTCATTTCAATCCTTTGCACTGGGATAGAAAATGTACAGCTCTCAAGATGTTGTTGAATAACAACTCCTATCTGTCCTAGCCAGCATAGCCAATGATGAATGGGGTCTGCTAAGAGTTACCATTCCAAAATGGCTGAGATCTTGTATTGCATTACCTGAAATGCGTTGTGTAAACTTAACAACAAATGACCTAAGGAGTCATCTCTCAAAAACCACCTTACATTCCATAGAGTGCTCAAGTGATGGAGGGTCTTTGGTGCGACTGAGTTAGGCATTTCAAAATGCAGCTGCCAACCCTCTCTTGCCTCTCTCTACAATTTGATATGAAAACAAGATGGGATGCACTTAAGATCTGGAAAAAAATTCTTCTCATCACATTGGGTTCTGACTATGAAAGAGGGCTGGCTATGTTATTCTTTAGTGCCACACTTGACCATGCCACAAGCCTTTGTCATTCAGAGTACCTCCCTGGAGTTTAAGATGGATTCCAGAGGTCATGTATGATTGTGACAATAATACCATGATTGTGAATACATAATGAATGACCTTTCCACACTACATTGTTTGAGTGCTATTATTTCACTTTCAACATCCTATGGAATCCTGGGGTTTGTAGTTTAGGGAGGGGCATTTAGAAAGCCAGAGAGCCCTTTAGCCTCAGTGAACTACAAATCCCAGAATCCCACAGGATGTTGAAAGTAGAATAATAGCACTATAACAATGTAGTGCAGAAAGGCCCATAGCTGAATAGTTATGGATCTATAATCCTAGGTTACAAATGAGTTAGTGCAATACAGGATGCCAGCCAATACCTGGAGGGTCAACAAAAGTCTACTTCTGCATTGACAGGAACAAAATGAAGCATACAGAACAAAAAAATCAAATCTCAAAATTAACTCAGTATCATAACTAATGCCTACTTTTAGCAGGATATAGAATTCAGATGCTTTGGTTCAGAATCTTGCATAATAGTGCAGAGAACACATGGTCAAAGAAATAACCCCTTTGGATACCATGTTTTATTTGGTATCCAAAACCTGGGAAAGGGAGAAAGGGAATATATTACTCAGTCCCAGGACTGAGGCTGTGACTGAAAAAGTGGCAGTAGTCTATTACTGGACATTAAAAAGTTGGCCTTGTAAGATTTACTATTCCATAGGAGCGAGCTGTAATAAAAATATTCTTGCTAATTAATCACTGCATGACTCAATGGTCGACTGCTCCCATGCTTTGCCATCTCTTAACAACATGGCTTGACTTGATCTCTTTGGGCCTCGTTACTCAAGGATAAGTCACTGAAGTGCATAAAAATATTATATTACCAAGGCCAACTGGGTAATGTAACTAGCTGCAAGATTTTGTTCAAGAAAAACCAAGAACCTGAACCAAGAGATTATAGAAGTTCTTGTGTTAGCCAATGTATATAATGAGTGTTGATTCAGGTGCATGAAACCGAAATGTGTTTTCCTCCACATGTTGTTATCTTTAAAATATAAGTTAGCAAATCCACTCATCTTGATTTTTCTGTATTCATTATCAATTAAACATTAACACAGAGATCAACTAGAGACTTTGCTGTAGCAATTTTTCTGGCAACAACTATCAATTTCCTCACCCTGTCCGTATTGCTGCATGGTAAATATAGAAGTTACCATGTAGAATTTGGAATTCTACCAGCTAAATCACTTTCCTCTATTACTACTTTATTCTTGGCACATGCCCCTCCCTGTCTTCTGTCTCTGTTTACTAGCAATTGGCAGGCCAATTTTACAGTAGTAGAAGTGTTGAGGTTGCATCCCCAGGTTCACAAGATCTATGTTCTGGCAAGATCCATGTTTTGGCATACTGACCAAATAATTCGGATCAGTTTTATAGACAGTTGTGAATCAGGTTTTTATACTGCCTCACACAAGAGAATTGCAGATGACACAGTAGATATTGGAAGTTCTTACCACTTTATTGTAACACTAGATAGAGGCCAGATAGGGGTAGGAGAATCTGCCAGCTTTAATTTCTTTCGTGCATGCATGCATGCATGCGTGTGTGTGTGTGTGTCCAGATCTTAAGTGCATGCCATCTTGTTTCAGCATCAGTTTGTGATAATTAATATTTTTTTAAAAAAATCCACATTAAAATTTGTACACATTTTTGTGTCATTTCTCCAGTTTACATGTATTTTATATTCTGTTTTGCCAACCATTAGCATTTTCACATGTATTTCTAATTTTTGATACATTATCTTTCATAAAAGACATATTATGCACAGCTTTCCTTAATATAAACATTTTGTATTAATTTCTGATTGCAGAAATGTATTGAAAAATTTGGAGACATGTGAATTCTAAAACATAAGTATGTTTCAGTTTATGTCTGGATTGCAAAGCTTAAACTAGGAAGGTACATATCACAGTGTTTTATTCTTCAATCTTGGGGTCAGAAACTGCTGTGACTGCTAGAAAGGCAGAAAGTTGGCTTGCTTCATCTACCTATTGCCTGCTTGGTTATATTGAATTTAGCACAGGTGAGTTGCTGAGATTTCATGCTGGCAATTTTTCTTCCTCCTTACATTCAAAAAATGTAATTTTTCCACTTCCCACATTCTAATTTTAAGGCATCATTTTATAAATGTCTGGTGGAAGGGGGGAAGTGTCTAACAAGTACGGCAGGTTCTTTCACTAATGTTTATGTGACAGCACAGTATCTTGATAGATAATTGCCAGATGTGTTCAGCGCTGTACAACAACTAGCATTAGCCTAAGTTTTTTGTTATAGATTTCTAAAATACATTGTCCTTCTACCTAAACTCGCAAATCTAAATATCATTAAAGTGATTAAATTGACACAACATTCTTTGTTGTTTTGGTATGTCAATCTTATACCAAGATACTAGCCCTGCAGTGCATGACTGTACATTTGTAACCTTTTTAAAAGTGTTTAGTCTCCATAGTCTCAAAATGACACAATCAAGTCTATTTTGCCTTCTATAGCTGTGTTTGTACTTTTAAAAGTTTGACAACTATAACATTCATAGAAGAGGAGAGCAAAGTTATTTTTGTCTTTCTGCTACCAAATATCTTCTCTTTGTTGTAATGACATGGTGGGAAATAATAACGCCCACCACAATGAACCAGTCATCTGCTGGATTTCTGTATGCTTTTTATTCTATAATTTATATATTGATCTAGTAAGTTGAATGATTGACATTTTCCAGATTTTGCTGCCATATAGCCATTCAAAATAAACATTATGTCTGATTATCGCTCACCATGCATTTTTCTTATAATTATCTCCTGCTTGCATGCTGCAGGTATTTGAGAACCTTAATAAGGCCTAGGAAGAAGCCAGCATCCAAATCCAAATGAGGAGCCAAATCTTCCGTAGCAAAAACAAGGCAATATCACTCTTCCTACTTTTTTTTTCATTTTGAGTCTGAATGTGCACTCCTCTTATGTTGTTTTTAGCATTTCTAAACAAGATACTCCAGTGAATCTCAGAAAGCAACCAATGATGCAATCCCATGCCTATTTATTTTTGCAGAAATGCTCACTGAATTCAATGGGACTTATTTTTGAGTAGACATGTGCACAATTGACTAGAAATGGGCAATAAGCATGTAGGATCCCTACAGAATCGCATTGTGAGTGGACCCCTGGGACACCCACATTTTGGGGTAACAGTGGAAGATTTTGGAAAGGCATAAGTAGTCTACAATCATCATAAAATTCATGAGAAAACACCGTTATGTACAATTTCCCAGATTTCAGTCTGAAGTGGATATCAGACAATGGTTCCCTATACAATTGGGCACAGTAAGGCAACATCTCAGAAAAGAGTGGCAAAAGTTGTAGACCATCATCTCTTTCTTCTGGCCTCTCTGTCTATTTTCCTCTTCTGAGGAAGATTGCTATGTATGTTATGCATCCAGCTTAACCAAGCCCCCTTAAATACATTACAACCTCAGGCCTGGTTGTGGATGATGTCTTATTGCCAGTTAGGTATGTAAAAATGTGTCAGATTCATTCTCCTTGAATTTCTGTGGTTGCCATGAGTATTTTTCACTGGAGATTTCTTACACAAAAGTTCACACATTTTTTTTCATCACATTTTCGTATGTTTTTGAATTATCTAAAATGTCTTCAACTACACTCTTCCAAATGCACACTTTTACAGTTGTAGAAGGTTTAAAAGTGTATTAATGGTTTTTCTGAAGTTTTTTTTTCTTTGTCTGAAATACACCAGAAACTTCCTGGAGCAAGATAAGTGCCATTTCATTTGTAGTTTCAGGAGCACAAAGAGAGTATTTTTATACATAAATACAATTTCTTTCCCATCTCTATTGCCAGTGTTGAGAAAGGATTTAATGGCTAGCCTATTTGGTTTCTTGTGGAACAGGATTACCATCTTGTCCTTAGCTGTAGGCACCAAAACATCTTTGGTTGGAACAGTACAATGAATACTTCCCTGCTTTTTGTCTCAGCCAGAATGGAGTAAAAAATTCAGAGGGTGAATGGAAGATTCCTTCATAGAATAAATTTATGATCATAAGACCATAAGTGAGACATAAGAGTTAGATCTGTGTTGATTCTTTTCTTGTATTTTGGGAATTTATAGTTAAATTTCCTTCTGTTTTTCTGGAAAAAAACAAAACAAGAACAACAAATTTTGTCCATTTTTTCCCCTAAAGCCATTTTTTTTCCAGAAAAAAAATTAAAAAATGTATTATGGATTTTTTTTCCTTTCAGAGTTATGAATAAAATTTTTATAACAATATATTGATATATTGTCCCAAAATAATTTATAAAAACTATGTAAGAGCAAGACTTCTGTGTAGGACTAGCTACCATGTCAAGATCATCACAATTACGAGTTCTTTTTTTTTTTTTATGGAAATAGGTTTGTTATGTCTGCTTGACACTACGGTTCTTGTCTAGAAAGGTTTTGCTAAGCCCCATACAAATAAGCAATGTAATAGGGTTAGTAAAAGATGAAGAATTAATTTAAAGTAGCTCAGAATACTTATATATACGTGCACACACACATACACCACTTGCCTGTGCTCCCAAAATAAATGTGTGGCTAAGATTAATAGCAAAAGTCTTCTCCAAACATACACACACAGAGACACACACGAGGGGGGGAGAGAGAGCGCAGTTGAATAAATTTAAGTCTAAGAAAAATGAGAAGAAAAAAACCTTTCCTATTCTAAGCAATTTTTCATGACAACACATAGAAATGTCCCTGAGGAGTTGAATGAAGTTTTAAACCTAATGAGAAAAGTACCTTGTTTCCAACTTTTCTAAGGTAACAACAAACAAATAAATGTGCACATGCATGCGTGTGCATGTAAACAACCACAGATTTCTCAAAGGTTCTCAATCTGAACCTAATCACACAGCAATCCCAAAGTGAAATAATGGTGGGGGGGGATTAGTAATAGGGAAACTCATATAACACCAAGGACATCTCACACAAATGGTTCATACATTTTTGAAAGCTTCAAAAATATTAATAAATTCTTGCGTGGATTGGAACTAGATCTGTCATTCCATTTCCATTCCAATTCCAACCCCACTGAACTGAGAAAAAATTAATTTCCCAGGCATTTCCATACATTACTATTATTCTGAAGTGCTTCAGAAAGCACTGGAGCACTGGGGGCAGCACAGTCAACTCCACAACCCATCTCCAGATGTATTTCAGTTTGGACCACATCAAACCATTCTAATCCTGAATTCAGATTGTGCACATTGCTTGCACAACCCTACTGCATTCCGTTTGGGGAATTAGAGAAGGATCTCAAATCTTTCTAAAAAGTATTACCTATGAAGAAATAAAATCCCAGGCAATGCCGGGTATATACACTAGTATAAATATAAAAATAAATGGAATTTACAGAAAACTGTCTTTTCCAGTACCTGTAACTTTTCCCCATATTCCCCAATTCAATCTGTCTTCAGGGTTATTAACATAGAGAGGTTGGGTTCCTGAGGGAATTACACTGCCCTCCTCCTTGCTGCTAAGCCGTATCTCCACAGCAACCTGCCTATTCAAGACAGAAACAGCTGACTGAGGCCCAAGAGCTCTTTGGCTGAGAATTCTAAAGACCCCTTCCTTAACTGCAAAATTGAGGATTCCATAGAATCTTCTTAGGCAGCTAATCATGTGAGGTCGTCACCTGACACAAACAAACAAATTTTGACTTTTATATATTAGATATGTGTGCATCTCAATACATTAAGACAACAATGACTTTCTCTATATGACTCGGTACAATGACCCAGTAGTAAGTATGGTTATAATTAAAAAGAAATATATTTTTATTTAATACAAATTGGGATGTTGTATGTATATCATTTCACTCCTTAATGCTTGTCACAATTTGAACTCTGGAATCCAAGGAATCCAATATAGAGGAATTGGATTGTAAGGAGTTTCTGTCTCCAAACAGTTCCCTCCTTAAATCTGAGAAGATGGTGACTAAAGCAGAGGAGGAACTCCCTCCTCAGCTGGACTTGACAGATGCTGAAGAGACATCCCCACCCTTTGAAGACTGGAGAAGAAAGAAGAAACACTTTGTAGGAACTCTCTGTTAAATAGAACATGGTGATTTATCAAGCACTTGGTGTCCAGAGACATCCATCTATAAATTTCCTAGCAATTGTGGGCAACCCTTCTTGTTTGCAATTGTTCAAGCTCTGTGAACAGCCATACTCTTGGTGTTCCTGTGTTTCCTTTGACCTCTGGACTGGCTGTTTAATGACTCCTTCTTTGCCCTTTATTTTGCTTTGGATATCTGGATTATTATTTTTGTATACCAATCTCAGTACTTACTGAGACATCCTTTCATCTTCTTGGATTACCTGTTGACAACCTGGACTGGATTGACTTGCCTGTAGCTACTTTCCTTAAGAGAATGTGCCTTTTTGGTCACTTGTTGCCTGTAAGCACAGGAGACTACTCTCTGGAATATTAACACTTGTATTGGAGTTTTTCTTAATTTCTAATGAGCTGAGGTATCCCCAGTATACTATCTAGCTATATAACTCCTAAACCAAAAGGAACCATGGGGCCTCTTCTTTCTCCTCTCTCCCTTTTTCTAAAACTTAGGAATCTTACCACCAGTGTTTCAGAGAGACCTCTTTTGCTTTCCTAATCTTTTAAAAATCTTAGGAATCTTACATCTGTGACTTTGCCCTCTTCTATTTTCTGACCATTTTTTTCTGCTTTACAAATCCACAAATCAGTGCCAGAGATCCCTCCCCTTTCAAACAGTCATGTTCTGATTGCCTATGGTGGACTCCCTTTTCTGCTTCTAAAAAGCCTCACATTTGAATTTTTGACTTGAAACTTCATGTTCCAACTTGGACACCAACCAAAAGCATTCTGACAACTTCTGAGATAGGTACCCGGGATTCCTCATGAGTTATTGTTTCCCTCTTTTTTGCTCCTATCAATTGCCACATTTGGAATTTTGCCTTGAAACTTGGCGCTGCAGCCTGAACTGCACTCAAAAACACTAGTATGATGGCTATAGCTGCCACAGGTAGACATGCCTTCTTTTTTTGTTAGTGTTTGTGTGTGTGTGTGTGTGTACATACACTCACACAGAGAGAAACTATAACTTAACTAACCAGTGGAATCTTCCTTCATAGTTTCCTCCTTTCTTTAGGATGCATTCCATCTCTTAGTCTTCTTCAAAATACTAAACCTGATTCTTTCATCCTTACTTTCAATGCATCATTCCAACAGCATCTCCTATTCTCAGTCTCTTAGCCAATCACCATTCACATCCAAATATTGGGTGACTCAGGGGTCCACTTGTGATACCAATACCTCAAGAAATGGTGGGGAATATTAGCTCAAAGAGGAGGTCTTCAAGAAGGGGATAATCTTATGAGATCATTTATATCAATGTCTACTGGTATTAGCCGGAGATCCAAATATATGCTTAATGTGTGTTATTTGGAAAACTGCAATCACACATACAGTATTCAAAAAGTTATGCAGTCACAAAAGGCTAATTGAAGGAAGAGGGAGGAAAGTTTTAGACAGCATGGTTTTAGGACAAAGTGATATCTATTAATCCAGGAGAGCAGTGAAGAATCAGTGATGTGGCTTAAACACAAATCTAAGGACAGAACACAATTGGGAATCAGAATGGCAGAGAGGCAACCAGCAATTGGTGTACTGCAGGTTGAATGGGCAAAAACAAAAAGGTTTAAATACTTTGTTTCCACACTGAGAAGGAAGATATTAATGACTTTCTGGCAGAACAAACAATGGAGTTCACAGGGTGGACAATGGGGTCCAGAATGGGCTAATGTGTTAGCTTTAGGTGACAAAGGGCTAATGGCAGTTCTGTTAGCTCAGTAATTGCTGGATGTGGAGGACAATAGGGAAGCTTGCTTGGCCAGTGGGAGAAGAGTTAAGACAATCAGCTGTCTTGTGGGAATCTTCCAGGCACTATTGTTTAAGAGGTTGGGTCATCAGAGGCTAACTGCAGGCCCATTATCACTTTCTGGTGATTTCCTGACTATGACCTGACTATGCCTGAAGATGTCTTCTGACCTAATTCACAACATACATGCTCAGTTAGTCTTTTCTTCTTATCCAGCATGGGTATAACTTACATTTACGCCCAATTTATATATTTTGTCAATTAAATCATATTCTGCCAAATCAGAGTGAGGGGTGTATGGCTTGGTAACACAATCTAAAAATGCATCTGTAGGATTCTATGGAAGCTGAAGAGGGCCTATCCTTAGGGAAAAATGGTTCCACGACAGTGCCATTGAGCTGAATGGGGCTAATTTTCAGGTACTGTAGGTATGTACGTACAGGATTGTAATGGAGCACTTAATGATAGGCAGTCCAGAAAATTAATGTTTTGGTGGTAAATCTATTGCTTTATACAAAGTATTGCTTGCATTCAGTACCTTATCTCTTATCCAGAATAAAGTGATGCATATTATTTAGTGAGATGTATTTCAGAAGGAAATCTCAAATTCTCATCATTGTCATTGAGATATTATATACTAAACTTTTTGTTTTAGGTGCTTGCTTTCATTTGTCAGTGCAAATACTTATAAAGCATCAAGAAATTAGGAGGAAAAGGTGATGTAAAGTGAGTTGCCATATAAATTAAAAAGTTTGCTTTTTCTAGCAATGCACTATATAACATTACAAGATATATAACATTTTTATATGAACCACAAGAACATATGGCAGGAATATAAAATAATAACAGGCAGGGAGCTTGGCACTATATGTACTAGACTTTTAAGAAATTAAGCTATTAATTGAACATGTTTCTGTAAAGAATGATAAAATAATTTTCTTTTTGGTTCAAACTATATTATAGTTGTTCCTGCCTACATGTTGTCAGAAGTATTTAACAAAAATAGTTTCACAATAATTTGAGCAGCCCAATATACTATGTATTTGTAATTTGGCAGTACTATACTAAAGGATCATGTGAAACACTCTGTTTTCACAGTGATATCAAGTGTCTTCTCTGGTATAAAATTGGCTTGCAAATGTCAGACAAACATATCAACTGTAGGCACACCGCTTAATTGTATACTTTTTTTGCCCTGACCCACAGGATAATTCAGGCAAGACAATGATAAGTCTTATCTGGAGAGCTCCAACGTAACCAAAGCCTTGCCAAACTCATGTCATTGTGGTGTAGTGTTCCTTTCTTTCCACCCTTCAGCTGATTTCTGACACTTGATTCTCTCCTCCATTGACACCAATAAGATGGAATGAATTTATGTCATCTCCAGGGCAGATGTAGATCATTGGGTGATTGGGTCCACAGTCTCTTCTTAATGTTCTCCTATAGGGCCACAAATGTTTCTAGGAGATTCGCAAGGATATCTGAGCAAGGGCAGATTTTTCTCTTGCAAAGGCCAAGCCAATATGTCCCCTCCCATGGTGTTGGTACATCCTCTCAGCAGTCATAGGAAAGAAACTAAATTTCAAGATTTATTTTTAATTTAAAAAGAGAAAGCATTCTGCTCTCCTCTACTGGCAAACATGGCTTTCATGGCACCATACAAAACTGATAAAAATCATCAACAACTAACCAGTTAAAAAGCAGTTAAAAACCATCAGTATTCACGGACAGCCCAAACCCCAAATACACACAGTCCAGTGTAATAAAATAAAACAAAACATATAAACTAGCCAGTCTATAACGATGAAAACAATGGTCTAATAGACATTTAAATTAGTTGATCTATGTCAGTAAAAACTGTGGACATGGCAGACTTATAATTTCTTAAATATCTTTGTCTAATTATCATTTTGCAGGAACACTTCCATAGAATCATAGAATCATAGAAATGTAGAGTTGGAAGAGACCACAGGGGCCATCCAGTCCAACCCCCTGCCATGCAGGAACACCCTCAAAGCACTCCCGACAGATGGCCATCAAGCATCTGCTTAAAAACCTCCAAGGAAGGAGACTCCACTACTGAGGCAGCATATTCCACTGCCGGACAGCCCTGACCGTCAGGAAGTTCTTCCTGAGGTTCAGGTGGAATCTCCTTTCCTGCAGCTTGAATCCATTGCTCCTTGTCCTGGTCTCTGGAGCAGCAGAAAACAAGTCCCCTCCTTCCTCTACGTGGCATCCCTTCAAATATTTAAACAGGTCTATCATGTCCCCTCTTAACCTTCTCTTCTGCAGACTAAACATACCCAGCTCTCTAAGTCTATCCTCATAGGGCATGGCTTCCAGGCCTCTCACCATTTTGGTCGCCCTCCTCTGGACTTGCTCCAGCTTGTCAATATCCTTCTTGAATTGGGGTGCCCAGAACTGGACACAGTATTCAAGATGGGGTCTAACCAAAGCAGAGTATTGTGGTACCAGTACCTCTCTTGATCTAGACACCATACTCCTATTGATGCAGCCGAGAATTGCATTGGCTTTCTTGGCTGCCGCATCACACTGCTGACTCATGTTCAGCTTGTGATCTATGAAGACTCCTAGATCCCTTTCACACGTACTGCTATCCAGTCACATGTCCCCCATCCTATATTTCTGTATTCCATTTTTTCTACCTAAGTGTAGGACCTTTCACTTCTGTTGAATTTCATTTTGTTAGCCTTGACCCAGCTCTCCAATCTGTCCAGGTCATTTTGAATTTTGATCCTGTCCTCTGGCGTATTAGCAACCCCTCCCAATTTGGTGTCATCTGCAAATTTGATGAGCATGCCCTCTATTCCTTCATCCAAGTCATTGATAAAAATATTGAACAGCACTGGGCCCAGGACAGAACCCTGTGGCACCCCACTAGTCACTTCTCTCCAGGATGAAAAGCAGCCATTCTTGATCACCCTTTGCGTTCGGTCGGTCAACCAATTACAAATCCAACTAACAGTAGCCCTGTCCAGCCCACATTTTACTAGCTTCATTGCAAGAATGTCATGGGGAACTTTGTCGAAGGCCTTACTGAAATTGAGATATGCTACATCCACAGCATTCCCTTCATCTATCAAGCTAGTAACTCTATCATAAAAAGAGATAAGATTAGTCTGGCATGACTTATTTTTGAGAAATCCATGTTGACTTCTCGTGATTACTGCATTGCTTTCTAAATGATTAGAAACGGCCTGCTTAATGATCTGCTCCAGGATCTTTCCGGGTACTGATGTCAGGCTGATTGGGCGATAGTGATTCCATTCTCATTCCAGATAACAGCTTCTGCAGGGATTTTTCTGCATCTGTAAAACATAAACTGTTTCCAATTCTTAAACACTATGAATCACCAGAACTTCTGACAAAGCACACATGGTTTGCCTGCTGCCTAGATGATAAATGATGTGGCATACGGGGCATAGTGAGGAAGAGATCTTTGTAAGAGAACCACGTGCCTGTGGAATCTGGAAGAAATGGGCCTATTAAGACCACACTTGTTATTCTCAAGTGTTATCTGCCTGCTAATTGGCTCTCTAACACTTGCTGGAGAAAGGAGACCACTTTAGCTTCAATAATACTGCGGCAGACAATGTATCTTCATCAAATTAGACTTCTTAAATCCAATGTTAGTCCAATGTAGAATAGATCTACTGAACTGAATGGAACTTGCTAGTCAGAACTAACTTATGTCCCATTGATTTTAACAGATCTACTTTAGGTAGGATTGATATTGGATCTAGTGCAAAATGTTTAACTTCAAAAATAAGGTTCTAAGTTTAGTACAGGGAACTAAGTGAGGTACCACTTTTTTAAAAAAAAAATGTGGTATTTTCTCTTCTCTCAGTGAATAGAACATTTGAAAGAAAAAAAAATTGAAATAGTTCCATTTCCAATGAAGACAAGTTTTGTTTCAGCATTAATAACAAACAACTGCATAGATTTTTTCAGTATATCACTTGCATGTGACCATCTTGTAATAAATAGCTAGCAGTGTGGTTTAAACCCATAATTATATGAGTGGCTAGCAGTGCTTCAGTACTAGCATGGTATAGTAGTTTTAGTGTTGGACCAGAACTCGGAGAACAGGCTGAGAGAATGTGATTTGCTAAAGGCTACCAAGTAGTTTCCATGGTTGAGTGGGGAAGGCAGTGGGAAGCCACCTCTGAACATACCTTGCCAAGAAAGCCCTATAATAAGATCATGTTAGGGTCATCCTTAGTGAGAAATAACTTGAAGGTGTACAACAGCAACAGTAATGCCCCAAAGCAATATGAATGCAACTTTGGCCATTTCCGCATGGGGCGAGGGAATCGCCCCTCACCGCTACTTACTGGCTTCTGGGGTTGTTCTGGAGCAGACTGAGGTGTGGATCTACGGTAAGTAGTCTGAACCCAGTCCGCTCCAAGGTGCAGACATCCTCCGTGGAGGACGCACTGCACTGTTTTAAATACCCTGTGTGGAAATGGCCTTTATTTCTCTCAAAATTCTTTGACTGTTCAGAATAAAAACTGAGTTTCAGAGACATGTTTTTAATCCATGTTGTGGAACCCAAATATCGTGCACATAAAGATCAGCAAATTATCCAATGAAAACAAGGATTAAAAAAAATATATCAGGAAGCCCTGGAAAAACATAGAAATTTTCACAGTCCTTATTGCAGAAAGTATTACATTATCAGATATTACATAACTATACCCTGAGAAGCTTCCAAACCTAGTCAACAGGACAAGGCTGAGGGGGTGGTTCTTGTTACTTGTGCAAAACTTCAAAAAACACAGTAAGATCACCCAGCTAAATAAAGACATGGGGTTTAAATGCTACTCCAGCTTTTATTTATCTCTTCAAGATTTTTTTTTTAATTTTAAAGTTCTCATCATTCTACCAAACCACCTTTAAAGCTACCTGTAAAGGAATAATAATAGTCAATGGCAATAACTTATCCAAAAATAAACAGCAGATTCCTCAAATCATCATATACTTTCATGTTCAGGGCTGTGTCCTCTGTGAAATGGGAATTATTTCTGTCCGACCCAAAGTTCTTTCTAGACATAGAAACCATTGAAACATGTCTGCATCCATTATCACAACAGTCTTGAGAATAAAGAACTTGTTCTGTGCACCCCAAAGAAAGAGTGTATCACCCAAAATAATAGATATTCACAACCAGTTAAGTTTTCTCAGTGGATGGGTCAATTTTGGCCCAACAGAATCATTCAGGGCTCTGGGCACATTCAAATGTGCCCATATAAGCTGATTAGCAGAATTTTATTTTATTTTATTTTGATTTTCACAGGGTATACATTCTTTTTTGAAATCGTTAATTCAGTTATTAACATCCCAATCTCATGGATTTTACTATGAGAATACATATAAGCCGCAGTCCAAAAGACTTTACTACAGTTTTTGATAATGTAGTGCAGCCTGGAATGACTGCCTTCTGGACACAACCTTCATAATAAGCAAGGAAACAGCAAACAAAGAAACAGAAGAGAATTTCATTCAGATTGAGAGCCAGTATAATAACTAGCAGAGCATAAGTATCTGCCAGCAGACCTATGCTGGTGTTCTAGGGTTGGATAAGCATCACTACTTCATGTCTTCTGGGTGTGCGAGGGCAGCTGGAGACTCCCAGATGCAGTTTCTTGAAAAAGTTGCTACTTCATTCATAGCTATGCAAGGATCTAGATGGATCTGTGGAGAACAGGTACTGTGTACAGGAGCTCACAATTGTCCTTGCACACAAGGGGGCAAAGGCATTACACAAAGAGGTACAAGCTATCTCTTTCTACAGTATCTTTAAAGGTACTTATGCTGTCATAACCAGAATTTATGCCAGCCTATGTTCCCAGTAAAATTCTGGTCACAATCTGCATTTTTAAGCAAATTAATCTAATTTGTATTTCTTGGATCATTAAACTGAGCAGAACATGGTTAGCCTTTTAACTGCACATTTGGAAAAAAACACATTTGGCTCCAAAATAAGAAAAAGAAAAAATCATATTTGTATATATATAAAAATATTTACACAGAAATATGTGTTTCATGTGAAAACATGTATCAAATAACCTTTTTTAAGGACTGAACATTTAAATACATATGTGAAACATAAAAAAAATTCTGAGAATGGAGCACTATGGGTTTATGATCAACATTCTGTGTAAGTGGCACACTGAATCATCCTTTGGTGCCCTGAAGGCATCAATATGAGTTGTTAGTAGGCAAAAATGAACTTCACAGTATTTACACAGTCCCTTGAGTTGCACCTAAATTTCTGAGTTACAGCTATAGTGTTTTGCAACCACAGAAGCATCATGACAAGCTGATGCAGCAGTCATTGCTCTTAAACTCAAACATTTCTTTAAAAATGAAGAAATTTGTTGGATTGTGTTTTATGTCCATTACATTCGTCTTTAAAATTTCAAGCTGGAATATTTTGCTATATTTCTCTCCCTCTCCCTCTCCCTCTCCCTCTCCCTCTATATATACACGTCCAAGTTTAGTGGTTGTAGCCTTAAAATAATAACAAATGAAAGGCAAGATTACAGGATGTAAATAATATAATACTTGTAACATTTCTACACCACACTTTTCATGACCTTTTGAAAACCTTTACGCCTGTCTATTTATTTAGAGAAGTGGCTCTCCAGCCATTATTGAGCTCTGAGTCCCAGATGCACTAGCCTCCACATGGTAAAGTGAGGAATGCTGGGACTTGAAGTTCCTCACCATTTGAAGGATTACATAACCCCCATTTGAGTCTAGAGTGCTTTTTGAGCTTGTAGCAATTTAGGAATGCAATGAACACAGCATGACTAAATATATCCTTCCCAATATCTTTCCTTAATGGAATTATGAAATGGCCAGTATGGCATCATAATTTCCTGAGTAAACAATTTAGTTAAAATCTGTACTTTTCCCATTTTTTCATCCAACTAGTTTTCCAAAATCACCTCCATTTGGTAATGCTAGGTTGGATTTATATCCAAGTGGGTGGCCATGTAACCTGAAGTAGTATAGTCCTGACAAGATTACATGTCATCTGTTAACCCTGCTTAGATTTAGGAGGAGAGAGAGAGAGAGGGCCCACTGCAGTGGAACAGTATCTCTGTTCTTTGGAATGTATCTCTGTTATTCTATATCATAATACATCCTTGTATATATAAAGAGAGAGAGAGAGAGAGAATATGACTCATGTACGTTATTCTTCCTAGCAAAATGAAAGTAAAGGAAAATAAAAAAATTAATAAAGTAATTCTTGATCCACTAACAAATGAGATGTAAGACCACTTTTGGAGTTTTCCACTCAAAGGAACATGAATTGCAGGTCTGTTGACATTTCACATATGAAGCAGAGCCCTGCACTGTGAGATTGCAGGTTGCTTTTGATCAGTCACACTGGATGACATTACACATCGGAAGAATGAATATTATCAGTCTAGTCACATCACATTAGAAGATGACATGTCATCTTGAATGTTTAAGAAATGGAAACATAGGGAGACAAGGCGTGTTAGAGGTTATAATTAAGGAGTCTTCTCTTTTACATTTAACTAGAACTCTTTTTAACTGATTGCCTTGTGGCACAAACATATCGTCCTTAGTGGAGAGGATGCTACCAAAAAAAGTAAATTGATTAAAAATCAAGTAGATGAAAAATATATTAATTATTGAATGGAAAATCCAGATACATACTGGATTATGAGCTCTTCACTCCACTCACAGAAATTTGTGTACACTTGTATATTTTGCAGAATGTATCCATTTTTGTTGGGAATTTTTCTCCCATAGACTATACCATGGTGATGCACATTTTTGAAACATACAAATGTTTAATTCACATTTTCCAAAGGTATACTTTTTAAAAAATGTATTGCACAAATAGCATTACAAATGCAGAAAAGTGTGGACTTCCAATTTCAATTTATTTTCAAATCTGCATTTTCATCATGGAGTAATGAATTACATACATGAAGTAGTGAATTACAAACATCCAGCCAAAAACAGAACTGAAACGAATTCCTCATCCATATGTATAAGCCCCAAGCTTTTAATAGCTACATGCATATTTCTAGAAACATATTGTTACTGTCTTCCTCTGCTTAGCCATCTTAGACAAAGGTCATTAATTTCTAGTAAACCAAGCTGGCATGGATGAAGAGAGCAAGCAAATAAGGAAAGCTTCCTTTGAACCTGAAACAGCTTGATTTCAATGTTTTCACACATGCCACACCCCACTCACCCAGACTGATGAGCCATAGTCTGAAAGGCGGCCAGCTAAGCCAGAACTATTGGCTGAATAAGAATAGATAAGCAGCAAGTTATGCATCAGCAGAAGAAGGCTGAGTGGAACAGAAGGAAAAATGCCGACCAGGCTGGAAAGACCCACGCAGCTAGTCCCACATTGTGAAGTGGCTTAGAGGCGCCATGGAGAAGTGGTTTATCTTTTGATGTCTATGTTTCCCTGTATGTCCACACTTGTAGATCATATATCTGTACAAAAAAGATGATAATTGGTTTTTTTTAAAAGTGCTAGAGGTGAAAGCTGTTATAGAGAAGATAGAATCATGGGTTCCTTTGGTGTTCGTTTGCTTCAGTCTTTTCTTTGATCACTGAGGTTTTCGGGTTTTTTTTAATGTAGTACAAACTCTTCTGAAAAGAAGTCATGGTGAGATGAGTGTACAGATATAGGTAGTAATGTCTCTGTCATATCACCTTTAATTCTCAGGAAGAGAGGGTGAGATAGCCTATTTCTATCCTTAGTGTAGTTGTAGTGGTAATACCTTAAACAGTGAGTGAAATTCTACAATCAGCTACATAGTTAAACATATTTAACCAAAGAATGTCTCCTGTCCTCTCCCCTCCCAATATTGGCTTACAAAGCAGCAGCCACTGTGAGCAATTCAGATCTGTTCTATCAATTGGGACATAGCAGACTGATGTTTCCACTCCCTCCTGCCAGTGATCTCTGGTGTCACAATGAGAAGCAGGATCCATGGAAGGGCATGGAAATGCCAGTCTGCTGTATTCCAATTAACAGCAGAACTCCATTGCTTGCCATGCTTGCCCAGTAAGACAGCACTGGGGGACTTTTCCATTCTCTACCTATTCCATACACTATTGCTTTGATTGTCCATATATAGGGACTGTGAATACAAATAAATTAAGGATATGTAACTTGAGGCTATTCATTTGTAACTGCAATTGTGAATTTTGGCTGATATTTTAGATTGTGATATCTAAAATAACAAAACAAAACAAATTGAAGTAAAACAAAATGCACAGGGATAACAGGGGAGGGGAAGAACATATCCATAAGCATGTGCTGAACATTAATAGAACATGTGCATGAACACGTGATAAGCAAAATTCAAAAAGTTCTGTGTTCAGACACATGCGGTTCTCGAGATTTTGTTTTGTTCTGCAAGATCAGGCAACTAGAATGGGAAAGGCCATGGTTTAAAACCTGGGAGAGCTGTTGCCAGGCAGGACACAAACAGTATAGAACAGTCCCAAAATGTTCATACTTACTTGACTCCTGAGCACTGATGGTACACATTTTGCCCCAACCCTTTTCTTAACATCTGTATGGGTTATATATCTTTGTTTCTCAGCCAAAAAGAGAAGCAATGATCTTTTCAAATCAAAGATTTTATAATTGTTAAGATCCAGATAAGTATTCGCTATTGTGGCTTCTCACAACGACTTGATTTTAATTTACCAATGTGATGCATTGCCCTATGCTGTGTTATGGCAGGTTGCATCTGATCAGTCACACTGGATTACATTATACATCAAAGCAAGTGTTATCATTCCAGTCACATCACATTAGAAGAGACATGTCATGTTGGCAATTTGAATTGGAGTCTTTTGAAGGGTAATTTTCAAGTGCAAGATTAAAATACCGATCCCAGTCAAAGGTCACTAGGTAGGTAGGCTTCTGCTGTCTTCTATAGTATTTGGCACTTTGTTATTCCAAATGTTGTGCCCAAGATTGATTTAAACAAATGCAAGACAATGAAAGGTGAGAGATCAGACAAGGAACACAGAGTTCAGGAGACAGAGTCTTAAAAACATCAATGTCTGAGTGGAAGCTGAAATTATGCACAAGCATACTTACAGCTGACAGTGCTCTATGCATGTATTCATACCCATCTGCAAAAGGAAGAATAGTTCACTTCAGGTAAACAGCTACAATGATGGCATGCACACACCTTTTGAATATGGTCCATCCAACCATATGGTTTCCTAATATATTATCTACTACATAAAAGTCACTGTTTGTCTGCCCGTTTGTCTGCATCAGGCATGTGAAGATTTCATACGATTGGCTGTGTGAGGTGAGAAGACCTCATATGATTAGCTGGCTGTGAAGATTCCATGGAATCCTGGGGTTGGCAGTTTGGGGAGGGCCTTTGGAATTATCAGCTGAGAGCTCTTGGGCCTCAGGCTGGTTGCTATGGAGATGAGGCCTACCATCAATAAGGATGCCAGAAAACTTTTGGGAGGCATATGTGAGATAAACTAAAGTGACATAGACAACATAGTTACAAGGTCTTCTCGCCTCACATAGTAGATTGTATGGGTTCAATGTGAGGAATCTTAAAGTTAAAATTCAAAACAAAAAATGCTTTCAGAAAAATGTAAAGCCATTGCACAAATTCAACAGAAAGCCCCTCCTCCCCCCAAAAAAGGCCAGTACATCAATGTCACCAGAGAACACAGATTGGATTGGGGACTATGGGGAAAAGTTAGAGATACTGGAATAGGCAGGTTGCTATGGAGATGATGTCTAGCAGCACGAAGGAGGACAGTGTATTCCCTCAGGAACCCAATTTCTGTATATTAACAACTCTGAATAAAGACTGGATTGGGGAATATGGGGAAAATTTACAGGTACAAGAATAGGTTGGTTGCTACGTACATGTGGCCTAGCAGCAAGGATGAGGACAGTATACTCCCTCAGGAACCCAAACTGTGTATGTAAATAACTCTGAATACAGATTGCATTGGGAAATATGGAATAAAGTTACAGGAAATGGAAAAGACAGTTTGGTGAGTTCTTAAGATGAAAATAAAAAACCCAGGCAATGCTAGGTAAATATGCTAGTTAATTATATTGGTATCATATCCATATAAAAAGTAAGGCCAGTTGACCTTAACAATATTGGTTCATTTCAGTTTTTCTTTTCTCCAGTTTTAAATTTCTCTGATTTCTATAACATGTACGTTTCTTTCATACAGTTCACACAACATTCCACACATGTTCATCTGCATTCTTCCTAACATACACATTTTTGTGTGCAATTCCTCATGCTGTAGGTATCTTTTGCAAGCAGTTTTGCCTAATATAATATTCCTAAAAATTCTTTTCATGAATATATATGTTTTTGTGGGTATATTCATCTAATAGGAACATTTTTTCAACACATTTTTTTTTCCATTGGAGAACTGTATCACAAAATCTGGAAAAAATGAGACCAGTGATGTATGACTTTATTTCATTCCACATGCTGATTTGGATACAGCTTGGAAAGTTCCTTTTTAACTGTAATTTATTGCTAGGCCCTTCTGCAGTAGTTCATTACTGATAATGCTACCAAAAAAAAAAAAAAAGGATATTATAAATGTTTATAATGCTAATTACCTTGTTCATTGCTTTTTTGTGGGGGGAGCAGATGGACTTAAAGTTGATATGATAATAGCAAAAAAATAAATAAAAAAATAGCCTCATATAAATGTCTGTTCAAAATGCCCCTTGAAATGCTTGAAATACCCATTAAATATAACTAAATGAAATAACTAGAAACCATTGACTGTTATGCCAAAATGACTTTCCCACTGGTTATTTATGTGACATTTGAAGGGTGACTTTTCTGTGCCTTTGTAGGTTTGAACATTTGCTGTGTCTTGATTTTGAGAATGAGATGATTTTCATTTTAGGTGGTGAAGATGGCAGGTAGGAATATTTGGCTTTTGATTTGTATATTATGGATGAGCACAGATAATCCTATTGTTTCAACATGCTCTTAGTTCTTATCAGTTTTTCCCATTACTATAATGATTAGAGATTTTGTATCCTTTCTTGTAAATTGTTTCTGCTTGGATAGTGGGAGGTAACATCTACATAACTTTATTACATTCATAGACCAGGCTTTTCAGTCAAAAAATAAACATGAACAAAATGAACAGGTAGTGATTACTAGTCGAGAAAAATTCCAGCATATATGTATTCAAAGATAGAAACATAAGTGTCTTCCACAATTTATCTGGTGGAGCCTGATACCACTGATAAAATTACTAAGAGGGTATAACAAGCTGGTTCCTAGTAGAAGAGCAATTTCATAATAAAATCTGAAAGAAGAATAAAATACATATGATCAGATCTGCCTGGAAAAGTTGCTAAAATTTGGGTAGTATATAAAAGGGGGATGTCCTTGTAGTATAGGTTACTGCCTATATTACAGAAGCACATGTTCAGCTGCTTCAACCATGCCTGATTAACAAGAACAGACACACTGGGAATAAGGAATACATGAGCATTTCTCCTCTAAGAAGGCTGGTGGTAAGGTGCTAAAACAAGTCAAGATAAAGGCAGTACAGTCTTTAGAGATTTCTCTGGCATAAAGATAAATGGCAAAGAGAAACTTTTTACCCATAAATTGAATGAATGAATGGGTGATGTGCTGACATAGTACTATAGTAGCACCCTTGCAATATTGTAGCAGTGTTGAAAATAATAATAATAGTTGAATCAGGATTAAGTTGGTTGAATTTAGATCTTATTGATAACAATGTGGAAAGATAGTCATACTTTTACTGAGATCTCACTAATTTTAATAGAATTAAGAACAAATAACCCTGTTTGGGTTTCCTCTCCCTCCTTGTGCCTCACGATGGTTTGAATGCAACAGTGGGGATGAGCCCATTGGTCTCATACTTGCCATGAAGTTTATCATCATATTCTGCATGTTGAGAATGGCAGGATGTCTTATAGCCTCTGCTATATCATGCCAGAGGTTTCCACAAATAAAGCAGGTTCTCTACCCCAGACAGTCACTATTTAATTCATGAGGAGAACAGAGGTAGATCTGAGGTGATCACCCCCAGTCTTCCTCAAGTGATTCTAAGGGGGGGGGAATAACACCTGCAAACAGAGTTTTAATTTTGATCCAAACTAGAAAGCCAATTTGCTCACCATTTATAGAAGTGTTCCGATGTAAAAGATTCACAGGATTCAATGTTGGTGTGCCACCACAGGAAAAATCACAGGAAGGATTTTATCAGGAGAAGCAGCAATTCCTCCTCCATCTGTGCCCCCCCACCTGCCCTCAGAGCCTGCTCTGGTAAGTCAGGAAAATCTTTTGGCAGATTTTTGGAGCCTTATGGGGACATGTAGGGACAAGGTGAGGAGAAGAACACTGTTAGTTGACTCCTAACATGAAGCTGGATTTAAGCCAGCTTTTCTATGTTTAGGCATAACCGTAGAAATGAGTTCAGATTGTCAAGGATGAGGATGCAAAATCAGTTTCTAAAAATAGCTAAAGCAGCTCTCTTGCTTAAGATGATGAAAAATATCACAATATGAAAAGCAGATTTCATATAATGATCTTGGAACAGATCATCAGTGAAAAGACTAAAACATGCCAATCGTTGCTGTATTCAGCAAATATCCTTATGAATATTTTAGGTATAGCAATGAAGTTGGTTGTGAATGCTTTTCAAATGTTCTGAAATAAAACAAAGAAAAAAGCACCATGAGACTTTCCTTCACTGTTTCATCTTCGTTCATCCTAACAAGTCTCCTTCCTGGTTTTTTGGGGGGATCTCTCCACAGAAATGCCCTGATTTGTGAAAACAGCCTCCACATTTGGTGGCTCAAATGAGCACTGTCTACTCCTTATATATTGTTCTATTATATGAACTGACGCATTTACCAATATGCCACATCTTATTAAATAAGTACTGTTTAGCCACATTCTCTTGCTTTGTTGTATTCAAAATGTTTACCTAGACCTGTGTGATGAATATCATGCCAGGGAAAGTAACCATTTGATGGTCTCCATGAGAAAGACTAGGAGGTTGATGATTGGCACCTAGTGCCAGATGCCAGCACATGATGGGGGTAGGTATGGAGGCTATTTAACCCTGATTACCCTTTCACATGCCTCCTTTAATCTTCACAGCATGACCCACACACCTGCCTTCAGTGCAATGTGAAACTTGTCTGGTCCCTTCAGGGCCAGATGGGACTTTTTTTCCTCCTTTTGCCTGTCCCCACTCCATCCCATTCTGCATCTGTGGGACTTGGATAATTGGCTTTGAGTGGTACCCTTAAATAGGCTTCCTTTTAACAGGTAGTTAGGGGTGGGGAGCATTTAGGATGTCAGTGACCAGCTCTTGGCATCCTTTTTGCTGTAAGGTAGGGTTCTGAAGACCCCCTTTAGGGCCCTGCATCCTAGGGGGTGGGGAAGGCAGCTACCCTTGAGGTAACTTGGGATTCAGGCTCTCACTTATAAAGTTTCGCAGCTTGGCTAGGAATCCCTGGGTTACATTCCAATTAAGCTGGTCCAGGAAGTATTTGGATTGCCCTCAGGGCTTAGGTGTTTCACCCAAGGAAAGGCTGAGGAAGTTGTCATGGAGTTGACACTTTGGCCTCAGCTGGACCTGCATCAAGTTGCTCCCTGCTCTTGCTCTTTCTAGGCCAACACAACATAAGTAGGTTAGGTCAAATAAAGTGGTCCCTATTTAATGCAGTTTTCAGTGCCTGGTCTTGTTATTTCATGGGTGATCATCAGACAATCTCATTGCTGTCCCCTTCTCTTCCTTTTTATCTCTCTCTGTATAAATCTCCTTTTGGATACTACAAAAGGGTTTAGTTCAAAATGCAGCAAAGTAAGCATGTTAACCCTGCACCTTTTGTTCCCATTTTGCAAGAAAAGGAGAGGACAGAGAATCTTCTGAACATGGAAGGTCTCTGTGTGAGTCTGAACTCTACTTAATTTCTTTCTTAATGCCTCATACATTTATTGAATTTAGAAACTGTCCTATCTACATCTTTAAATGCTCATCCTTAGTGATGAAGCTGTAATGGGGAGTGGGATGCAAATAACAGCTTCTATCTGGCCAGCAGTGACTAGCGGATGTGACAAGTGCTACTTCTGTACTGTCTAGAATTCCCTTAGGTGTACACTCATCCTTGCTCGTTGTTAGGGCATAAATAATTGGGACTGCTGGCAGTGAGTCCTATGAAAGTAATGTGCAGGATACCTTTCAGCCTGTTCTCTGGAAAGCTAGGTGGGAGCAGGAATGTATGAATGATTCATACATTTTTTTAAAAAAATGCACAGTTCTTGTTTTTATTTTCTGTTGTATTTATATTTTATATATTATAAGTGACTTCAGAGAGTACCTTGAGTGCACATATTTTTTGAATTGTCTGCATTTTAGTTGTGCACCTTGTGCTAATATGTGCTTAGTTTTACATGAATGCTTTCTGTGAAAGGTATCCCACTTCTTGCTTTTTAAGACAAGAAGTACTACATACTATTGGCAGTCTCAAGAATTGTGATTTCTCATGTATTCATAGGTGGGAGTGTATGTTTGTGATGTATTATTAGCCCAAATATATATTTTTTTTCTTATGAAACTCTTCCAAATGCATATTTTGTATATGGGATTAAGGAGAAGGTCCAAACAATACCCCTTAAAATTGTGTGCTTTTGTCCTTCGATGCTTGTTCCCAGCTCACAACAGAAACATGACTTTCTCAAAGATGAAATGTTTTAACCAATTTATTTTATCTCTACTTTGATTAAATTCAATCAAATTGGTAGAGTATGCTGTGTCTCCTTAATTGCTTCTTGGCAACTAGCCAACTCACTCCATTATAATTATAATACCCTTTATATCTAATAAGCAATTTGATAAAAGAAAATTTATTTTAGTAAGCTGTCTATATCAAAGACTTTCCTAGAGTTAATGTTGGCAGACTTGCCCAGCAATGATTTGAAACTACTTTCTGTTTTTAAATACAGACTAAATTCAATCCAGTCGAATGGAATTGTTCTGGACCAGACCCTAGAGTCTCTCACTGGCTCCAGTATACAAAGGTTGTAGCTTATCTAAGCATCACCTGGTTTTTTTTTATGACTTTGGTTTTACAAACAGAGTCCTTGTACTGAAGTAAGTATATTGCCACATATCTGAAACAGGACTGCTCATCCCATAATTTTATTTTCAAAGTTTCTAAATATAAATGCAATTTTAAAGATGCAAATACAAGTAAAATAAAAGTAAAAAAGAATGCTTTAGGTGATTAAAGTGCTGATACTTAATACGGCTATTGCTGAACTAGGTTTGTCACATATTTTTACTGACACACACCTCTTATTTAGCAGCTAAATGAAGGTGAGTAAACACAGTCCTCTCCAACCTGGGAAGACCAGCTCCTATTGGAATTGGCCAACACAGAAGGTTTGGAGTTTTTTAAAAAAATTACAACTCATCAAAATGTGAAATTTCTTCTTGATGATATTAAGAGAGAAAGAACATGGGATTTTAAACATATTAAATAGTCAAATGGACAGGTCTCTCCATCTCTATGAATTATTCTTCCTGAAGGTTCAATAGTCATATTGCCACTCAGAGGCATGATTATCCATGGCAACTGTTATTTGCTGCCCCCTCTATGAGTAGTTAATGAAGACAACTGGGTCATTTCCCCACCTGCTGGAAAATTAGCAAATTAGGACCAACAAGGTGTTGCCCAATCGATATCTGAGCATGTGTCAGCACTACGAATACTTTTTTCAAGGCACCTACTGCCACCCATTTTTGGTACCATCTTATTTTACGCTAGGTGGCAATTGGGATGGAAGGGCACATTTGAACTGATTTAACTTTTAAGATTATCGTTTTCCACAAACTTTACAAAGCACTCAGTGGAACAGTGGATTGGCTTGTTAATTAGTACTTGTGGGCAGCTCAGTTTGGGCTTGGCAGGTAGATGTTTTCTGAACAACTCAATGAACACCTTCAGGCATTGCTGGATGAAAGATCTGCATGTCCAGGGGGTTACTCATAGCCATCTGTTTATAGCCTTGGGCTTGGACAGCCAAACCACCTGCAGGAACACACATTTTTATAGCTGTTGGGCTTTACGTGAACTCCCTCTGAGAAGATCAATAATGACCGGGGAATAAGTTCCACAAGAGAAGCACTTTTACAAAAAAAAAAAAAACCCTGTATTATTTATGCACTAATTAAACTTTTTAGGCATATGGGGCACACAACAATAGGACCTCTGTGGAAATCTCAAATTCCATGAAAGTTCATACAAAAGGAGCCAGTATTTTAGATATCATGGCTCCAGGTTTTTTAGGGTTATTAATATTAGTATAAGGGCAATATCATATTTAGTGCTCAAACAGAGTAAACATCCAGTAGTGTAGTTATGCATGGCAAGGAAATGACGGCCAAAAGGGTAATGGCATAAGGGAGCTTTCTTGGCACTTTCACCCTGTGGCCAAACAGTGGCTGTATTGGAGCATAGATCTGCATTCTGAAGCTACTTGGCTGCTGCTCTATAGCTGGGTAGAAATTGTTTTTCAAGGAACAACTGAATACCTCCTTGTACAATTTGCAAAAAAAGAATGTGTATGATGCCTGAGCATAAGTCACCAAGAAGATTAAAGACAAATTCATCATATTTTGTCCAAAATCAGTTTTTCTATTTGGGAATTTATTTTTTCACAGAAGATATAGAAGTTAAAAGATAATGCCATTAGATAATGAAATTTAAGTGGTTAACATTAGAATTACAGTCCTTTCTATATGGCTACATTACTCACATGTGACCTCTTCTGACCAAGAATGTGAATTATGCAGCTTTGAGGTGTCAGAGAGTATGGAAAATGCTAAACTGTAGCCAATGAATAACACTTTAAGGAATGCTTATATCTTTCAGGGAGATACTTCAGAAGGTCAACATAGGAGGGTAGAGTCAAGCCATAAGGCAGTTAAAAGGAACCAGGGACTATATGACAATGGGATCCCAGACAGCAGATCTCCAAGGTTAATAAAGTAAACTATTTTACACTGTAAACACATTAAGCATTTGATCAGAGTCTGTGGATTCCTTTTGAACAATCCAGGGGAAATAGTGCACTCAGCTGAGTTTAGAAGCTTTCAAAATTATGGTGGGGGAATAAGGTGCAAAAGTATGGAGTACAAACCCCACTGAAGTTACCTGTCTTTAATTTGCCAAGTGGATAGGATAGGTCCCACCTTGTATCCAGATATCACAAAGACAGGAAAAAAAAAAGCTAAAGACTTTTTGGTTCCTAATGTGTGTCAGTGGGAGGACTATTAACTGGGGTTTCCAAAACTGGATTTGAATTTGAGGTTTAGAGCGGATCTGAACAGGTTTAGTTTGATCTGTAAACCAAGATCAAATTTGGGTACAAATTCCCAAAACTGGTCTCTAAAATTAATCCCGAGTCCTTTGAATAGCCCTTATTGGAATGATGAGGTTAACATTTCATTGTTAATACCAATGCTTCAAATCTATGATTCCCTCACAGCTTGGAAAAGTTATCTGTTCGAAAGCAACTCCCAACATGGCCAGTCAGCATGGCCTTTCTAATTTTCAGAATCTTCTTCTCAAATAGTAATTTTTCCACATTCTGAACTCCTCTTTATCTATCCACATGTTAGTAACAGAGTTATTGCTTAAGGTTCCTTTTGTGAGAGTGTTCAAGGAAAATAAAGAAACTGTAAGAATTTAGACTGAAGTGATAGGGATATGGTAAGAAATTTTCATTCTCCCTTCCCATCCACTCCTTCACCTTTTTCCCCTCAGATTGGATGGCACTGTACAAGTTTTTCTGGGGGCAACTGTGAGAAACTCTGTTAAAAAAAAGTTCTCTGAATCTGAAGATTGTGCAAAAGTCTAACCAAACACCTTCATCCAACCAAATCTCTTGTAGAAACCATTATAATACAACCCAGCCATTATAATTATATGTTTTAGTTTAACATATCTACCCTTATAGGTCTGCAGCTGCAGAAGTCACATGAATACACATGCTTGACCACCCAGCCCCATCCCAAAATGCTTAAATACAAAGAGTATACAAGCAGAACTTGGGAAAGTTAAGTTGCATGGACTGCAACCTCCAGTCCCCCAGATGACATGATCACTGGCATAAGTGAAATCTTCCTCAGGGCTGGAGGAGAGACACATGCATCATATATGATGAACTTGAATGTAACAATTTCATCAGCTAGGAACAGTGCGGAAAAGTTTTGTGCCCTCTTGGAAAGATGCCACGAATGTACTCTAGTGACTGGTAAGAATAAGAGGTGTAGTGAATCTCTTTTATGGTACTGTTTTCAGGAAATAATGTGCCGGTTTTATGGTGTACCACTACAGCCAGTGCCTGAACTGCCGATGGAAATACAATTTAGGATCCAGAGCAAGATCTAGCAGTGCTTCAGTAATTTAATCATATCTATCATCATCATTTTCATCTCATATGGACATTAAGTGATAATTGCTTATGTTAAAAGAAGAAGCTTTAATCCATGTTCAGCATTGCTCAACATGTCCTCTGAGTTTCACTAGAATATACCTATAGCGAGATAAAAGGAAACAAAAGAGTTCTTTGCTTCTCTTAGGCCTTGAATTACTATGTATTTAACAACAGTGTGAAGCACAGGTGCAATGCATCTTTGCCTCTAACAGACTGTTTATATGGGATCTATAGTCAGTCTTCCCTAAACCCTTGCTAAAGATATCGCTGAAGATCCTTTGTTTTATCATTGCACATCATAAATTCATATTTACTTTCAGAGAAGATATTTGTGCATTAGAAAACTCATTCCTGTGCTACATTTTACAGCTACAAGAAAGCCATTTCATTTCATATTTTCCTATTCCAATCAAATCTCTGAGTCTGTAGGAGATGAACAAGTCTATTGATGACCAGGGCTCTTGGAGAACTTTTGTTTGTAGAGTCATTACAAATCAAAGTTGACTTAATGGCAAATAACAACAATTCCAACCAAATATAAGACAGAAGACATTTCCATTTGTCAGACCACCATTCTATCTCCCTCAGCCCATCACTGATAGACTTCTTTTTCCAGTTCAGTCCCTTGAAAATCCCATTTAAAGGTAAATGTGTTGTAAGTTGTTTTAATATTCTAATAAGACTATTTATTTACTGGCTTTAAAAAACTTTTTTATTATTAGGTTTTTAATGGGATTAGTTATAATCAACATTGCAAGCTGCTTTGGATCACATACTAAGAAAAAGATGGGATATAGACTAAATAAAATAAAATAGCAAATCAGACTCAGTTTACCATATGTCAGAACTGCCGAGTAGGTAATATGTCATTACTTAGGTTGGGGAAGAATTCAACCCGAAAACATTGAAAAATCACTTACCCATCTTGAAGAACCAGGCCAGAAACAACAGATGTATAGATATGTAAGAATCAACTCATCAGCCCAACTGATCCTGCTGGGTTGCAGTCTGTAAAGCATCTAGTAGCTACCTATAGAGCAGGAACATAGAACAGCAGAGATGAGGCCTATAGATTGCCCCTTCTACCAACTGGGCCAGTGACAAAAGGTGGGGTGATTTTGGACTTTGATTCCAGAAGCTTGATGTCAGAACTTTGATGTTCTATGTGTTTTCAGATTTGGCACCTAGAAACCCTAGTGGCATGAAGTTTATTTCCCAAGGCTTCAATTTAACCAACAGAAGAAAATATAGGCCATTTCCACATGTCGTTGCAGTCCCGCTATGGGGACAGAATGACAGTGATCTGTGGGTCTTGGTTTCACATCGTAGTCCTGCTGCCATCCCGCCACACCTGTCACAATCACGGGATATTTGCTTAATGGAATAAATCTGTTAAGCGCTTGCAATCACATGATGCTCCTATCCTCCTTGGCCATGCAGAAGGGCAGGAAGCCCAATGGAGGCACTTCCTTCCCCAGCGCAGCATGGAAAAGAGCTCAGCTGCACTGTGGAAGGCAGACACATGTTGCTCACACACCATTCTGCAGGGAGCCAGTTGGGTGTGGCGAGGAGTGTTCTTTTTGTGCTCCCTTCCCAGCAAAGGCCCTGCTGGGATCATGATGAGAGGACAACAGGACCAGGTAACATGTGGAAATGGTCATAGTTTTAATTAGACAGATGGGGAAAAATTGCATAATACTCCTGATTTTGATTCTGACATGATAAGAACAGTAAGACCAGCTCAACATGATTAATTCTAAAATACCCAGAAAACATCTTGCCTTCAGTGCAGGCTTGAGATAGCAGGTGCTGATTTTTCGTTGTATTTTCTGCCATTTGCACAAAATATAGCTGGCCAAAATTAAATTCTCTTTTGGGAATTTAACTGCACACAGAAAGCAAGCAAAAAAAGTCAGACTACTTGAGTGCAAAGACACAAATAACTCACCCAATACTTCTACCTTTACTAGTCCATGCAATGAAATAACGTGTCAAGTTTTGTACATTTTTTTCAGAAATGCAACAAACACAGCCTCAACATTTCTTCAAGATTAGTCCCAAATCACCAACAACCTCACTTTCTTACAGGAAGAAAGTTGCATGGTATCATTTACCACATGATAATGAGTAACCTAGTATTTGCACCCCTAGTTTTAATTAAATAACAGTGTGGGTGAGGAGTTATGCACTTTAAAACCAGAATGATAGGTATACAGGACTTTCTTGTGATTATAGAAGTTGGAAAGTTATGACTATGTGACTGATACAGGACAGTTAAAGTGTAAGAAAATTCTGTAGGTTTTTTTAACCCAATAAATAATTCTGGGCCTTTCTTACTTCACATTAACTCTTTCTTTCATCCATTTCCATTTTCTCACATGTCTTATATGCTGCACCATTTCTTCCCCAAACTTCCAGTGGCTAGTACACCCATGTTTGAAAGATATATATATATATAAAGCATTGTAGTGGAATAGAGCAATTATTTTCTTAGGCAGAAGCACAAGCCAAAGATTTGCGGAGTTATTGTCTTGAACAGGTTGAACCTGAAATAATAACTTATTACAAACCAATGAACAGTAGGATGGTTTCCTGAAATAGTTCTGGTGACCTGTCATAGGCTACTTCTTCACGTACATATTCAGCTACAGCACAACCCATATATAGATTCATTCAATCAGTTAATCAGTCGTTTGATACTGGTATCAAACAGGGTTGTTCTCAACAAAAGAGACTGCCTCAGTATGTCAAGAGAGCTTGCATAAGAAAATACCACCTTCGATGAGTGTTTTGGTCACATGCAGCATAACAAGAGGAAAGAGTCATATTTGGAGTATCACACAAACAGGTCTCTACAAAACTAGTCTCTTTTTCCTTTGTGAACAAAGCCATACAGACAAACACAATACAAACACACTGTACAAATGCAAAAGAACTAACTCACTGATGAGAAAGACACAAACAACCAATCCAGATGTTTAAAAGGCCATGCAACAAGTTAGAAGTTATCCTAGGGCCTTTCCACACTACACTTTATAGTCCTATTATTCCACTTTCAGCATCTTATGGAGTCCTGGGGTTTGTAGTTTAGGGGGTAGGCATTTAGAATTCTCAGCCAGAGAGCTGTTTGGCCTCAGTAAACTACAAACACAGGAATTCCACAGGATGTTGAAAGTGAAATAATAGCACCATAACAGTGTAGTGCAGAAAGTCCCCTAGTTTATCTGTGCAGCTTCCACAATTTGTGCAAAAAAGTTGTTCTTACAAATATGAAAATTCTGTCAAGACCATTAGAAAATATATCCCATATTCCTCAAGTGAGAAAATGGTTATAGTTTCTCATCTTTGCATATGGAAATGAGATAAGTGAGGCATTACCTCCCTCGTATCACAGCTTTGCATCATACTTCATGCTTTCATGATGACACTTTTACTAGAAGCACAAAGTCCCTCAACTAGAGTCAGATGCAAGTAATGGTCTATAGGATTCACATGTTGTGAAAGAATTGGCTGCTTCTGAGTATATGCTGAGCACATTGATTTGTTTTCTGCATGAAACCTGAGCTCTTCACCCAGTCCAGGTTTCTCCCCAGGGCTTTTATAATTAGAACAGATTAATTGGCGGGGAGGGGAAAGCTTTTTAGTTGTTTCTGTCATTAATTCAGTCAGAAAACTTTGCAGGTTTGCCAAAGAAGATCTGGAAACCAGTAATCCCAACCTAAGTTCTCACTATCAATGTTTTGGAACAGTGCAGGTTAATTCCCTCCATTTTGCTCTTTCTGTCTTTGTTATTTTTTCTCCCCACTGGAAGGAGCAATCTTCTTTCCTTCTCCTTAGATTCCTAATAGGCAGACGGAGCAATTACAACTTTTCAGAAGAAGAAGAGGGGGAGAGGAAGAGGGAGGGGGAGGGGGAGAGGAAGAGGGAGGGGGAGGGGGAGAGGAAGAGGGAGGGAGGGGGAGAGGGAGGGGGCAGCTGTGATCTGTTATTGATGGTCCCCAAGCCCAAGAACAGTTGGGGAAAAAATTATTTGCCGTGGGGAAAAATTGTGAAATGTCCACAGACATATGCAGGTGTGTACCCACAAACAGGGCAGAAAACTTCAAGAAGCCAGTTCTGTCAGAGTTCAACTCTCTGCCTGTGCCTTTCTGCCAGCAAGGGAAGGAAGGCGATAGTACTTGCCCAAGAGGAGGAGGCAGTGGAGGGGAGGTGTCCAATGCAAACAATCAAGGAGGAATGCTGAGCCTAGCTGAAGTCAGGGTCAAATCCAAAAGGTCCAGAATGCCGAAGGTTAGCCCAAAAGGGTCAAGATTGCTGGAACCCAAGGGTCGTGGGCTTGAGTAGCAATTTGCTACAAGCAAACAGCAACCCATGTTGACTGACTTATATGCTGAGAAAAATAGGTATTACTCATCATTGTTCTGTTTATTCAACCTTGCCCAAATGGCTTCCCTTTGAGCTGCTCGTTTCTGTCTCCTCCATGATTGGAGGCTGCATCTAATTCCTCTAAACCATCTGTGGTCCCCTCTCCCACAGGCACTGGTTGCAGCAACTCAGTCTCAGATTGTCACCTGCTGGGGGTGTTCCAAGATAGTTTGGTCTATCACTGGCCCTGTTTCTGGCACAATCAATTGCTCATTACCTCAGAGCTGTCATCTATCACAAGCTCTATTTATGCACAGATCAGAATTTAGTTATTGATCAGCTTTTATACTCTTGAAATAATTTGATGCATTTTGAAAAGCTAATTTGAAATGTGCACTTTGAGGAAAAAAATACCCTTAAGTTAGGCATTGAATTATGTATTTAAATGGGAATTTTTGTGTAGAATAAAACAACCCTCAGCAGATCAATGTAGAAATAAGAGAGGAAGGAATTATAGTAGAATAAACAAAAAGGAAACATTAGAAACCAGCTGATCTTCTCACCTCTTCCTGGAGACTAATTAGTTCAGTTTATGATTTGAAGACCAATTAGCGCTGCCAATAATCCCACTCATCAACATTCTAACTCAGCAGTCATTCATATTCACACACAAACAACACCAAAACACAATGACAATAATATATAAATACAGACACAAAGGAAACTTTCCATTTTCCACTTGACCATAAGTATTCTCTGTATCAGAGGTTCATTGCGCAAAATAGAGAAGTAAGTGAACTGAAGAAGTGGTGTTCTGAATCATATCTGCAGTCCTTGAATGTAAATGGATAAGAAGCAAAAGGTAAATTTAGCTAGGATTAATAAACAAATCAGTCCTGGACACAAGTTGTCATTCTTTAACACAATTCTTAGCTGCCTTTTCCCATTATTTTAAAGAGGAAAAGAAAAAAATGGGTTCAGGAAATATTAAAAACAATAATTCAGTTCCAGTGTATATCACAATGCACTGAAATTCAATTTCCTTTAGTTCTGTGTTACACTGCCTAATAGGACATAGGAAGAAATATAACCATAAATCATGTGGAAGATAATGAACAGCGAGTAAGATGATGTTGCTGTACTAGAAATCTGAAGCTGAATCCTGGTGGTGCTAATATAATTGTCCATTTTGCTGGTAGAGGGAACTTTTTTTGTAGGCAGGTGCAGCAATAGCCAAGGGGAAGACAAAACCAGGAGGCAAAACTGCCCTCCTGAGTAGTTTAGGAGCCTACATGGGAACTCTCTTTTCTGACAGCAATGACTTTCCTTCCTTTCCCATTGCTGTTCAGTCCATTTTACCACCACAACTATTGTTGTCGCTGCACTGTTGCACTGTTGGCCTTGATATTTAGCTCACCAACAGGATCTCAGGCCAAGTATACCTCTAGACTTTCACACTACATAATTATTTTAAATCATCACATTCTGGAATCCATGTTATGAATTTGCCTAAAAGATAGAATTACCAAGGGAGGTTGCCTGGAGTTTTGAGGTTTGGGATCACCAGTATCTATTTCTCCTTTCCATCCAGCCCCAAGCAAACTGTTGACTACTAAATTAGTGTCTGCTGTCAGTACCAGACTAGACAAGAGCAAACAAATTGAAGTTTAATCCATACAATGCAGAAGTGTTCCTGGGGAGTTAAAAAACAGATAAGGGAATTGGAAGTAAGCCTGTTACATTCCAGATTCCTAGTTCAGTTCTGAGCCTGGATGTGCACATTTTGTACCAGGTATGTATTTGTACTGTTAAACTAGTGTACTAGCTACACCCACTGGAAAATATGGGATCTGGCTATCATGACAAAGACATTGATAATATCTTGTTTGTTTATAATTTACACTCTATACAGGGCTTCCTTTGAAAACTGTGTGGAAACTTAAGCAAATCTAAAATACTGCAGCCAGACTTCTGACTGGATCTGGTTACAGGGAGCATATTGCAAAACTTTCATTGGTTCTTGGTCCATACCAGGCTGCAAATCAAACTGCTGGTTATTAACTACAAAGTGCACTACAGCTTAGGCCCTTTCCGCACCAGGCAATTAGAATGGGGAAGTGCATCCTCTCACAGAGGTCATCTGCACCTTGGAGCAGACTAGGAGCGGACTACTCACCAGAGATCTGCACCTCAGTCCACTCCAAAACGGCCCCAAGTGGTCCTCCAGCGTGTTTTTGAAAGACTGGAAAAAACAGGTCTTTATTTTCCTGGAATGCGCCATTGCATTCCTGCTCCCTTGTGCAGATTTGCAGGCTCTCTGCGGAGGGGCAGGCTTTCGGTGTGGCAAGCTTCAGCATTTGGTCGGGACCCACAACCAACCGGAAGCCACCATTTTGGAAGCTGGAAGCCGCCATTTTGGAAGCCGGAGCCACCATTTTGGAAGCTGGAAGCCTCCAGTTTGGAAGCCAGAGCAGTGCGGATCTATAGACCTCGCACTGCTCCGATTCTCCCTGAACCAAGGAGGAGCCCTGCAGAAGGGCTTCAGGGACAGTCCACATTGCTTCGGACGCCAGAAGAAGTGGTAGATAACGGCATGGAGCGATCCCCTCGCCTCGTGCGGAAAGGGCCTGAGTTCCTATCTAAAAAAAAGTATCTTCCTATATGAGCATGCCCAAGTTTGAAGATCCTTGGGTTTCAGGAATGAAAGGCTTTCCTTCAGTTCAAACAATTTTTTTTAACTTAACATTTTATTTTCCAAGAACAAAACAAGAGAAAGGACAATCAAGATGACAAGTCACAGTACAATCAGCCAAGTAATACTATCATTAATTCCAAAATCAGCTGTTTCCATAAACTTAACACAAAGTATCTTTAATAGAATAACAGCTTAAAATGATGAAAACCAAAATGTTTGCTGATGTGTTGGTGGACTGTCCCATAAATCTTGCTCAGTTATTAAAGTGATAAAAGAAACCCAGATTGTGTCAAACATATATATATATATTAATTTCCCCTTTAGCTATTGTAATTCTACAGGTCAATTTTTCTGAAAGGGCAAATCCCCATGTTCAGACTAGTCAGGGTCAAAATTAAAAGATCCTCCATAGATTTCCACAATTTTGTAATTTCTAGCCGTGAAGGCTACAATGTAGATCTACAGTTAGAAATTATAAGATCTTTGTGCATATTGTAACAATAAGATCTTTATGCAGAGCATTTGTGTTATCTCCATTGAAAATAGTTAATATCTAGTGTATTTACCTAGCTTTTCCCAGGATTTCATTTTCTCATAGGTAATACTCATTAGAAATATCTTAGGAATTATCTTATCTTACCTTAGGAATTAGATGTGGTTGAAATACAAAGATTTGAGATCCTGTATCTCTAATTCCCCAAACTGTGTTGTTCAGTACCTGTAACTTTTGCCCATATTCCCCAATCCAGTCTGTATTCAGCGTTGTTAACATATAGTGGTTGGGTTCATGAGGGGACTTGCTGCTAGGCCTTGTCTCCATAGCAATCAGCCTATTCAGAGCTCTCTGACTAAGAATTCTAAAGGCCCCCTCCCTGAACTGTCAACTCCAGGATTCTGTAGAATCTTCACAGCCAGCCAATCGCATGAGGTCTCTTCACTTCACACAGCCAATCATATGAGGTCTTTGCCTGCCTGACACAGACAAATAGACAAGATCACTCACAAACTTTGACTTTTATATATTAGATAATAAAACTTCTCTAAGATATAATTCTTTATGTGCTATTTTCCATATAGAATCAGTTACTTCATTTGGGCACTATAACTTCATATGATTTATTATTATAACAGCTCCACAACCCTGCCAACAAAACTGGGAGATATCATCACTTATTTCATAGACTTTAACTTTAATGCCACCTCTGAATTGTCTTCAAAGTACATTCCCTGGAAGAGGCCGATATTAGTCTATATTTCACTATGAAATAGAAATGTTAAGATTTGTGTCCCATAAAATCCTTGAATCTTCCCCTTTTCCATATATTTCTCCCATAATTTGTTGTTATTGTGTGCATTCAAATCATTTCTTAATTGTGTTTTTAACTTTTGGTCTATAATTCTTATATTATGCTGTTTCATAGGTGCACACACAAACATAATTTTTTTAAACATATTTGTTTGTTAAATATAGCTTTTGTGCTATATTTTTTAAACCTATATTGTAAGTTGCCTTGGATGCTATATTGTGGAAAAGGTAGGATATAACATAAATAAATCAGTAAATAAGGCATAACTCTTCTCAAATTAAAATTATTTCAGAAATATTACTTGCAATACATCTTTGATCTGATGCTATGCCACAAATTTCTTCCACATTTTTGTTATCATTCTCATTCTGTTTGGTGGAAAGCAATATTCAAAAATTTAAAACACAGGAAAATTTCAGTGTATTTCTATAAGTAGAGTGTGGGTTTCTACACTTATTAGGTGGCTGATGATGTATGTGAGTGTTCTACGTGTGTGTGTTTGTGTGTGTGTACTCTTCTGTTCAGTTTCCTCCTTGTCTTACCATTTTTAAAACTCTGAGGAAGTTGTCAGGATAGCTGCAGAATGATAGAAAGACAATAGAAAGAGAGCATAGGGAACCAGCACACCAACTTACTTGACAAAAATAAGGTATGCTCAAAAATACTGCATAAAGAGAGTGCCTCTTCTGTAGTGGAGGAAAAAAATCAGAACACTGGAGAACAGACTTCAACAGGAAATAGAGCTCTTCATATGGTCATGTTATTTGCCCAACTCTTTAAATATTACATTTTGGGTAGCTACCTAAGATGTTTTGTATATGTTAAATTTCAAAACACACGCATATACTTTATAATGTAAAATGTGCCAGTGTTTAAAAAGTGTTTAAAAATGTCTTGTATAATAAAGGCATACTGCCTTCCAAAACAACTGTGATGGACAGTACCTTTCTAGTGAATGAATTCACTGGTGGTGAACTTGTGTTTGCGGAGGAGATACCTGTACCAAGAAGGGCTCAATCAATGTCTGATGGGGACAAGAAGGACTAGTGCCCTTTAGTGGGCTACAAAATAAATGTCTGGCACAATTTGGAAGTGGGACAGGGAAGGAAACAGTTGTAGACACTGCCAGGTAATGGGGCATGAGAAGCTATCCAATGATGCTACAAACTGATGCCAAACATAGATGAAGGGGTCAAAAAAAGCAGCCAGTAATTAAAGAACAGAAAGAACTATTTTGTGATCAAGGTATCTCCTCTGCCAGATAAGTAAAAATTCAGTCAATTCAATGCTGTCATGAAATCCCGGTCAACAAAATTAATTAAAATGGGCTTGGAATCCTGTCATGTGAACTGAAATGTGACTAGCAGCCATTACCAATGGATAATGATACACATCTAAGTATCAAGTTATGGGGCGGTATCTAGTAGGAACTGAAGTCGCTGGCATTACTTTCATATTTATTTGACATATTCATTAATGATCTGGAAAGGGGAGTAAACAGGAGGTTAATGCAATTCACGTAGTATACTGAATTAGGAGGCATTTCAGAAATCATCCAGAGCATGGAAATAACAAAGAGGGGTTGAAGATATTGGAAATACAGCCTTAACAACAAAATGAGATTCACTTTGGAACAGAGAAATATAATAATATCAGAAATATAATCCAAAATAGACCTATTGAATATGGGAGTGAAAAGCAATAAAGCTTAAACAGGCAAAGAGATGGTAATGGAGAGCAAATTAGGAGGAAGGTGTAATACAGGACAGAAAAAAGTCAAGCAATTTTTATGGAATTTTTTTTAAAAAAAGGATGGTAGGAAAAGATAGTAATAAACAAGCCAACAAAAGCTAAGAATAATCCTGTCTGAAATGATGTCTATGTTGTGTATGATTTATCACCGTCAAGATAAGTGATTGTGGAACTTCTCACATGATCTCAACATCTATTTTTTTTTAAAAAAAATTCAAGTGGAGTAGAATATAGTGAATATTAGACTGTATAACTATCTCATAGTGTATAAGAGGGTAGTGCAAACTTTACTGTTTATGTATAAGTGCTTGAACACTGCTAATATGTAATTATGTAAACGTTAGCAATATGCCCATATTTCTATGCATCTGGGGTTGTGAAAAACGTTGAAATGTTATTTGTCTTTCTTTGACCCGATCCTCCCATCTTAAAAGTTACCAATAACTGAGAGCAGAGCATGTCACAACTTTCTTAAAGTAGAATAGAGATGCAATTCTTTACTAAGTTTCGTTTCATAGGCAGCAACAAGTAGTTTTACCAATTTTCTTCCTGCTGTAAGAGCTTCTGAAAACTAAGTAGTTTTTGAGGTCTATCTGCAAGCCAGGATTAATTCTGCACAAAAATCACACATGGTTGTTTTGGCCATGAAAATGGCATTTTCTGCACCACAAACAGATCTTCTGTGCAGCAAATTATATTTCTATGCAGAAATATTATTTTTGCACTGAAAAAAACTGGTTTCTGTGCAGAAAATTGTGTTTTCTGTGTAAATCACACACATGTTTATTTTGCACAGAGGAAGTCCTCAATTAAAGCATTTTCTGTGCAGAAAAAAGCTTCTTCTACCTGGGAGATAACATTTCTCAGCAGAAAAAGATTTGCTGCACAGAGAATGCTGTTTTCTGTTTAGAATATGTTTTCAGGGTTGTTTTCACATTACCATGTGTGAATTTTGCACAGAATTCATCCCAGACTACAACGATTCTCTTTGTCCCAGATTCTTCTTGTTAGGAATTCTTAACACTCATGACAATAATTTTTAAAATATTGTTGCATATTGTTTCCACCCCTAAAAGAGAAACATACATGGAACATGGTAAGACAACTTTTGAAAGAGGTTGCATTTTTCCTGTTGAAATACCCAAAATATGAGAGCCACATGTCAAGTTGTACCTCTAGTACATTTCAATTCATCCCAAAGTTTCACTTGATCAGTTATAAATACTCCTTACAGACAGAAGTAAGTTCCTTGTGGATCCAATTGTAATTCTTTTTAGTGGCATCTATGATTGCTAGGTGAAGAACAGGTAAGGGCTCCTGTACATTCAATAGTTGTGAAGCAAAGGGAATATCAGCAGGTATTGCTTGTGCCTGGATTTGCTTTTAGCCTCATTGCTGACCAAAGACAGAATTAATGAGACCAGACACAGAGAACTGAATTGTATAAGGGTTACTTTATTTATCCAAGAATCTATTTAAATGATATTGAACCTGGAAAGAAGGAAGAGCAGTGAGCAACCTAGTACAGGATCACCTGACCCAGGTGCCACTGCCTCAGCCTTCCCTTGAGCTAACCACTTGAGTCCTGAGGAGAACCCAAAACTGGGTTGCTCCTCACATGGTCATCTACTGGGGAACCAAGCCCCCAAATTGCTGTATTTAGGTGAGTGCAAAGTCTCCCAGGCCAGCCTCAACTTCAGTCTCTTTCACCATCCTAGATCACAGGACCTAAAGAGGCATCCTAGAGTCCTTCCCTTCACCAAAAGGGTATCACCATAACTCTTATTTTCTTTTCCCGTTGCCTACCAAAGATAAGGGACAAGCATCTACTTAGTCCTTTTCTCCCACCAGGTTGGCCAATAGGGCTGTAATTCCCTGTTGCAAATCTCCAAGGAACAACATTTACTTTCCTCCAATAAAAGGATGCTGCTAAGCTCTGTAGAGCTCAAATTGCTGAAAAACTATAGTGGAATGTGGATGACCACCATCCTGTTACCTATTCAAAGCATTTTCAATCTCTGTATTTATCCTTCCATGGGCTGCATCAATGCATCAGAGATCAATCTTACCATTGTCAAACTTTGTGAGGCAAAATCGATGACCCAATATTATTATTCCAGTATTATTATTATTCCAGGACATCTATTTTGTATGAAATGGAAGCTATTCAGAGCTTGAAGGATATGGGCCTTGCCATTCAACAAACTGAAGTCATTCCCTCCCAGATGAATGACCAAAATATGAGGAGATGACCCCTTCTACTATCCAAACAACAGATGTAACATACCATGCCAAAGTAGGCCTTTTTTCCCAAGCTCTGCTACCGTGGCCTGGTTGATCAACCTCTTAAGCTCCAAAATTCTGGGCCCGGTGCACTGTCCAGTAAATTCAGGGCCCAGTGCACTGTCCAGTAAACTGTGCTATGGCCACAGATTAGGACCCACCACCTCTCCAGACAAAACCTAGCATCTATAAAAGACAACAACATTAGTAAACAGAACAATATAATTCAAGACTTGAGAGGTCAGATATATCTTATACATGAAAGATCTCCAGCATATAATACACTGGATTGATCCCACAACCAAACCCTTAGCAAAAACTATAGAAGCAGTCCCAATCCAAGATGAATGGGTACCAAATTTAACCACTTGTAGATTCAAGTGCTTGGAGGTAACAGTATGAAACTGGTATTTGGTAAGGGGTGAAAAGTCAGCATGACAAAATAAAGGACCTGGCCTAGATCCTCTGACCTGTACATAAATTTATGAAGTACAAACAGGACATAAAGTCAGATCAAAACAAAGCCCCATCATTACCTTTGCTCCTGTCCTCCTCTGATCCATCTTAGAGGTTTTGTTGTGTGCTTTCAAATAGTTTTCAACTTATGGGGACCCTAAAGCAAACTATCACAGAGTTTTCTTGGGGGTGAGAATGTGTGATATGGCCAATGTCACCCAGTGGGTTTCTATGGCCAAGCAAGGAATCAAACCCTGGTCTGTAAGGCTGTATTCCAATGTTCAAACCATTAGACCACACTGGCTCTCATTGCAGAGGTATCAATCTTCAATACTGCTTGTTGCCCAGTAAGAACTAAATCACTTAGCACTACTTCTGTACCCAATACATCTTATTCTGTACCCAATACATCCCCTCTGGACACTAAGCCACAAAGTACCAAAAAAGGCAGTCAAAGATGCCACAAAAAACAAGATGGCATCATAATCCAAATACAAATGGCCAACTAAATGTCCCCTAACCCCTTAAAGACATCAGGGTATAATGGTCCATGCTATCAGATATTTTGTCTCATTCTGAAGGCCACCCCTAAGCCAGCACTTTATGAATTATGAAATCACTTGAAATGTCCTGATAACCTGAGCCCCCGAAGCAAAGGCCAACACTAGCAACATAGCTCAAATAGACTGTGAAGTTAGAACCCTGCCCTCAGATGAGCACAGAATTACAAAATGTGGGAAACAGGAATTGGCCAAAGAGCCCAAAACCCCTCCCCAGACCTAAGCTTTTTTAATTCTAAACTGGCCTTCTTATAACTTCTCCTAGATGTGAAGAGAACATTATAATGAAGAAACTGCAGTGTATAGGCCCCGACCAAACTCATGACTCGGGGGTCCTGGAAGACAAGGAATTAGTAACCTGTTCTGTCACCATTGTATTACACTAGAAATGGACAGAGGAGTTAGTCAACTTTTTCATCCAAATCCAACAGCCGCCATGACTGGGGAAAAAATCCAGGAGTATTAAATCTGCTTAAGCCTGCTCCTCAGGCTATGCCTGGGCACACCAATTGACATTAAAATACACCCAAAAACAATGGAAAAGCTACATCCAAATATACCATTAAGGCATCCCAGATCCTCAGTTCATCACTCCAAAAATAAATCTCATAAAAGTTAGCAAGAAATTCCTGCCAAACCCTCAAATCCTCTCTAATACCTTGAGTAATCTTAATCCTATGATGAGATTTACATATTCTATGTATAGGGTCATAGAGATGTTCTAAAAAGCTTTACCAGGTGTCACAATCCTGCATGTGAAATTTAAGTTGTCAGTGAGCTCCTAAAGTTCCTTAAACATAGCCTTCCTATGAACTCTGAACTCAAAAACCCGCTTCCTCAAATCACTAAGCTCCTTCTCAGACAGCCTATAGTGTTGTTCCAAGGTACTGATCTTGATACTCAGAACAAAAATTGTCTGAGTCCCTCTTTTTTTTTTTTTTTTAAAAGGGCTAGGGAAAACCTAGTTCTGATGTCAATGAATAAAATTCCTTCATCAAGAAGGTATATTGTCCTGTTCCTGGTTTCCTGATGAACAAGAACTCCAAATAAAGAATAATCTCATTTTGACCAGATCTAAGTTTAAAGGCTCATTCAAGAAAAGCACTGAGCTCAAATATAAGACCTCAAGGCAGCCTACAAAATTAGAACACTATTTTAAAATAGCTAAGTATGTAAATGGGGATGGTTAAAAAAACAAACAAAAACAAAACAGGCAGTAGCAACACAATAGACAGATTGAGACTAGAGTCAAAAAAGCCCATCTGACAAACTGTGAATTGTTATTTGCTCCCTGTTCCATGACCTTCTAAGATCCAGCTGCTTGGCTCAATTAAAGCCCATACAGAGGCAATGTGCTGATGGGAGCAGCAAGGAGGCCAATAAAGGATTAGTTAGAAGCAGTAAAAAGAGGGAAGTTGTGGAAGACAGAGATGAAGCAAATGGTGCAGCTCGTCCTCGTGACTTGAACTAGAAGAGGTTTGCCAGATACCTCAGTCAGGGAGGTTGAACAAAAGCATCAAAAAGGAGCAGAGGGCTGTTTCCTAGGACTTGAATGTGAGCATTTGCCTGAGGCTTTGCTTACACACTAGAATTAAGAGGAAGCCTTAACTTGCTGGTGACTCTTGCAGGGCAAGAGAGGTATTCAGATCCCAAATAGAGGCTTAGCAGCAGCAGGAAAACAAAGGAAAGCCAGGAAAACTGACAAAGGCCTAAGAGTGGCTAATGTTGTGCCCACCACCTCCTTTTTGTACTCACTTTGTCTTTGGTCTATTTGAGTTCTGTCTTTTCCTCTCTCCCTCCATCTCTCTCTCTCTCTCTCTCTCAACCTTGGTTCATCTCTTTTTCCTCTTTTCATCCAGCAAACACTTATCTGTTCCCTACCAAGTCACTCCTGCTGCAACCATCTACCTATTCCATAGAGGCCCTGTAAATAATTCCATATATGGGAGGAGCAAAAATGCCTTCCACTGCTGTGCCTATAAGAAATAGTCCCTTGTGGGAAGTGTCTGCTCCCCATTCACTATAGCACCATGAGAGACTGTACTGTGTCTGCTACGAGTAGCCTGTTGCATACCTTCTAAATCCTCACAAAACCATTGCAGAGGGTAGGTCTCTTGGGGATAACAGTGCCAAGGAGACATTTGAGATTGCCCTAAACCTAAACCATGTTGTATGGGAAGTATACCTTCTACTAGACCAATTCCCTTACTTCTGCAACAAGCAGATGCCTGACCATCTGAAATGCCCCAGATCTCCCATGGCCTTGCATGAACTTGTATGGAGGGATTTTAGGCACACCTAAAAACATTCCACTGATGCAGACTCACAGACACTACCCTTAGCGCTGGCCACCAAGGCCACTGGAATCTCCTCTATTTTCCCAGGCAAAACACTGTGTTCATACTGGCTCCACTTTTTCAAGGCATCTAAGCAAGCCAAAATCTTGGCTTACCTTCAGGACTGGTTTCCCATTTAGCTGGGAATACAGATTATTCAGTAGGGACTCAGCCTTTCTCAAGGCTTCAAGTTTGGCCAGGATAGTAGACAATCCACTCACTTCTACTTCCTCATCTGAGAAATCAGACAATGTTGGTGAGGGGACACTTGGCCAGTTGCTATTGAGCTGGGTCTTTAGCCTTGTTCCCTCAATACTACCTTTCCTGGAAGCCATGGTCAGTAACTAGTCTAACATTCAAACCATCCAGAAGTCCAGGTGATGGTTGTTTAACTTCACACATGCATATTATTAGTTTTAAATAAAAAGTTTCCTGAAATATAGAGAAACATTTTTCTTTTTTTCATGTAGGAGCCTATCTTTATTCTTTTGATGTTATCCCAGTGCTAAATTTTCAGTAAAAAAAGTAATGTCCAGGAACACACTCCTTTGTTAACTGAGCTATACTTGTACTTTCATGTAATTAATGTCACATTTTCTATGACTCTACCTGCTATATCCTTATATTGTACACTCATAGCAACTAATATAATGGACTCCTGGACTTGTGCAGGAATTCCTGAGAAAAAGAAGGAATCGTCTCGCTTCTTGAAGGTTGTGTTATGCTTCATCTCTCTCTGTTGTCTATCAGAGATGAAAGAAACAGCTTTTACCAAAGCTCTCCTTCCATGCAAGAATTTAAAGCAAACTCTTCTCTATTAGGCTGAGAGCTGGCAACCCTCTCGGGAATTAGCAATTTCTGGCACTGGTCATGTTAGAGTTGGCTGCAGATATTATAATCCTCTTGTGAGTGACTGGTCTGCTTGTGTATTTTGTGGATTTTCATTTCCTAGAGACGCTCATCTCCTGCCGTCTCCACCATAGTAACCTTGGGAGTTATTTGTTTATGCATTGCATTGCATTGGGTATCATGCCAAGTGAAAATGCTTAATCTCTAATTTATGGTTCGCATGACTTAAGTTTAATTTAAGAGAAGAAAATGGTAAGTTTGCATACAAGCAACGGGAGAATCTAGAATATGCAATATACTGAAACAAATAATTCATGTCATTCTTTAGGCTAACATTTAGCAAATATGGTGACATTTATGCAGTGTTAAATGATTGACACCTCTTAATTCTAATGTAGGAGCCAGTCTAGCATTTCTTTCAGATTGCTAACATATCTATGTGACATTTCTTTGCAGTAAAACTGTCAGTATTGTAGCACTTCCCATACATGAGAAATTTCTCTCTCTAACAAAACATTATTGCAAAATTTAACCTTGTGTGGAAGGTTGTTATGACACCCATGCTTAGTGAAATATGGCTTAGGAACAGAATAGTGACATTGTGACAGAAGACAATTTATTTTTACCTGATCCTAAATTTTCCTAAAACAGAACTCCCTCCCCTATTTGTTAGGAATCAAAACATTTCCTTGCACCTGGAACAAATAACTACATGCAAAGATGTAGTATGATATTATAGTTCAAGGGGATGCAGATAAATTGTAATTTTAGACTTTGATTAATAATTTAATAATTTGAATGAAATATTTCAATTAGAGAGACAGCATGTTTTTATAGTTGGAGTATTGGACTAGGATTTCAGGACACCAGATACAAATCCCCTTTCTGACTTGGAAACCCACAGGGTGACCTTGGACAAATCACACCCTCAGCCTCAGAGCATGGTAATAGCAAGTTCACTCTGAAAAAAATCTTTCCAAGAAAACCCCAGAATAAGTTTGCCTCAGGGTCACCAGATGTTGGAAATGACTTTTAGGTAAACAAGAACAACTACTACAACATTTCAATTGCATTTACACATAATATTAAAATTATGTTTTATTTTCATTTCAACAAATATATTTTATACAGCACAAGATTCTGCTGCAAATTCAGATGCCAACTTTGTCCCTACATCTATCTGTGCAATGCCATTTCAAAACCTGTAGAAATTATGTATTTAAGTTTTTTACTCCAGAGCCCTTTCTGCAGCTTACGTGCATCCCAGCAGCATCCAGTGACTATGGTGACAGCTGCTCTCCCAGGAGAGGAGTGTGATAGAGCTTTCCCCTCTGCACTGTCTGCCTGTGGGATCCAGGAACTGCGATGGCCATGCCTCTTCTTGCTGCAGTGCAACCAGGTACTGTCCCAGGCTGCGCTGACGCCAGAAGCACAGTGATTGCATTCTCAGGATCTCCACAATCAAGGTAAGTATGGGCACGCAGTGGGAGGTCAGCCCGATTGCCAGTTATTGACAAGGAAAACCCACCAATGATTTGTGGTGCGATCACACCATCTGGGGATGGGAGAAGGACAGGACCCAGATGATATCATGCATAAGTGTCATCCAGGCCCCATCCATCACCAGTACAGACTGGGTGTGTCAAGCAGAAAGGGGCCATGTCTTAAGTCAAATCTCAAGTCTCTATTTTCAAGTTTCAAGTCAAATCTGAAATCCTTGCAAGATCTTTTCAAGTCAAGTTTCAAATCTCTGGGCCACCTTTATACACCAACCCATATTCCAAAATATCTGGACAGAGTCGAACAAAGTTAGTTTTAACAATTTAAATAGAATCAACCCTTCACATTTGCAATGTTGCCTTCTTTAGCTTTGGAAGTGGGGAATAGGATACTCTTACTCCCCCTTCCCCAAGCCAGAGGCTTTTGTGTCAAAGGGCATAAAAGAGTCTATGGTTTCTGAAGTAGGGAATAGGATCCTTCATACTTTCAATTTCTGAAGCTGGAGGGTTTTTTGCAAGTGGGGAATGGGGTCCTTCCTACTCCCCATTATTGAAGCTCCAAAAGCTTTAGAAGCAAGGATCCTTCCTCCTCAAGCCTGTTGCCTAATACTAGGGATGGGCTAACTGAATCCTCAAATCCTTGAGTCCTTGGCAAGGATTTGAGATTCACCAGTCTGAATCCCTGTGCTAAAATAGACAAACCAAATCTTTTGAATCCATCATTCAAATGGTTTGTTGGAGACTGTGACACCTGAAAACCTGGGAGACTAGATACACAAGGGGAGATGGCAAGTAGGTGAATTTTTCCCTTGGAGCAATAATGGCCTTTGCTAACAATTTCAGAAATTACATCTGGGAATGTATTGTAAGATATTTATTGAACATTTCACATTTAAGTTCAGCACTATTTTCTGTGCTGAAAATCAATGGCATGTATAAATGCTGGGCTCAGTGGGTCTGACACTTATCAGAAGTAGTGGGGCAGAGGGCAAAGTCACACAATCTCATCCAGTGATTGCCACATGAAGGCCAATGTACCTCCTTCCACAAGAGCAGTGGCAGGCTGTAAACCTATATCTAGAATAGGATGAGAAGTGAAATGTCTCTCATGGTTTCTCATCAGCCACATGACAAACCACATATAACAGAAAGGAAAAAAATTGTTATTAAAAACTGGCACATCGGGCCCTGCCAAAGACCTGATTGGCTGGGAGATACAGTCTTCTTGAGATTTCAAATACAGCTGAAAGATTCCTTTGCATAGCTCCCTTACAATGCTCTTTCATACACAATTCTGGGGTTTGTAGTTTTACAAGGTGTCACAGCTTTCTCTTCCAAAGTGTGCTGGTGTATCATCAAATTAAAAAACCCAGGATGCCATAAGGAGCTATGCAAAGCGAATCCACTTTTGACCTGGATTATCTCTGTACTGTAGTGTCCTGTTTACAAAGGCAGGAAAATGTGGGATTAATCCACATTTTCCTGCCTGTGTAAAAAGACCCTTCATGTCATTTTCAATTTGGAGAGATCCTGAGGCAAAACTATGACAATTATCCTGGCCAGATTTCTTCAGAGGGAAGTATGCCTTTGCCAAGGCTTTTGCTAAGGCTGAGATAGTGTGTCTTGCCCAAGATTATCCTTCTTTTCCTTACTTTTTAAACTATTTTTTAAAAAAAGCATTCGAAAGATTTGAGATTCGTGGATTCTCAAAACCTTCCAGGGGATTCAGATCCAGAAAATTCTGGATTCATCCCATCCCTTCCAAATACATTTACTGTTCCCCTCTGAGAAACACTCCCTGCACTCTGGGGGCAAGTCTTGCCTTCTGCTCTTAGGAAAAGTTTTGGAAGGCTTCTCCAGTATGCAGTAAGGATAGGCTACTATCCCACCTCAAATCCATTGCCTAACCAGTTTGCTGTTCCCCTCTAAGAAATGTGCCAATGCTTTGGGTTTGAGAGAGATCATCATGTGACCAGTAGGCAAAAAAAAAAAAAAAATCGAAGTGTTGTTCGACATTGTAAGGTTTCTGAATGAATGCATTACGTTACTGAACCAAGGGCAGCAAGTCGCTCACTAAAAATATACAAGTCACAAGTTGAGTCAGTGCATCATTTATTGCTGAATCAAGTCCAAGTTGAGTAACTGAAGTGACTTAAGTCCAACTTGAGTCCGAGTCAATCAACTTGAGTCTATGTCACTGACCTACATACTCTAACAATGCTGCCCATTAACATCAGGGAGTCATTCACATGCTTATTTCCTAACAGGATGGGACTTGGAGATACTGTTCTATAGTGGCTCTGTTCTTTCATGGACAGGCACTCTCAGAGAGTGGTGAAGGGAGATTCCTGTTCATCACTTGACCATTTGCCTACTGAATCCCTCATGGTGATATCTTGTCCCCTGTGTTATTTAACATCGACATGAACCCTCTGGAAGAGACTTCTGGAGTGAAGTGTCATCAGTGTGCTGATGATATCCAGCTTTCTTATTTCTTTCTCCCTAATTCCAAGGAAGCAGTTCCTGCATTAAATTGGCTCATGTCAGATGTAATGGACTGGATGGGAGCAAACAAACTGAAACTTAATCTAGACAAAACAGAAGTGCTCCATATCAGTCAAAAGACAGGTTTGGGAACAGGGATTCAGCTTCTGTTAGCTGGGGATACACGCTCCCAGAAAACACAGATTCACAGTTGGGGAGTACTTCTGGATTCAGCTCTGAACCTACAAGCTCAAGTTTCAGCAGTGACCAAGGGTGCATTTGCACATTTAATGCTAATAAGCCAACTGTGTCCATTCCTGGAAAATCCATTCCATTTCTGGAGATCTGGTCATGGTAACATATGCCTTGTTTGTATCCCATTTAGATTACTGTAATACACCCTATGTGGAGCTGCCTTTGAAAAATACTAAGAAACTACTTTTGGTCCAAAGAACTTCACCCAGGTTGTTAACTGGGGCTGTCTACAGGGAGCACACAACTCCTTTGTTGCAACAGCTCCATTGGCTGCTGGTCCATTTCTGGGAACAATTCAAAGTGCTGATTTTGACCTATAAAGCTTGGGCCTAGGCTATTTGAAGGATATCTCCCTTTATGAGCCCATTAGATCTTTAAGGCCCTTTCCGCACCTTACCTTTTTTCAGCGCTGGGGTGCAGGGATCGCGTGAGCAGCCTCCAGCAAGAGGGTCTCACATCTCCACTGCTTCAGCTCCACAGGAGCTGCCTGGTCCTGAGCAGGTAGCATGAGAGCCTCGCCTCTCCCTTCTGCAGTGCAGCCTGGGAGTTTCCCAGGTTGCACTGGGGAAGGAAGCGTGAGCGCTGTGGCTGCAGAGGATCCGCATGCATGGCAAGTGCGTGTGGGGCTCTGGAGCAATGCGCAATCGCACACCATTTTTGGCTGAAAGCCAAAAATGAAAAAGTGCACGAGCAGCACCTGCCCCTACCCTGGAGCATCACAGGATTGTGACTGCGTTGTGCAGATCATTCCTCACAATTGCACAATGCTCCAGGCACCCTTTCTCATGGCAAATGCTGTGCAAAAAGGGTGTAAGACCATCTGTCTGTTTCACCACCTTTCCAGGCTTGTTTCGTGAGAACAAGAAAGAAGGCCTTCTCAGTGGCTTCTTCCAGTCTTTGGAACTCCCTGCCTAAGGAGGCCAGGATGGCTCCCTCCTTGCTCTCCTTCCATCAGCAACTGAAAGCATTCTTGTGGCACCAGTCTCTTAGAAATTAAATGGGATGGGCTTTCAATGATGTGCTGTGAAGTTTTATGATTTGTATTATCTTTTACTGGATTTTTAATATGCAGTGTTTTAAGGTATCATTGAATTGTATATTTACACTTATCAGTTTTTATATAGTTTTTAAACTGTAATATTTTAAAAAGTTGTTAGACATGTTGAATCCCATTATTGGGAGAAAGGTGAGATATAAATGAATAAAAAGATGATGATGATGATATCTGTATGGATTATCATCTATTAATCTGAAGAAATTGACTCTAATGCAGACAAGTTCATGCTATAATAATCTGCTTATGCTATGTCTTGAGGGTACTACTTAAGCTGCTATGACCCTTACGTGATCATGGGTTCCAAAATCTTAAATGTAAAAAGATCGACAACTTCAAATGTTGGGTGTGTTATACCAGAGTTACCACATTATTAATTTTTAAGGCCTTAATATATCTTTTAAAATGTGTTATTAAAGTCATATTAAAGTCATGTCATCAGAGCAGGAAGACTTGCTTATTTCAGTCTGGTTTCAGGTCAGGCTGCAATACTAAAACAGCCTTAGTTGTCTTGATTGAAGGCCTACCCTTGGTGAAAAATAAGGGGTGTGCTATTGATTCTCCTGGATTTTTCAATGGCTGCGATACCACTGATAATGGTATTTTACAAGAACAGATCTGTAGGAGTAGGAAGTATCATGTTGCAGCAATTCCACTCCTATCTCTAGTTCTAGAAAGTGGAACCATCCATGCTACTAAGCTATGGGGTGCTGCATCCTGTCCTCCATGCTCTTTAATATCTATATGAAGCCATCAGGTAAGGCCATTAGCAGTTTGGGAGCTGGATGCTATCGGTATGTTGATAATACCAAGTTCTACTTTTTCTTGTCATTAGAGTCTGCTAGGCCTGTGCACATGCAGGATCATTGTCCCAATGTTGCAACGGACTGGATGAAGTCCAGTAAACTGAAGCCAAATGTGGGAAGAGGTTCTGTTGATTGATGGATTCTGTTTTCAGGAACTGGGTAAATAACCTGCTCTGGAAAAGGTTACAGTCCCCTGAAGGAGCAGATGAGTAGCTTTGGAGTACCTCTAGATCTATGCTGTCACTCGAAGCTCAACTGCACTCCATGTCAGAATCCAACTCCCTGCCTGTGCCTCTCTGCCAGTAAGGGAGGGGAGGCAAAGGTACTTGTCCAAGAAGAGGAGGAGGCAGCAGGGAGTGTCCAATACAAACAACGTGGAAATGCTGAGCTGAGCCAAGTCAAGGTCAAATCCAAAAAGTTCAGAAAGCTGAAGGTCCATCCAGAGTGGTTGAGGGAGCTCAATACAAGGGTCATGAGGACTCGTGCAGTAATGTGCTACAAGCAAACAGCAAGACATGCTGACAGACTTAAATAGCCACTGAAAACAGGTGTTACTCATCGTTTTTGTGTTTCCTTAATCTAGCCAAAGCAGCTTCTTTCCAAGCTGTTTGTTTCAGTTTCCTCTGTGATTGAAGGCTAGGGGGCACAGGTGAATGTAATTCCTCTAAATCACTACTGGTTCCTTCTCCCTCTGGAGCTGGTTGGGGCAACTCTGCCTCCTCTTGTCCTTCAACTGATGGGGATGTTTGCAGGTTAGTTTGGTTAATCTCTGGCTCTGTTCCTGGCACAATCAGTTGCTCATCAACCTAAGAGCCGTCATCTCTCACATGCCATGATAACTGTGCTTGGGACCAGTTTCAACTACCACTTTCCTGGAGGGAACAGCTTACAGAAAAGTATAATACTAGTACTAAAGAAATTGCACTGGCTGCCAATATGTTTAAGTCTGAATTCAAGGTCCAGGTAATGACATTTAAGGCCTAAACAGTTTGGAGCTGTAGTAATTCACTGTGTGATGACACAAAAGAGGGACTTCTTGGTTATGGCACCTGAGTTATAGAATGCCCTCCACTTGCTTCCCTGGTTGGCACCAGTGTTGGCTTTGTTCTAGTGTCAGGTGAAAATCTGGCTTTTTATAAAAGCTTTTGAGATTTTAACTGTAGTTAGAACAAGCAATTGGATTTAGCTGTGTATCTGCTGTGTTGCTTAAAGTGGAGCTTGTTAGCCAAGACATTTTGCTGCTTCAGGCAGAGAAACAGACGGGACTCCACCATCAGTCTCAAGATATACGAAGTATGTAAAGCCAGCCAAGTTACTCTGAGATATGAGGCAGAAAATTCCATGGTGTCTTTCTCCCTTCCCAGGAGCAAAAATACAGTAAGAATAAAATAAATACCTAATTATTTGCTGTCATTTCATGAATCCCAAAATCTGTTGCCTGAAGTGGCTACTTACTCTCCCTAATGCTAGGGCTGGCTCTAGCTCATAGATCTTACCTATGATCTTGTTTCGTACTCTGCAGCAGAACAGGGAGATTGCAAATATGTGTCATACACAAGTACCTAAATATGCCTGAATTGGCCCTTTGAGTGAAGATAAAGGGGCAACTGACAATTGCTGAGGTTCTGGTTATTTAAGACAAGGAGATAGCTGAAAAAGAACAGAAGGCAACCAGCCAAACTAAAACCCAAAATATTTAATCATTTAAATATTTGCAGTCTGCAGACATAACATCATATGTTATTTTGCATAGTATTAAGCTGGCCCTGAGACACAAGCAAATGTTCTTGGGCATTTTCAATTGGTGTTTTAAATTCAGTCTCAAAAGCAGAGCTAGTGAAGTGTCTTCATGCCAGACAGTGAGTGCTGATACTCTGTTTGCACAGCAGCTAAATCTAAATATTGAACAATGGAAATGTCTTATTGACCGATTCCATATTAAGCAACTTAACCTGAGAGAAACCTCAAGCACCTAACAGTCGGAAAAGCTCTATTTTTCCTGTTTAATTATGGCACAGTCTTTTATTCTGCAGTATTAAATATGCATAGACAAGTAGGCACAATGCATATGCCATAATGGCACGATTTACATTTCCCTTACACAATAAATTGTGCTCCCATGAGCCACCATGGCTATGAACCATTATCTCCAATGGAAATAATGGCTTATGGGATTGTGACTTGCTCCAGTGGTATCCATCAGGATTCAAAAGACCTCTGTAATGAATTCCATAATACAAGTACATGCTCATGCAGAGCTCCAAGGGAATGAAGAAATATTTCTAATTTCAGGAGTACATCTTACTGTATTTTGCATAATGACTGTGAATGTATTACATCAGATAAATGAATGGGGATAGCTTTTAGTGCGGCATTCGATCATGGGCAAATAATAAATCAACAATCTATGAAACTTTGGTCCATTTGGAGCATGTTTAGAGCCCTCATTAACCCACATGGGCCAATTTGAATAGAAACAATTTTAATGAAGGAACAGAGATTTTAATAATTTATTATGTGATGGAAATGTACTAGCAATGATAAAGCTTATGTGAACACTAACAATGTCCAACAGCTTCAGTGTAATCTTCCTCCTAGTAGCATAGCCAACCTCCCTCAACAAATTGGACTCTGATGGTCATTATGCAAAACAGAGGATCAGTTTGTCACATTCACTTTCATTCTACGTACACTTACTAGGAGCATGCCCACTGAACAAAATAAGAGACTAAAGGAATGTGCTTCCAGTGACTATCTGCTTTTGATATAGTGCCATTATCCTTCCACAGATACTCTCCAAGGATAACCTCTTCCTGTTTCAGTACTAGAGAAGCCAAGAGCCAAGGGGCAGATTAGAAATGTCTTTATGTCAGCCAGAAGATGAAAAGCAAAAACTGCCCAGAATGCTGCAATTAAAAAACATATACTACAACAAGGGATGCGCTAAATTTTGGAGTCAATCAGGCTATATGGCCTAGGAAGAATGGAGCTTGTCGGAAGAGAAGCTTAAATAAATTCTCTCACACTCAGCTGTGAATCTAGGTCTAGAAAAAACTATAACCTCTTTGGCAACTTCACCCTTTTACTGGTTGCAACACAAATAGTTATTAACAACTAACAGTACACAGTAAGGATTCTTAAATTATTTAATGACATTTTTTATAAAATAACTGTGCTGGATTAGACCAAAGGCCTATTTTGTCTATTTCCACAGTGACCAAGCAGATGCCTGTGAGCAGGAAATGAGCACAATTGCAGCACCCCAATTATATTTCAAGCCATCAGTGGTGAGAATTGTATTCCCTTGGTAAGTGGAGGAGTAATATAGATACCATGACTAGTAACCACTGGTAGCTTTATCCTCCATGATTGTGTTTAATTTCCTTTGAAAGTTATCCAAGTTGATAGCCAGCATAACATTTTGTGGCAGCAAATTTCATAGTTCAACAATGGATTGTGTGAAGATGTAGTTCTTTTTTCTTTCACAAATTTCTTCTCTCACTTTCAGTGGATCACCCCAAGTTCTTGTATTATAGAAGATGTCAGAAAATTTCTCTCAATTTGACAACATTCATAATTTTATAGATTTCTCTGCTCTCCCCAGGCAACTTTAGTCACAATTTACCTGTTTTTCCAACCTGACCTGTGATGATTGCCTCTCCCCCATGCACTTTCATCATCTCTCCCCCTTTTCCTGCATTTTTTTAAAAATTAAAGTACTCTCACCCTAGTGCTTTCTGGCGACCATATTTGTTGGTTCTAGGGTCTCTCTGGACTATTTTGGGTGAATTTGGGGGAAAGGTCCTCCTGCCTGCAGCACAGGAGCTACACTTCTCTTCCCTTACTTTACATTGACGTGAAAGCTTAATGGCTTAATCTGAGATACAAAGAATGCCAAGCTACTGTAGCCATACAGTACATGTGAATATATAAAGCAGACCTTTAATGACCTTTTCAAAAAAGAAACAAAGCTTTGGGGGAGGCACTTTGAACTGAAGAAGTTCATGAAGCTGGAGAAATGTACAATATTTTTTATACTTACTGCCAAGGTATTACTAAGGGGTTCCTCTACCTATTTGCCTGGAATATGCAGAAAAGCTCTAATTTGTTGCATCAGTGGCTTTTGTAAGAAGGGTATGCGTCATTGTATATGGGCTTAAAGTAGTTAATGAAGGTATTGTATATTTGTGAAGAGATGATAGATAGGAAGATGCAATACATCAGAAGGGATTTAGTTTTCTTTCTTTCATTGCTGTGCTGCGTTTCACTTGAAGTGAGAACCAAGGCATGCATAAAAAGAATCAGCTAAAAACTAAACAAAAAATTAATTTCAATTAAATTTACATTAAAACAATAGATGATACACACTATAAAATCATTAAAAACCATACAAACATTAAAATAAAGCACTGCTGCCCCATAAAAAAACTCCTTACAAACAGCTACTCATTAAAAGCCTTGGTTATGTTGTGTGGATTCAAGTCATTTCTGGTGACCCTAAAGTGAATTTACCATGGAGTTTTCTTGGCAAGATTTTGCTCAGTGGGAGTTTTTCTTTACCTTCCTTTGAGGCTGAGACAGGCTTATTTGCCTAAGGTCGCAAAGTGGGTTTCCATGACTGAACAGAGATTCAACAGCTGTATCCATAATAATAGTCCAATGCTCAAACCACTAGCAACACTGGCTCTGCTGGAGAAAAAAAGGTCTTTGCCTGCTGGTGAAATGAGATCAGGGAGATGGTTGTGGAAGGGAATTCTAGAGAGTGGGAGCAGCCACTGAGAAGCCTCTCTCTCCTGTGTTTTCACCAAACTTATGATGGTAGCAGGACCAAGAGAAAATCTTCCTCTGAGGATCTTAAGACTGGCAGATTCATATAGGGAGATATGGTCTTTCAGATCTAAGGTCTAAGCTGTATAAGACTTTATAGGTCATGAGCAGTACTTTGAGTTGTGCCCAAAACTGAAATTGTAGCCAGTGAAGCTGTTTTAACAAGTTATTAATATATTTTACAACAGAAGGTATGTTTTAACCACCTGTTTAGCTTGCAGCTTTAATGTAAACAAAGATCAGTTCCAGTCTTCCTTCCGAGCACTGTGGCAGAGAATTTGGAATGGATACTCATGATGCTTTTTCACACACTGATGATAATTTTTTTTTTAAGTCAAGTTCTTTCTAAACTGGTTTTTGCAGATTTTGGTAAGCACTTGTGCAAAAATAAATTGATTTTTTAAAAATCCATCTACACAATGAAAACTCAGGAAATATGTCTTTTCTCAGCATAAAGCGGACCATGTTACATCTAACCCATTGCCATGTCATAGGCAGAAGACAGTGCAGATCTGGTTCATTTAAAGGCGGTGTTGCAGTGGTGCCTTGCGTTACAGGTTGGAAAAAAACAAAACAGAATTTTTTGACTAGTAAAGATAACGTTATCTGTTACTTCACTCAAGCTTGGCTTCTCTGAGCATAGTTGTAATTCCGCAGCTGGTGTGAGGGAGGTGAATTTTCCCTGTACATATTGCTATATTTATACTAGTGTAATGAATTTGGGTGTGATTTTAAATGAACATTTAAGACTAATTAACTCTACAAAATCTCTGTTTCCAGTAAACATGAAAACTGCTAGAGCTGAGTTGTTGATATAGATCAACACCACTGCCTGTATGTTCGGACTATCATTACCAGAGTGGTCATGGTGATTGCTATGACACCAGAATTTACTGGCTGGCCACTAGTGAGGGTGCTTTGCACATGAATCTATGTTTAGTTCCTATAGATACCTGCTGTCTTTACTTGAAATGGCTTGTCTGAGTTAGCTATAAATGTTGAGCATACTGAAAAATCAACCCATTGTAGATAGAAGCTGAGGAACTCCTCCATCAACTTCTATATGGCATTCATTGTACCTCTTCACTGTCACCTTCTCTGAGATGAAGTGCTAAGAATAAGGAAAGGTCTTTTGGCTTGATAAATTCGCTTTCCTTCTGTAGTCAAATATTTGATTTGAACACACTTTATGCCAATCTTAGTCCCAAGAGGAAATAGTTCTTTTAAAATTTCAGCCTACTGGGGACATGGGAAGGAGGAGAAATCTGTAATAAGTGTTAGATGTGTTCAAATATGAAATGTTCAATTTTAGAAAATGGGTACAATCCACTAGAAAGGCTGCTTAAGAAGACATTAAGTGTTACTAATCAATAAAATTCATTTGATTGTGCAAATATGTATGAGATGGGCTTGTTATCAGAGCATAGCATGTGCCACAGGAAAGTAATCAAACCATTCTGATTAAATTCTGGTAGTCAGATGACAAATTTTTATATGAGGTGAGTTTTATTCATTCACACATGGCTGAAATCTATATTACAAGTTTCCAAACAATTATCTGGCTGGTAATGCAACAGATGCAAACAGGAAGAGGTGTAAAAAATGAAGTTGCTTGATTACACTGCCTACTGAAAAGGCTTTGAAAGCTGAGAAATACTTCCCCCCCCTTAGGTTATTATTAGCAGGAATAACAATAAGACTATTAAAAGCTTCAAGTAAAAAAAAAAAGTGAAATAATGGTATGGGCAAATAACTATGTGAGTGCTAACCACAGACAGACTGTCCTTTGAATAAACATGTTCTCTTCATGCTTCCCTAGAGAAAGAAATGATCATGTTCTCCAGCAATAGGAAACATTTATAATGCTAATCATTAGACATCCTGTGACTTATGTGGGCACACTAAGGCCATTTCCACACTACACTGTTCAAGTGCTATTATTCCACTTTCAACATCCTGTGGAATTCTGGGGTTTGTAGTTTATCGAGGCCAAAGAGCTCTCTGGCCGAGGATTCTAAATGCCCCTCTCTAAACTGCAAAACCCAGGATTCCACAGGATGTTGAAAGTGCAATAATAGCACTAGAACAGCATAGTACAGAAATGACCTAAATGTTAACGATAAAATGTCTTCTGGCTCAGACTCTAACCTTGAGGAAGGTGACACGTCTTCCAGTACATCCTGAGGTTTACCAATGCATGTAGGTCTTCTTCTTGTGTTGAGAATAACTGAAAGAAAACATTTCCTACCTTTGGTAGCTGACATCATTCAGACGCAAGACTCATTAAAGTGAAAATGTCACCCTTTCAGTCTGTGGTTATCTTGAAACAAGTCAATGCTATATCAAACATTAAAGGAGTAAATCAAACACTCTTCCAATTATGTTTTGAAAGTTGCTTATGTATGATGTTCCTTTCCCAGATGTGGTAGCCATTGTGATTGGATCTCTGAAAAAAACATGCAAAAACTCAGCTATATCAGCAAAAGATCTGCTTGCAGTCCAAAGTCACTGGTAATACCATATCTATTCCAGAGTAAACAAGTGGAATGGAATTTTTAGAGGCCCAGATGTATCTTTGGATGCAGATTTGAACATGTATTCTACAATAGTTTAAGGAAAGAAGAGAGATAAACCATTAGATCATCAGTTTTAAAAACAAGATAGAGAAAACACTTTGTGTTGACAGTCATGGACAGGCTGTAGTTTTATAAATGTTTTAGTAAAGATGCTTGTCAAATGTTCCTTCTGAAAAGGTGAATTTTTAAGCATCTAAATGAATGGCAGTTAGTAGCATTGATATCAGTGCCCCAGGAAAGGAAAGTTTAAGAAGAAAACGGTTTCATAGAAATGTATATCTGCTTTGGTCTGTATGGGGCATGTGAGTGAAACATTCCAGTCAAGACTCAGAAGATTGTGGTTATAATCTCATAAATCATGCATTTGAACCCAAAAACCAAATAATTGCATTCATAACAAATAAGCTGTAGGTGAGGGTGCAATAAAGAGTGTTTTCTATAAGAGGAGATATATGTAGTGATTATATAAATAATATAATTGTATCTATTAATATCTCAACTTTACTCACTATCTAAATAATATCAGCGTAACTATATACTATAGACAGATAGATGATAGATAGATAGATAGACAGACAGACAGACAGACAGACAGACAGACAGACAGACAGACAGACAGACAGACATATTAGACCACAGTATGTAATGCATGTAAGAGAGTGGCTACAAACTTTGCAGTTTATTCAATTTTTCTGTGTTGAAAATGGACAGCCATTTTCAATTTGGAAAATGAGAATTGCTGGTAAGCAGATTTAGTTAAATGACAGCAGATTAGATTGGAACATTGGTCCATCACCTTTTTCATATATAAACTATGACAGTTACTGATTTGTTATGTGATGGCAGCCTGACTGAATACCCAGGAGAGCCTGCAACACCTCTGCTGTCCTGCAATAAGTCACCTCACCTTACTACTTGTACTGCAGCGCACAGTCACCTACATCAGACCTGTGCTAGCTGCTTGGATGGATTTGATTTAACCAGTGTGCAGTACAAAAATATATTTCCAGAGTTTCCCCTCTAAAGATCCTAAAATCTATAACTGTTTTCCTGTAAATATTCTGCTCACTATTCCTCAGAGAGTTAGAAAAAGGATAAACAAAAGAAAAATTAATCAGACAATGCCAGGAAAGTTTTGTTTTTGTGAGGAAAAAGAATCACATAGCTCACACTTTGGCTGATATGCAGGCAGAAACAGGCTTTCAAGTGCCTGTTCCCAGTCGAATGATAAACTGTTCATGCAAGCAGATGTCTCACATGTGATCTCCCTGCTCAATTCACCATGTGGGCTTCATGTACATAAACCACATTCAAATATCTGAATTAGCATCTATCATTTGTGGCTCTTCTCTGTTTCGCTCTTACTCTCACTCTCTCTTTTTGTACATGAGATAGAGGGAAGAAATGGGGACTGGTTTCCATCCATTTCCACTAACAGACTATACTGAAAGCATCTGATTGGGTTGCATGCACACATAATTGAATTCTGATGAGTTGTACAAGGGGGACATTATATTTAAAAGAAGATTGCAACCCACACACCCGTGTGCAATTATAATCATTTAGAAAGTTAGTTCTGTATAGGATCCAACAAGTACAAAGTAAACCCAGTAAAGCAGCATATTTGCCACTGTGTGTGAGAGACAGAGAGAAAGAAAGAATTTCAAGTGAGTGACTTAATGGTGCAGATTGTGGAAGCAAACTAGATCAAATATAAGGACCTGAATTCTGTATAATGGAATCATTTTAGGCCCAGACCAGCAAACAATTTTCAAATAACTATATTTACAGAGCTAGCCCAGTACAAGGTTACAGCTGAACCTTAAGAAAAGAAAAATAATAACCAAAGATTATTTACATAATCTGAAGAAAGACTGAAGAAAACTGATAGGAAGAAAATCAACTTATTTGCAATGTACTGCTTTAACAGAGTTCTATGGGTACCGTGGACTATCAAAAAGACAAATTAATGGGTCCTACAGCAAATTGGAGCCAGTGTGATGTTGTGGTTTGAGCACTGGACTACAACCTTGAGATCAGAGTTTGATTCCCTGCTCAGCCATGATAACCCACTGGGTGACTTGGGTGCATCACTGCCCTAGAAAACCCTATGAGTCTTAGGGTCATCGTATGTGAGAAACAACTTGAAGGCACACTACAACAGCAAGTCCGAACTCTACCTAGAAGCCAATAAGACTAAGCTGAGACTGTCATACTTCTGGACATATCATGAGAAGACATGACTCATTAGAAAAGACAATGACGCTTGGTAAGATAGAAGGCAAGTAAGAGAATATGACACTAAAAGTGGATAGACTTATGGTCCTGAGTTTGTAAGACCTGATCTAGGCTTTTGATAACAGAGTATCTTCTATGTTTCTCATTCATAGGGTTGTCATAAAGTCAACTTGACATCACCTAACAAGAACAAAGGTCAGTACTAAATTAAACCAAATCAATTTCAGTGGTACTTGTTCAGAATAACTAACCTTGCCAGGATTGTGCTTTCCAAGATTGTGCTCACTGCTACTGTTACCACTAGGCATTTTAATTTCAAAAGAAATATTTGAATTAGATAGTGTGTGTCTTTTCCCAGTAGAAATTAACAGACCTTTGTACAACTTTATACTTTTTCCCTTTTGAGCAGATAAATTTTTAGCAAGCATGATAACAATCCATAAAAGTTAAGACACAGAAAACACCTTATTTTCTTTGGTGAAAAATATCATCTTTGCTAACATCTCTTTAGAAGGGAGACTATTGCTGAATGCTGATTCATAAGGATAACAAAAAGACTTCACTGACACTGCAGTTTAAGTGTCCTGTCCTGGTTTGAACTTTCCAAACTATTACGCAATTCAAAACACATTTTGACTTTTCTGAATTATATAATATCATTCTTGGTCTGAACTTGAAATGAATATAATAATGTGTTTTGAGGGATGAAATTCATGCAAAAATAGGTATTATCTGTGACATATTACCATATTTATTTACATCATGTATATCCCAGTATTCATCTAGAAAGTCTCCTGAAGTATTTTACAGGTCAATAAAACTAGATAGGCTTATAGTATGAAAGGATAGTGTACAAAATGAAAAACCCATGAGAAGGGCAAAGGAAAGAAAAACAAGAAAACTCAGGAAAGAATTCTTTATATTATAAGGATTTTATAATAAGCTGTAATGCAGCCTGACATTACTGATCCATTATCATGACCTGCTGGAACAGAAATGATTGAAAGAAAGAGGGTGACAAAATAATTCTGGTCTCTGTTCAGAAACCACTGGGTGCTCCTTCTTCTTGTCTCTCCTTTTTCTTCTTTTTCCTAAGGAAGAAGTAGAGATAGTGTAGCACTCCAGATGCTTTTGGACTGTAACTTTTATTTGGACTAGACAATGATGACGAATGTTAGAAGGTGTAGAGCAACAACTTCTAGAGTGTGGAATAGCTGCTGAATTGACAAACAGAGGGAAGGAGGAACTTGTTTCCCAGCAGGGCTGAAAGTCAGGCCATTTCTGCACTACACTGTTACAGTGCTATTATTCCACTTTCAACTTCTTGTGGAATCCTGGGGTTTGCAGATTAGGGAGGAGCCTTTAGAATTCTCAACCAGAGAGCTTTTTGGCCTCAGTAAACTACAAACCCCAGAATTCTACAGGATGTTGAATAATAGCACTATAACAGTGTAGTGCAGAAATGGCCTCACTCTGCTTTCCTTCTCTACCCCCACTGCAGCCTCTGCACCTTCTTACCCACTGGGCAGTTCCTTTTGAAATTTTGATTGAGAAAGATATGAGATAATCTGGATTTATAAAACGAGTGAAACTGCCATAGATCAAAAGCAGATATTTTTCCCCATCAGTATTTAGGCTTTTCTGAAATGATTAAGCCTTCTCCACCTCCTGTAATCAGATGTATAGCCAGTATCACAGTCACAGTGTTACATCTTTCTATGACTATTTTAACCTCTAGAAAACAACACTGAAATAAAGAAATAAAATTGCGCATAATCCAGTCAAAATAAAACACTCATAAATCCTATTGATTTCAGTGGAACACTTTGCACTTATTTTACTCTCTCCTGACATTTTTAATAGAACTCTGAAATGTCAGCTTTGGTTGGATTCTATCCATTATGTATAAATATTAATCTAGTTTAGATTGTTTTTTTAAAAATGGATTTCTTTTGTAATGACTATTTTGCAATGACAGCTTTGGCCTTATGGTCACTCAAACTTGTGACTTAAAAGGACAGCGTATGCAGATCAGAACTCAAAATCAAACTGCGATTTCTTTTTGTAATAGATCTTAGAGGAAGGTGTAGGGGCCACATCAATGGCCTTAGCAGGCTAAATATGGCCTGAGGGCCACATATGCCATTTCCACACTACAATGTTATAGTGCTATTATTCCACTTTCCACATCCTGTGGAATTCTGGGGTTTGTAGTTTACTGAGGCCAAAGAACTCTCTGGCTGAGAATTTTATATGTGCCTCCCTAATCTACAGACTCCATGATTCCATAGGATGTTGAAAGTGGAATAATATCACTATAACAGTATTGTATAGTTCCCATACTTGAATTAGTTCAACATTAGATGCAAGCCATAATCAGTGGATATCTTATCACACTACCATGTGATTTCTTGGTGGTGATTGAAAACACTAGGATAGACATTAATACTTTTGATGCACATGTACTTTTAAATGATATCAATGGTAGTTGGACTTTAACTGATGATCAACATGGTTGGACCCTTTGTATTCTTACTGTAACCAAAAGATTTGTAGTCTATAGCTAGAAAGATAAGCATCCTCCATCTAGTCTTCAATGGTCAGAAGATCCTATGGGTTCAGCCACTCATGAATGTGTATTTTATAGATGCTACTTTAAAAAAAAAGTGTTTTTGGAAATGTGGTCACCTTATAGTAATGTATACACCTCGTTGAGGTACACCTTCAACTCATTTCTGTCTTATAGAGGCCCCAAGATGGACCTGCCACAGGATTTTCTTGGCAAAATGTGTTTAAGTGTGTTTAATGTTGCCTTCCTCTAAGGTTGAAAGAGTGTGACTTCCTCATGTCACCCAGTTGGTTTGCAATGCTAACCAGGGATTTGAAGCCTGGTCTCCTGGAGTCCTAGTCCAACATTCAAACCACTGCATCACATTGCTCGTGTGTATGCCTAGCTCACATTAATACCTTATGTACTCCCCCTTCCCCCTCCTTTTAATCTGTTTTTTCTTTCTTTCTTTTTGATTGTACTTTTAGACATTCAAAGAAAAGATTTTTAAAATAAAATAGATATAGAATAATGCTGGCCATCTCACATGGTAAGTTTTCATATAATACTGGATAGTGTGACATGAGATATGTGAAAGTGCATCCAATGGCACAAAAGTAATGTGTGTACCTCACCATTCTTTGGCTCAGAGTTTGAGGATAACAGTTTAATATGGAATTTCTTCCTTCACCTTGTTGTCCATAATTAATTTTAGACCCATTATTACAGGCTGAGCTCTGATTTGGATAAAATTTTATGAAATTTAAGCCCCAGAAAATGTAAATAATGGGTTCATGAACTAAATAAAATATAAAGCGGAAAGCTCTTTGTCTTGTAGAATATAAATGTATTCAATGAAAGCAATGTTGTTATGTGCCTTCAAGTAATTTCTGACTTGTGGTGACCCTAAGGCAAACCTATCAGGGGGTTTTCTTGCCAAAATTTTAGTTTTTTTATTTGCCTTCACCTTCCTCTGAGACTGAGAGAGTGTTACTTGCCTAAGGTCATCCAGTGAGTTTCCATGGCCAAGCAGGGATTTGAATCTAAGGCCCTTTCAGCACCAGGCAATTAGAACGGGGCAGTGCATCCTCTCACAGAGGTCGTCTGCACCTTGGAACGGACTAGGAGCGGACTACTTACCAGAGATCCACACCTCAGTCCACTCCAAAACAACCCCAAGTGGTCCTCCAGCGTGTTTTTGAGAGACCAGAAAAAACAGGTCTTTATTTTCCTGGAACACACCATTGCGTTCCTGCTCCCTTGTGCAGATTTGCAGGCTTGCACCAATGTGAGCCTGTGATCTGCGGAGGGCGGGCTTTTGGCATGGCAAACTTCAGCAATTGGTGGGGACCCACGACCAACCGGAAGCTGCCGTTTTGGAAGCCGGAAGCAGCCATTTTGGAAGCTGGAAGCCACCATTTTGGAAGCTGGAAGCCACCATTTTGGAAGCCAGAGCAGTGCAGCTCTAAAGACCTCACACTGCTCCGATTCTCCCTGGACCAAGGAGGAGCCCTGCGGAAGGGCTTCAGGGACAGTCCACGTTGCTTCGGACCCCAGAAGAAGCAGTAGGTAACAGCAAGGAGCGATTCCCTCACCTCATGCGGAAAAGGCTTTAGTCTCCCAGTATCACAGTCCAACATTTAAATTGCTACACCATGCTGGCTCCTCATAACAAGAACATAAATACAGGCCTACTCCAGGCAGAAAATCAACATAGTTATCAATATTGATATGCCACTATAAACAGTAATTTGATCTGTAATGTACCCCAAAACAGATCCATTAAAAGGAATGACTAATATAATTAGATGGCTGATGGAATATAATGGAAGGCAGCCATTGAGCATTGACTGGAGAAGAGAGAAATGTTTATATTCATGAAGTACCTAATTCTTTTATCCCACCAGACAAGATATATCACCTAATTAGGCTAGGAAAGATATAAAACTAGCCAAAAAGAGATTGAGGTCAGATGATTGAGCGTCCACCTCATACACAAATGTGGCTGTTATGCAGCCCATGCTGATGGTACTGTTTCTGGCTGATCAAACCATTAATACTGGTAAGAGAAGAGAGAATCTCTACTCTCAACTAGGCTATGCTAAACAAATACATGTCCCATTCTGCTAGATATAGTAATCGTTGTTGCTAGATATAGAAATGCACTGAGATATTAACACCATGGATGCCTGTGTGTTCACAGATGCCTCTTTGGAGATATGTAGTATGTTCCTCTGTGTCTCACTATAGAGAAAACTGATATGCAGATGGCACAAAGACCCAGATCTTTTGAAAGTGTGACACGTTAGCTGCCATATATTATAAAATAATGAACGTAAGATGGCTTACATACAATATAATGAAATGAAAGCAACGTCCATAAACTTCTCTACATTTCTGTCTACGGGAGTGTTTATGTTTCTATATCAATGAGGCCCATAATAAATAGCCTAAAGGACTAATGAAGAGCCAGATCATTCTTCCTGAGACTCCAGTACTTAAGAAAGTTTAAGTGGATGTCAACTGTACTTGTCCAGATTTTAATTCTAATCACAAATTGGACGGCCAGGCAACCAGAAGGTGATAAAATGGACCCCAAACAGATGCAGATTAACTAACAAATGCAAAGGATCATCAGTGCTTCAGTCTAGAGAGATAGAAGTGGGGAACTTCACTCATTTTACCACGGAAAGAGAATCCTTATACATAATTTTCTGTGGGAACAACGCAGACCAGTTAATCCCTTATTCATTTCATTTCTGCTCTCTGAAATTCTGATTTTAATGTTATCTTCACAGACCTGCACTGGTGGGCATGTTCTCAGGAGGAAAAGATCTCTCCATTATTAATTCAGTCGTTATTTGCTCTTCTGCACAATCAGACATCTACCAAACAATCAGTGAGAAATATCCAAAAATGGATATGGAGTATTTCTATATGGAGTATTGGATTCCAATAGAAATAGTTCTAACCTGTCTAGTATCCTTATTCAGCCTTGCAGAGTTTTCTTCCACCTTTTTCCTGCTCTATTTGCTGTAGGTCAGGAAAATGAAAAATGCTTTTGTGTACTCGGTTCACCTGTTTTGATACAGATTCCCTACCTGTTTCCTGCTGTTTGTCAGATATATGTTAAAGTATGGAGAATTGATTTCAGAGCTGGATTTGAATCAAGATCTGGAGGTTGCTTCCTTTGCTTTACTACTTTTGAGACCATTTGTAGTGTGTGTCTCTGTGCCTGTGTTTGTGTTTGTGTATGAGCACACGTATATAAGCATGTGGTCATAACATTAGGATTGCTGGCAAAGAACAATACTGCTTGTGACTACTAAAGAGGCATACAGGCAGCACAGGGAACAGCAGAAAAACCATGAGCCATTCACAAGAGCAGGACCATCAAGAAGCATTAGCAAGCAGCTCTGAAATGGCTCTGAAGGCCATCTCAGTTTAACTACAAGAAAATAAAAAGTGACAATGGACATATGGAGGAATGGAGCTGGTTTAGATTAAAGAGGACAGAAAACAAGGAAAAACACAGAAAAGAAGAGAGGGTCTCAAGATCTGGTCTATGAATTTTGCAGACTGAATTGAGATACTAGAATTGCTTAATAATTTTCTTTAACATATATTTCAGAGGCAGACTGGGTTATGCTTACACTGAACGGAGTTAACACTTTGCAACATAGGCACCAGATATAGCCTTTTCAGATGGTGGTCCTACATACATTAACCTAGAAATAAGTACAGTTGACCCTCCACATTCACTAGAGTTAGAGGCTCAGGACCATGGCAAAAGTGGAAAAATGACAAATATCAAAATGTTTGTGTCTGTGTCTGTGGGAAGGGGGCTAAGACATGGTGGGGAGGATGGGTATCCAGGTCCAAACCAGGTCAAAGTGGAAGTCAAATAGTCATGAAAGTCAAACTTGCAAATGTGGAGGATCAACTTCACTGTGACATCATATAATTTTCCCATATACAGGCAGAGGATTGCACTGATAACCACCCAGTGTAGCAGGAAAGAGCCAACTAGAGTCTCACCCACCCATTCCCTATTCAGTATTTTTATCTGCTTCTCTTCTTCCTTCCTACTGCAGGCAATAAACCATCTGTGCCACAAGAATCATAGAATCATAGAAATTCAGAGTTGGAAGAGACCACACAGGCCATCATGTCCAACCCCCTGCCATGCAGGAACACCCTCAAATCAATCCCGACAGATGGCCATCAAGCCTCTGCTTAAAAACCTCCAAGGAAGGAGACTCCACTACACTCCAAGGCAGCAGATTCCACTGCCGGACAGCCCTGACTGTCAGGAAGTTCTTCCTGAGGTTCAGGTGGAATCTCCTTTCCTGCAGCTTGAATCCATTGCTCCTTGTCCTGGTCTCTGGAGCAGCAGAAAACAAGTCCCCTCCTTCCTCTACGTGGCATTCCTTCAAATATTTAAACATGGCTATCATGTCCCCTCTTAACCTCCTCTTCTGCAGACTAAACATACCCAGCTCTCTAAGTCTATCCTCATAGGGCATGACTTCCAGGCCTCTCACCATTTCGGTCGCCCTCCTCTGGACTTGCTCCAGCTTGTCAATATCCTTCTTGAATTGGGGTGCCCAGAACTGGACACAGTATTCAAGATGAGGTCTAAGCAAAGCAGAGTAGAGTGGTACCAGTACCTCCCTCGATCTAGACACCATACTCCTATTGATGCAGCCGAGAATTGCATTGGCTTTCTTGGCTGCCACATCACACTGCTGACTCATGTTCAGCTTGTGGTCTATGAAGACTCCTAGATCCCTTTCACACGTACTGCTATCCAGCCACGTGTCCCCCATCCTATATTTGTGGATTCCATTATTTCTGCCTAAGTGTAGGACTTTACATTTCTCTCTGTTGAATTTCATTTTGTTCGCCCTGGCCCAGCTCTCCAATCTATCCAGGTCATTTTGAATTTTGATCCTGTCCTCTGGCGTATTAGCAACCCCTCCCAATTTGGTGTCATCTGCAAATTTGATGAGCATGCCCTCTATTTCTTCATCCAAGTCATTGATAAAAATATTGAACAGCACTGGGCCTAGGACAGAACCCTGTGGCACCCCACTAGTCACTTCTCTCCAGGATGAAAAGCAGCCATTCGTGATCACCCTTTGGGTTCGGTCGGTCAACCAATTACAAATCCAACTAACAGTAGCCCTGTCCAGCCCACATTTTACTAGTTTCGTTGCAAGAATGTCATGGGGAACTTTGTCAAAGGCCTTACTGAAATCGAGATATGCTACATCCACAGCATTCCCTTCATCTATCAAGCTAGTAACTCTATCATAAAAAGAGATAAGATTAGTCTGGCATGACTTATTTTTGAGAAATCCATGTTGACTTCTCGTGATTACCGCGTTGCTTTCTAAATGATTAGAAACTGACTGCTTAATGATCTGCTCCAGGATCTTTCCGGGTACTGATGTCAGGCTGACTGGGCGATAATTATTTGGGTCCTCTTTTTTTCCCTTCTTGAAGATGGGGATAACATTTGCTCTCCTCCAATCTGCTGGAACTTCTCCTGTCCTCCAAGATTTCTCAAAAATTATAGCAAGCGGTTCCGAAATGACCTCTGCCAGTTCTTTTAATATCCTAGGATGCAATTCATCTGGCCCTGGAGACTTGAATTCATCCAATGTGGCCAGGTATTCCTGTACCGCCTCTCTACTTATTATGTGCCTCATTTCCTCTGCTTCCTCCCCTGCTCCCCAACCGCCAGGTTGAGTGCTTGTATCCTTCTGGGAAAATACGGAGGCAAAGAAGGTGTTAAGTAGCTCTGCCTTTTCTCTCCCCCCTGTGAGTAATTCGCCATCTTCTCTGCGTAGCGACCCTACGGTCTCCTTCTTTTTCCTTTTGCTGCGGACATATTTAAAAAAAACCTTTTTATTGTTTTTAATGTCTCTGGCCAGCCTAAGTTCGTTCTGTGCTTTAGCCTTTCTGACTACCTCCCTACATCTCCTAGCTACTTACTTATATTCTTCTTTGGTGGTTTCCCCCTTCTTCCATTTCCTATACATGTTTCTCTTAACTCTTAGCTCAGCTGAGAGTTCTTTAGTCAACCATTCTGGTTTCTTCAGATGCCTCCCATTTTTCCTCCTTAATGGCACTGTTTTAGACTGTGCCTTCAGTATCTCCTTTTTAAGGAACTCCCATGCCTCCTGAACTCCTTTCCCTTTCACTATTCCTGACCACGGAATTCCAGCCAGCAGCTCCCTAAGTTTACAGAAGTCCGCTTTTTTAAAATCTAAGATGAGTGTCTGGCTACCCTTATCTTCTCCTTCCCACTGAATGCTAAATTCCAACAGGGCATGGTCACTCCCCCCTAAAGATCCAACCACTTCTACCTCATTCACAAGGTCATTCCTGTTGGTCAAGACCAGATCTAGAATATTTGATCCCCTTGTGGCCTCTTCCACCTTCTGGACCATGAAGTTGTCTGCAAGACAAGCAAGAAACTTGCTGGACCTTGCTGTCTTGGCAGAGTTTGACTGCCAGCATATATCCGGGTAATTGAAATCTCCTATTATTACTGTATCCCTCCTCTTTGAATGTGCAGTCATTTGGTTGAGGAAGGCGTCATCCAAGTCCTCGGCCTGGGTTGGAGGTCTGTAGTAAACCCCCACCAGAATATCCCTATTGTTTCTCGCTGCCTTAATTCTTACCCAAATGCTCTCTACCTGGCTTTCTGGGTTTAAGTCCTGGATCTCTTCACAGGTGAAAACATCCTTGACATACAAGGCTACTCCTCCTCCTGTCTTGTTTGGTCTATTTTTACAAAATAGGCTATACCCCTCTATTCCTGTATTCCAATCATGAGACTCATCCCACCAGGTCTCAGTGATGCCTATCAGATCGTATTTATTTCCTTGTACTAGGAGTACAAGCTCATCCTGCTTGTTTCCCATACTCCTTGCATTAGTGTAGAGACACTTAAGTCCCTGGGCCCTTCCTGCAAGTCCTGTACTATTGATTCTACTCCTCCCGTCATTGGCCACTTGTACTACTTGTCCAGTATCATTTGCACCTTTTACCCCTGTGTTCTCTGAGTCCTTACCCTGAATAATATTGTCTCCCTCCCCAGTGGAACTTAGTTTAAAGACCTCTTAATCTTCCTTGCAAGACTGTTAGCAAAAACATTCCTGCCAAGTTTTGTGAGGTGCAGCCCATCCCTCGCCAGAAGCCCATGTTCATGGAAATTCAGGCCATGTTCCAAAAACCCAAACCGTTGTTGGCGGCACCATGTGCGGAGCCAGTTGTTGACCTCTACTAATGCCCTTTCCCTACGTGCGCCGTATCCTTGAACAGGGAGGAGAGACGAAATGACCACCTGCACACCAAGGTCCTTAAGCTTGGTCCCCATACGCTCGTAGTCCTTTGCAATGTGGTTTAAGCTGCTCCTCGCAGTGTCATTGGTTCCGACATGAACCAAAATGAGGGGCTTATAGTCAGTGGGTTTGACTAGCCTGGTTAGCCTCTCCGTTACGTGGTTGATCCTGGCCCCAGGAAGACAACAGACCTCTCGATTGAGCTTGTCCGTTTTGCAGATTGCTGTTTCAGTTCCTCTTAGCAAAGAGTCCCCAACAAGGTATGTGAAGAAGGGGATAAATTTCATGATTAAAGAGGAAACAGGGCAATGGTGTACAGCAGGGGCTAGAATTGCATGGAGCTCCAGATATTGTTGGACTGCAACTCCCAGCAGTCTTAGCACACATAGCCAATGTAAAGAATGCTGGGAGTTGTAGTTCAACAACATACAGAGGTCTGAATGACTACCACTCCAGGTGTATGGCAATGCTAGGAGCCACCTTTTCAAAAATCACTTTTTAGAAACTATATCAAAATATTATCATTCTTTAGATTTCTTTTAGATATATTTTTAGGTTTTAGTTATTTTAGAAGTTGAGGGCCACACCTTTTTCCCCTTAAAAAAAAGCTGTCTGAAATCAAGGGGTAGCAGGTTCTTGCCACACCTCAATTTCAGACAGTTCTTTTTAAAGAGAAAAAAGGTGTGCCCCTCAATTTCTAAAACAACTGACAAGCAAAGCAGGGACACAAGAACATTTGCTCCTGTACTATTACCATAGGCTTATGGCTTTTGCTCTAATCCTGCAAATCAGTTTCATAGACTAGAGCTTGAAATGTGGCAAGTTTGTGCTATAAAGATGTTCCAGCAGGGAAAAGAATGAGAACAGCATTGCAACTGCAAACAAATCAATTGGACTGTATTAAAGCTAAACGCACGATGCCAAAGATGAATGTAGAGACAGGAACCTGAACAAAGATTACCATGGAGTCTAGACATATACAATGATTAATTGTCACACTGAACCAAGAAAGAAAAACACAAAACAAAACAGCTTTTCTTTCATGGACTGGACAATCAAAAGAGAAAGGAGATCACATTATCCCCCACCAAGGATGAAGGAAATAGAGAAATGGATATTAAACGTCTCTGGCTTGTGCAGCACTACAGATCTGTCATTCTGCTAACAGTCTTCATTTTTAAAAGCAATATACAGCAGAATGCTAAGGTTGAGATGATGCACCCAGTTACAGCCACCAAAGTCCTATCAGCACTCAATACTGTTTCTTTCCTATACAGTGTGCAATTACATCACTTAGCTATCCAAAAGGATTCTGTAATAGGATCTAATTATGGCACAGCCCACTCTCTGTGGCTTTATATGATACATTCAAAGAGCCTTTATACAGTTTTTGACCATTAACACATGGTCGTCAACCCATTTCTTGGAGAGTAATTGATGACTTTCTAGACTAAGAGACAAATTTTACCTCGTACTGTGGGTGCTAAAACAAATTTGCTTGTAGCACCACATGATAAAAGAGCCTATTAGTATTAAAAATTTATTTGGCAGCTATAGCTATGAGGACTAGGTCACAAGAGTATTAGCGTGTCAGTTGGGAGCAATGCATCAGATTTATTTAAGATTATTTGTTAGTTACCAGGTCCACAGAATAAGAAAAATAGGTGTCTATTTTATCTTTTATTCCTTCCTAAAGTTGCTTTGGCACCTAGTGAGTCATTTTATGAGCTCTCACAACCCTGGTTTTGTCAGAAACAACATATTTCTCCTAAGCCATCGGATGTTTCCAGTCCTTGCTGGAATCTTTTGCATAGATAATGAACATCAATTTGCTTAGCTTCCTGCCAAGAGGGTACAACATTTACAGTAATGGAGCCCTATTATTGAAATCATTGTTAAGTAAAAAAAACACTGAGCAGTTCTTAGGAGGGTGCTGAGCTCCTTGGAGGATTGTACTATTCACTGTTACCAGCTAGCATATCTTGTCTAACCAGTCCTAGTATCTTCAGCAGTTTATAAACCTACATGCATTATTCCTTGCCCGTGTTCCCAAAGTACCAGGACAATACCATTTATTCAGTATTTGCATATATTCATCAGAGATTAATGGAAGGAGAAAGAGGAAACAGCAAAGGACAGTAGTACAGAAGACACATAGATAAAATCACTCAGCTTCCATGCTTCTCCTTATCTCCTCTGTGCCCTTTGTCTTTGCTCTCCAGCTTGCCTATCAGCTGATTGGCAGCATTTTAGTCCTCTCCCTCTTTTCCATGTTTCTATCACCAATTAAGAAGATTAAGAAGAGGGCAGAAGGGAGAATAATGGAGAAGCATAGACATTTCCAGATCACCCATTCAACCTCTTGCTCTCAACCACTACACTTCTAGCTACCCATGCCCTTCTTCAGGTCACTTCCATTTCTTCCCCCTCCTTTTTTTTTTTTTTGGTCAAGTGATTGCCAAAATTATTGGGGATTGAGCATACTCTTTTCTCAATGTGTCACACCTCACCCTTTTAGCTTTGCAGATGGAGATCGATAGATAACATTTGTAAAACTTTGTATTTAGGTACTTTCCTTTTCTTCATTCGTGTCCCCACTTTGGCTACAAAACTACAGAAAATTACTATTGGCACTGTGTAACTGAGTTCAACATAAGGAGAAGGGATAGCAGCAACATAATTTTTGTGATAGCTGTCAGTTGTTGTTGTTGGACAACACACACATGTATGTATGTATATTCCACTGTATATTAATAATACTATGCTCACAGATTATGCTCAAGGGGGAAATCCAATGCAGTTTCCAGCTGCACAACTGGTTTCCCAAACAGCTGCGTAAGTAATTGCATCTCCTCATACACTCCAACATTTCACAGACAAAAACCAGGACTTGTGTGGCCAAGCAACATTAAAGCGTGGTTAAAATGTCAAAAGAATGACGAAGAACACAGACACTAGGAGAGGCTACAGCAGTTTGCTTTTGCCTGAGAATACTGGGAAGGGCAAGATTCTGCCTCCTCCTCTCCTTCACCCTTGCTGACTTAATTGAATGCAAACTACTTTGGCACCTTGAACTCAGTTTGCAGCAACTGAAGTAAGCTGAGGATGAAGGAAAAAAGTAGAAGCTAAAGAGAGAAACTAGGATATATATATTTTTGTAATGTTTTTATTGAAGTTTAGTTACCAAATAAAAAAGGAACAAGTGGATCACATCTTCCTTAAATATATCCCAACTCCTCCACTTCTGCTTATATTTCTGCAGTTGAAACTACATTATTTCTGTTTACATAAAAGAAGAGCAATTACACTGCTATTACAATTACCCTTTATCTTGTTTCCATATCTCTACATCTTATAAATCTATGTCTTTACCCAGTCCAATACTCCTTTCCATTCCCTTTCAAAATTTTGTATTGATTTATTTTCCAAAGAAGACGCTAATTTTTCTGTTTCTACCAGAAACTAGGATATTTTAAAAGCAGCTGAAAAATTGGGATTGTCCCTGGCAAACTTAGACTAATAGAGGGTATTCTCTGGTCGTACAACCAGTAGCATACATAGGGACCAGGCAACCATAACTGTAAAAAATGAATGCATTGTTTTGCTCTGCTAATGTCATGTGTGACCTAAGTAAAAATGTTAGGATATTGCACATACATATAATCTAACACAACTCAGATTGCATTTATATAGATATTAAAGTAAGGAAATTAATTCAGTAAGCCTGAAAAGATTTAGCTTCAAAAGGTATTACATAGTGGTTCTATTTATAGTGTAAGTATTGTTAATAGGTTTCCATGTTAACTTTCTCATAGGAAAAGAAGAGATGGGCAAATACTGTGAGATAATGCAGTTCTACCTTTCAGGCCTGCCACTCTCTGAAATCAACCATTCTAGAACTAATTTTTGATGGAAAAGGTCTGATCTATGTTTTTAAGGAGAAAATTTTTGGCAGCACACCAACATGATGTGGAGGACTACTTTATAAGGAGCAGCTTCAGGACCCATTTCCTTAGCAGACAAGGTTAAGGAGTATGGTGTCTAGATTGAGGGAGGTACTGGTACCACTCTACTCTGCTTTGGTTAGACCTCATCTTGAATACTGTGTCCAGTTCTGGGCACCCCAATTCAAGAAGGATATTGACAAGCTGGAGCAAATCCAGAGGAGGGCGACCAAAATCGTGAGAGGCCTGGAAGCCATGCCCTATGAGGAAAGACTTAGAGAGCTGGGTATGTTTAGTCTCCAGAAGAGAAGGTTGAGAGGGGACATGATAGCCATGTTTAAATATTTGAAGGGATGCCATGTAGAGGAAGGAGAGGGCTTGTTTTCTGCTGCTCCAGAGACCAGGACAAGGAGCAATGGATTCAAGCTGCAGAAAAGGAGATTCCACCTGAACCTCAGGAAGAACTTCCTGACAGTCAGGGCTGTCCGGCAGTGGAATGTGCTGCCTCAGAGTATAGTGGAGTCTCCTTCCTTGGAGGTTTTTAAGCAGAGGCTTGATGGCTATCTGTTGGGGGTTGGACTGGATGGCCTGTGTGGTCTCTTCCAACTCTACATTTCTACGATTCTATGATTCTAAGTGACTAGCACCATCTTTTATGTGAGTGAGAGTGTTTTCTGAAGAGATCTAGCTAGACATTGTTGCAAGAACATTAGCATCTGCTTTCTATAGCAGGGGAATCCAGACCAGAAAATTGTGGCATTTTAAGATACAAGAAAATACATAGCTTGTGCTTTCTTAATCTGAATTCATATAATACTCCTCTATTTCAATATCTAGCAGTATTTTCATTCTTGAATAACTCTGAAAATGTACATTCTTGTTTGCTGTGATGCCTACATGAATTCTGTTCCATCTGAGATGTTGCATTTTTGCTGTTATGTTGCTGGTGACAGAAAGAAAGCATGTCCTGCTTCTTTAACTGCTCCCCAACTGCTCTTTTTGTCTTTTTCAAACTTGCTTATGCTTTATCAGTCTGATTTCAAGTCTCCTGAGAGGAACCCTCAAATCACTGCAGTTGGAGCAAATGATTGCATAATGTATGCAAACTTTTCTCATCAGATTCTGAAAATACAAATCCCAACCAAAGTCTGATGCAAAATATGGAGGGTTTGTTTGAAAATGTATGGTGAGGGTTCCCCCCCCACTTTACATTCTTCCCATAATCCCAGTGGTGTTGCCCAAAGCACTTCTTACATTTCTATGTACACATATTGTTTGAAAATATGTGGTGATGGTTTTTCCTCTTTCCTTTTTTGTCATGGTAGCATGGCAGGGGGTGGCTTTCCCCAGTTATATATTTCCATGCTAGGGATGGTAATGATATTCAAAAATATTTTAAAAACATGTTTCAAGTGTCAAGAAACCTGATGAGGAGAATCTTGAAGTAACCATAAACTGTGCAGTTCAGGACTTCTGTGAGAAATTTGATTTGTTATTTCCTCCCAGTAAATCCTGTTTCATGTACAGAAAATATTGTTTCCTATACAAAATACTGCATGGAAATTTTGTACAGAATAAGTCCTGAATTGTGAATAGTCTTTGTAATAAATGGTGCAGCTTTTAAATTCTTTCTCTTAAGGGGAAATTAAAATGGCCAAATTACTCGTTTCCTTTTGAGAACAAATGAGCAAATAATTGTCTCCCAGGTCTGTCAGAGCCAGCAAAAGTCCACCCAAAGGGGATGTAGGGGGAACCATTAAAAGTAAATGATCAGTGACAGGCCCAGATCACTAATACAGATACATAGTGAAAACAAGAAGAGAATTTGGAGAAGGCAACCTTGAGGAGAAAGGTGTGATACTATTTTATGAAGCACTAGATAAATAAAATTTAATTTGAACAATGTAGAAACAGATGCTTTAAAAGTGATCTATCTGGAGTCCCCCAGTGACTCCACATGGTTATGTTCCTTCCCCCCGCCCCCTTTCCTATGGCTCTGGCTAATATATAGTTTTAGCTGATGACAATTTTCCATAGAAAATTATTACCTTTTCTAGGTACACTGTTTCTAGGTATTTTTGCCAACAGACAAGGCTCAGCATTCCATGCAAAGAAAGATACTACCACAATTCCTGTGATGGGAAGGGATAGCAAATCTGTCATTTAGCTGTTTGCAGTATCTCTGTTGAAACAGACCTACCTGCTATGAATCAGATTCCCAGTCAGAAAAAGGAAGGGAAGAGGTGCAACCTGGGAAAAGGAGCATCAGCCGAGAGGTATAAAAGTCCTCAGCCCAGTTGCTTACTTAGAATTCTCCCAAATGTTGCAACATCTGACTTGCCTGGTTGCTCCTTCTGAAGTTCTGGACTTTAGGTCCCAGAATATGTTATCATTAGCCATGATTGCAAGGCTTCCAAGAGCTGAACAACAAAACAGCTGGAAGACCAAAAACTGAGAACAACCGTTATGCAGAAATCCAATACCACAATGTTATCCAATACTAGAATTTTGAACTAGTATTTATTATACCTTGAGAATAGAAATTGTATAGTTATAGATAATGGCACATTTCTATGTTAAATCCTTCACAGAAAACAATAGATATTGTTTAGTTTGGAGAGGTACTTAGAAATTATGAAATTACCCTAAGAAAAGAAGGGTTGTGGAATAAATACATTTAATTCTGTAGCAAGGTCATGTATTCAGAGTTTCTTTGGATTAAATCTCTCCAAAGGACTAGAGTGGTAACCCTGAACAGCAGTGGTGTAGTAGAACCAGAGATCATGGGGCAAAGCCCCAGAACATCTTGACTGGCAAAGCTTATGCCATCATCTGCCACCACTCCTTCCTAACCTTCCTGTTCCTTCTGAGTTTATGTATAATCTCCACAATAGCTGAAGCAGAAATGGATTTCTGCAGCAAGAATGTAAAAGTATGAATGAATATGGCTAGATTTTAAAAACAAAATTGAATAGAACACAATACAGCCAACTACATTTTTAGACTCTCCAGAATGAGCAGTTGCTATGGGGAAAGGAGGAAGTGGAGCCAATGGTACTCAGCCTTTTCCCCAAGTCACTCTTGAACCCCTAGTCCCCATAGTTTAAAAGACTAGGGGACAGAGAATGCCCTAAATGCGATCTGGAACACTTTTGTGCATTTTAGCCCTCCAAGAATTCAAACTTACTTGCATTGTGAATGCTGCCACCTCCAAAATGCCAACATTAATAAATAAATAAAGGGAAAAGAGAAAATAGAAATAAGAAATGGAAGTAAGTCACATTTTGGGCCAAATCTTGTGGAGCATAGTAGGAAAAATTATCTTCTTTCTCAGTTGCCACCTTTGCTATAAAGAGTGTCATGATGATTGCCTGCAGTTAAAAATCTTCCACTATAACAATGAAGAAGTCATTTTTGTTCATACTGAGTTCCCACTATTGTCTGCACACTAGGTGGAAGCTCCTACTGATCTGCTTACAGTTGAGGACAGAAGGTTCTGAACATTAAATGTGTAGTTTATATCTTACCATCAGGAATTTTCTAATTGTGACTTCCGTGAATTTCTTGCTCATGTAGCAATTCTTTCCCTCCCTCTCTCTCCCTCTCCCTCTCTCTCTCTCTCTCTCTCTCTATATATATATATATATATTCAACTATGGTGATCCCAATTATTTATTTATATATATATATATATATATATATATATATATAATAAAGTCATCATAGCTGAGTTTCTCTGTAGTAGCATTGCTATGCTCAGAGAAGAGTTAAATGGCATTCCAAGTTTTATTCATTTTGTAGCTCTTCAGATCTTCCCATACATAAGTTTTCTATACAGGTAACTCATGCCTTGTCAACTGAGAATACAGTGCAAACTATATATTTTTTTAATGTGTCCTGAAATGACATAGTTATTGAAAAAGATTGCTGCATAGATCAGGTCGGAAAAATACAGATGAGGGAATCAAGTACCTCAAAGGACAGGCTAGTTGTACAACTGTTAGTCTTAAATAAATGTACAGGTCTGCTTCTGAAAATGTATTACAAGTGTCAAGAGAGCAGTAATTAAACTGTTCCCTCCAAGCTGTGTTGACTTGATAGTTCTTTCTCAGAGTGAATAGATGAGGCTGGAATGAGCCACTTGACATTTGAGAACCCTTCCTTTGGAATATTCTTCTTCTTGATTTCCATTTTCAGACCATCTTTTCTTTGCACCCCACTGAGCATTTGGTTAATGTCCATTCTCACTGAAAGGTGTCCTACAATGTACATGTCAAAAGGTGACTTATGCCACAAATAAATAAAGAAAAGGGGATGAGGAGGAGGAAGAGATTGAGAAAGACAGGTGTTATTAATCCATAATGATAAATATGATAACTTGCTCTTCATATAGAAGAGAGATAGATTTAATTGATGGAACACAGCGAAAATATAAATTTTTTCAGTTTGTTAAACCATACTGTAATGGATGTAAACTATAAGGTATTTATATCACATTGCTGAGGGTAACTTTGGCCTGCTGAAAAACTCTTTTTAACCAAATAAATATAAACAAAGGGTAGCCTCTCTCTCTCTCTATATATATATATATATAGTGTTTTTGATAAAAATTGTCACCTTTCTTCTAGGTGACTGCTCCTGCCTTATCAGTCAGAGCTAAAGTAGAACTTAATACAATTAGAACTTGTGCAGTCTTATTTTCAAAGCTGCAATATCTTGTTGTCTGTACCAGCAACAAGATATTGAAAGGGAAACCACAAGGCTTGCTGTGACTCCACAAGCTAGTCTAGTGCCCTCAGATACATTTTGGGGCACTTTCCAATTACAACTGTCAGAGTTTGGAAGCAGAACTTGGAATTATCGCACCGAAAATCACAATTCATTACTGGTAATTTTTTTTGAGCACGAGGGTCAATGTTGTTATCTCTAGGGGGTTTTGGCAGTAGTGACATCAGGAGTGGAATTCACTAAGGTCATTACAATTGTGTAACCTAGAATTAGGCATTTGTCACTGGTCTATATTCATGACCAGAATGCATTTGCTAGTTTAGGGGATACATTGTCCTATAAAAGTGTCTCATCCTCACTTACTGGGCAACAGCTGCTGCAATTGATGGGGATCTGTTTCTCTGTTGATTGGGAAGCAGCAGGCCCATGTTCTCACCCTTTCATGAGCAATCGCCTGTAAGAGGGGGAAATATAACAGGGACCCTGCTCCTACTGTTGCAAAAGAGATCATTTAGGGGAAAGGCAGGGAACATCTGTCAGTTGCTCCCAAAACAGATCCACTAAAGTGGGGATCGAGGTGGGGGGCAGGCCAGGATTCAATATATAGCTACAGACCTACAGTGCTCAGGCATTCATGACTGCCTTAATGAATTCCAGCCTAACTTTGTAAATTTTAAAGTAAATTACTCCAAAATCGTGGTAATCCTGGTCCTTATTTCTCTTCAGATTGATTTTCCAGTTCCAGTCTAAGAAGGTTCCCTGACACTCCACTTAGTGTTTACTCTACTTTTTAAAATAGTTTATTTGTGGTAGTGTGTTCTTATTTATTATCAGTGACTTTAGACAACTCAGACTGATTCAGTAGTTATAAAACAAATCTTGTAACTTTTGCATTATAGTAACATTAGAAATAAAGCATCTTGTTAAGAATCATATATAGTACAATGTTGTTACATTAACCAGTTTTAACTTATGACAGTTTATGTCAGTAATTCTCAGCCTGTTCTCTGTGTCTTTTTTTCAGCTGATTAAACACAATTCAGCCACCCTCTCTGGCTAAAATCTCACCGAAGGTTCTCTTTCAAACATAGTCTCTGGAGGTGGGGGGTAGCAGGCAGGAGCAGGGGCAATAGGGTGTGAGAGGGCTGTTGCTGCTGCCCCTTGCCTCCCCGCACCAAACCAGGAAGGACGGCAGTGGTGGGCAGGGGCAGCGAGCAGGGATGGGGGCAGCGGTGGGCCAGACCTGAGCAGGTGGGGGGTCTGCTTTTTTGGCACCCCCTGGCATTGGCACTGTCATGAGCCAGGCTGAGCATGCTGCTGATTCAGATGGTGACTCTGAGTTAGACTTGGACTCCCAGTTGGGGGAGGATCCCTTGGAGGGAGAGGGGGCTCCTTCAGAGTCAAGGGAGGGGCCTGCCAGCGACCCCACAGCTGTCCCAGGGCTGGATCCCAAGCCAGTACCTGCAGCAGAGGAGACCAGTGCTTCTAGCTCGACAGAAGCTGCTGTTTCTGACTCCAGCCCAGAGTTTGCAGCAGACCCTCTCCCCACGTTCCTCCAGAGGCAGCTGGAGAAGGAGGCCGTTCGCAGATCACAGCGGCTGAGAGAGAAGCATCTGAAGTCTGAGGGCCTCCAGCTGTGAGCTGGGCCAACGGACATTTGATCAGCCCCAGCTGGGCTAAAGACTATGCATTTAAGACAGACGCTGGGGGGAGTTGGGCATGGGGTAACAACTGTCTACCACCCAGGAACCTGCATCCTGGGCTTTCTGTTCCAGGCTAATCCTTGCTGTTGAGTTTGCTGCCTCTGTTTGTTTTGGGTGATGTAACCTTTTGATTAGCAATAGCAATATATAGCAATAGCATTTATTTCTATACCGCTTATCAACTGAGTGTTATCTAAGCGGTTTACAATGTATTTTAGCTAATTTCCCCCAACAAGCTGGGTACTTTATTACTTTATCACTAAAAAGCCATAAACCCAGCTCCTGCCTCTGTGTCTGCTTAAGCCGCTGCATGACATTGACAGGTGCCTAGGGCATGTGTCCCAGTTGGTCCACACTAGATACAACTCTGAATAACAGCAATTGCCTCTATATAAAAGTAATACTAAAGTGAATATAGGAGCTTTAAAAGTAACATTTCCAAGTTCTGCTTAGATGTAACACGTTCTACTACTTGTAATGGAGCACTTCAAGGGAGAAAAGTGTTGGCAATATCATTGCTTTTAAAAAGTAATGCAACAGCTTAAACCATTTTTTTTTTTTATGGAATACGTACCATTTACTGTTACTCATACAGTGGTTTCTGGAAGGGTCATTCTTGATATTTATTAGGACAATTTTATTTTTTAAATAAAATAACTGAAGTGTAAAACATTACTATTCAAATCACAAATCATCAGTGACAATGACTTGGAACCTTGATACTGAAGGAGCTCCTGCCTAAGAACAGGCCCTCTTCTGTGTCCCACCAATGAAGGCGACAGGCTGTGAGATGATGTGGAAAATAGCCTTCTCTTGTATAGTACCCTACCTATGGACTAAAAAGACCTAGTTGACACCAATACAGATGCCATTCCAGTGCCAGTGCAAACATGGCTTTTTATTAGAACCTTACAGGCCCAACTGATTTTAACTGAAATGCATGTTTGTCATAGTATTAAATTGTTTATAGTTGTTTTAACTGATTTTAACTGTTAACTTTTCAAGTTTTTAAACACAATTGTAGTCTGTTTAAATTACATTTTACAGTTTATATTCAGTGAATTGATTAAACTGAATTTTAATGTATTCCTCCATGAGATAGATAGATGATGATAAATAGATAGATGGATAGATAGATGGAGAGAGAGAGAGAGAAAAATATTAAACAAATGACTAACATATATTATGGAAATATTTCACCTAGATATTATGGGTTAGGAACACTCCTTTGCCAATCCCTAGGTTCTAGTTGGGTATTGCATTAAGAAAACCCACCTTTATGGCATTATTTACATAAATCTTAGAAAAGCCATAATAACATAAACATGCAACATTACAGAGAGGTTATTCTCACACAGTGGCATAAATCCAAGGAAAGCAATCTTCATTTTTTTTTTTATCAGCATGCAAACAATTGAGAATTCAATCACTGAATGGTTACACTGTACTTGGCAAGACAGAAATCATGAGAAAGATAATCTATGAAGAAAACAGAATGCCTTTCATATTGTTGAGAAAATGGAAAAACAGAATTTGTTGCTTAGCTTCCACTTTTTTTTTTGAATGGTTATCTTCTTTCCTATATCTAGATATTTAACATTTACAAAATATCAGCTTCAAGGCAATGGAATAGAAATGTCACCCTTGCTATTTCTCATGTTTCTCGTCCTTAGATTAAATTGAACATACACTTGTAAAATAAATACTACATATATGTTTAAGAGCAACAAAAAAAATTGCACAACTTCATGTGTGAGAAAGTAAGAGAATTCATTTTTCTCTCTTACAAACAAGTTGCCTTTCAAAAGCTATATTTGCAGTAGGGGTGGGTCAACTGAATCCTCAAATCCTTGGCAGGGATTCGAGATCTGGGAATCTGAATCCCTGTGCCAAAATAGGCAAACTGAATCTTTCGAATCTGCCACCCAAACAGTTTGTTGGAGACTGGGATGCCTGAAAATCTGGGAGACCAGGACACCTGAAAACTTGAAAGACTAGACACACAAGGGGAGATGGCAAGTAGGTGAATTTTTCCCTTGGAGCAATCATGGTCTTTGCTAACAATTTCACAAATTATATCTAGGGTTGTATTCCAAGATATTTGTATTGAACATTTTATATTTAAGCTCAGCGCTTGACTGGAAGCTACAGGCTTGAGATTTCAAGGACAGCTGAAACATTCCTTTGCATAGCTCCCCTGCAAACCTCTTTGAGACACAATTCTGGGGTTTGGAGTTTTATAAGGTGTCACAGCCTTCTCGGCCAAAGTGTTTTGCTACATCATCAAACTACAAACCCCAGGATGCCATAAGGAGCTATGCAAAGAAAAACCAGCTTTCACCTGGATTAGCTCTGTACTCTAGTATGTGGCCCTGTTTACACAGGCAGGAAAATGTGGGATTAATCCACCTGTGTACAAAGGGCCTTCATGACATTTTCAGTCTGGGGAGATCCTAACTATAACAATTGTCCTGGCCAGATTTCTTTAGAGGGAGGTTTGCCTTTGCCTAGGCTTTTGCTAAGGCTGAGAGAGTGTGTCTTGCCCAAAATTATCCTTCTTTCCCTTGCTTTTTAAAACTTTTTTAAAAAAAGGATTCGAAAGATTCAAGATTGGTGAGATTTGTGGATTTCCAGAACCTTCCAAGGATTCAGATCCGGATTCAGATTCGGAAAGTTCTGGATTCGTCCCATCTCTACTTTACATGTCTACAGTTAGTCAAAAGCATTCCCAAGGAGAAAATGAATTTGAAAACAACTTATGTCCAAGTCTCCTACTCACTCAAATAGTGAAAAAATGTTACAGATATAGGAGCAAAGAAAAGCAAGGCTGATTTAAATAACTTCTCGGTGGACTCAGTTTTGATGACTTGAATCACTAGTGAGAAAGATTTTATGTAACCACCATTTTTAGTAGAAATGCATTATTGTTTCACATATCCTTAATACATATTTAGAGGTGTTGGCTTCATTAGAAAGTAGGTATCTACCATGGGACTACCTTTCCATGGGGTGGAATTATGTGGTCTAGTGAGGCAAGAGGCTACGCTGATGATAGAAGTTCTCCTGGTAGGGTATCCCAAGTCAGACAGCCTTTTTCAGAGGAGCCAGACTAAATGTGCCAAACAACTACAGGACAGCAGAAGTAGTGGGGGTTGACACTGGTAGAAAACCTCTCCGAAACAATGGCAGGGACATCATACCTAACACTTGTGAGTACTGCACAAAATGAGGCATGGTAAATTCCTGACTCAACCTGAAGGACATCATTGCAGAATTTAAAGTTAATATAAAAAATAGATTGGCACTCTTTAGTGTAATTATCTGGGAGGCAGGAGAACTCTGGACTGAAGCCAGTGGCATTGTCATGGAGTCATGCAAAAAGATGCTATCTTCATCCAAAAAGAAAAAAAAGAAACCTCCATGCTTCATAGATGAACCCTTTAAGCAGCTAAGGACAGACAAGAAGCAAAAGAAAAAGGTGACAGAAACAGTGTGAGAGCACTGAATGGAACTGGTCAGTGACGTGTGGGGACAAAGAAACTATTATAATGATCAATGCATAGATATAGAAGATGGCAATGAAAAGGAAAGAACAAGAGATCTCTTCCACAAGACTCAAGAAATCAAAGGGGAATTTCAATTATAGCAGGGATGCTATAAGACCAACGGGGGAATACATCACATGATGATGAAGATATTGAAATAGTTAAAGATTTTCCATACTTTAGCTCAGTCATTAATCAGAATGAAGACTGCAGTCAAGAAATCAGAAGAAAACTAAGATTTGGAAGGATAGCTATAAAGGAACTTGATTTTGAAGTCTGCAGCTACATCATTGAATACTAAAGTTAGGATTGTTCATACCATTGTATTCCCAACTTCTATATATGGTTGTGAAAGTTGGACAGTGAAGAAAACTGATATGAAGAAATTCAACTAATTTGAAACATGGTGCTGGAGAAGTTTTATGGATACTGTGTACTGCTAAAAGGAAAAATGAATTGGTCCTAGAGCAAATCAAGCCTGAGCTATTCCTAGAAACCAAAATAATTTAACTGAGACTGTTGTACTTTAGACATATCATGAGAAGATGTGACTCATTTGAAAAGACAACAATGCTTAATGGGTTACAAGACTAAATCAAGGAATCCACAGTCCTGAGCCTACAAAACTTGATCAGGACAGTAGATTTGGGTCACTATAAGTTGAAGCTGACTTGAGTACATTTAACATCAACAAAACAAATCTAGCATTTCTGAATTGTTATAAAAAAAAAATGAGACCCTTGCATTTGTACCCAGATTCCTTCTCCTCATTCAGATCTAGTCCATTTAACCAGATTCTATATTTGTTGACTTTTATCTTTGTGATTAGAGAGTGGCAAAGGCCTTAAGAGAGAGTACTTCTTATACACCACCTTAAAACAGGACCAATCTTGTTATCTCCCTTTTCTATACATGTATATTAACATATACATAGAATATAATTAGCAGTTGCATACTTAGTTATGATTATATCTGTAACCTAGATTCTCTTTTTTAGACTAATTAAGAATATGTTGAAATCTGATTTAAATAATGAAAATCTGTTTTAAATAAAAAGCTGATGTCTTAATGACTACCTCTTCTTCTCCTTCTCCTTCTCCTTCTTCTTTAAAAAAATATTTTTGTCAGTGCTGAAGAAAATGCAGGTATGTGTACAGACACAGTGAAATAAAAAAAAAAAGACAAGGTCTCTTCAAACAAGTGTAGTTGCAGTTCTTCACTGCTAACATCCCTACTCTCATTTCTCCTCTGAGTTAATTTGGGCTTCATCAGTTGTGTCCCATGGGAATAGCCAGTAAGAAAGCAGGAGAGACTTCAAGCTTCACTCTTTGACTTTCTGTTCTATCAAGTCTCTCTACAGCCCTTTGAGAGTCCCAGCTTCTTTCTCTGTCCTTGTTAATGGGAACCCCTAGCTCATATCAATAACTGCTGCTCCCAGGGAAAAAGAGATTCATATCATCCATAGATGGATGCCTGTAGGGAGTCATGTAGGCACAGAGACTAGGAAGAGGAAGAAAACAAAATAGAAAAAAAACACTATATGGAAATAATAAAGAGGCTCGTAGAGTCTGATACTTTCTGCTGATGGCGAGGCCCCAACCTAAAACTGTTACAGGCTAGGTGTGTTCAGTTGTCAACTTCTCAGCCTGCTCATATAACTTTAAAAGACAGAATTTACCCTAGTGTAGTCTACAGAGCATAAGATAAATGGGATACAACTAATATAAGCAATTAGATTGGCAACAGTGTGTGTTAAGGTCTTTAAGGCTATAGTCAGCATGTAGGTAAATGCCAGATGCTCCGGAATGTAAATAAAAATAAGAATGCCTACACAATTGTACACAAGAGAGGGGAAAGGTAGCACCTTTGAAACTAACTGAGGGAAAGAAATTGGTAGCATAAGCTTTCATTGACTAAGACTACTTCATCAGATGCATGGAGTGAAGTGTCTAGGAATGGATATCTATAGCTATGAATGAGTAGTTGTATGACTAAATAGCTATAGAAATACAAATTGGTGGGCACGGTGATGGGTGACAAAAGTAGACAGTCTATGAAAGCTTATGCTTTCAACATCTTCCTCTCAAGTAGTCTCAAAGGTGCTACAAGATTCCCTTGCAGACTGATCCAGAGAAACATGGCTATGTCTTTGAATTTTACCTTGCAGGAGAAGAAGACAGTCACTACCTTGACCTGGAATAGATCTCTTCACAGGTGAACTAACTGAAGTAAGTAAGATAGTTGCACCTTCTACTGAACTCCAGGTGCAGTTAGAGATAGGATATGAAGCCAAGTGGTGAATCCCCATGCTATTGTTTGTTTTGATTGGTCAAGTGGTAAGCTGAGTGGGTGTAAGGAGAGAATTGGGAAAAAAAAGCTTGAGAAATAGATTTTATCAGGTTGATTTCAGCATGCCTCCAATACAGAAGATGCTGTAGTTAAACAGTGATGACATTCCTGATAACTCTGCCCATGCTATTATTACCAGTAATTATGCAGGTAAGGTTATAGTAAAGATAAACAGGGTTATGTTGTAATGAATGCTGTCAAGATTTAACAAGCACAATAAACTTTGAATGCCTGTGTAGTCACAGATGCCTCTTTAAGGCACACCTAATTCCGTAACCAGAACCTGATTGGATTATAGGCTAAGTTATATGATTAAGATGGTTAAAGATGATACAAAAGACACAACTCTACACATGTACATGTAAAAGACTTTATGAAATGTCTGTATAATGCTTCATTAGATATTATGCGAAACTATGAAATTATGGAAGCATCTGATCATGATACCTGCGATGACGTTGATGATTAAGATAATGGATAAAAGGCTATGTTAAATGACTTACTGGTTTGCCATTTCTGCATTACATTGTTATAGTGCTATTATTCCACTTTTAACATTCTGTGGAATTCTGGGGTTTGTAGTTTAGAAAGGATCATTTAGAATTCTCAACCAGAGAGTTCTTTGGCCTCAGTAAACTACAAGCCCCAGAATTCCACAGGACATTGAGAGTGGAATAATACCACTATAACAGCGTAGTGAGGAAATAGCCCAAGTCTGTTAAATTGCTGAATAGAAGAGTCAATCCCTATGAAATGTCCTGTTGAAAAGGTAGCATTTTGGTGGCCATATAATAACATGTAACAAAGTGTATGATACATTACATGTAATGGAATACAAATGAAGTTTAAGTATCCAGACATTGCTATGTCTTTGTTTCTCCCTAAGGAAAATGTTACATTATATATTGATGAATATTTATAATACATAGTCTGAAAAAGAATTCCAAAAGAGCTTGCTCATCCCTCATATAAGTATACAGGGATTCCCATACTTAGGAATGCTTGAGTGGAACACTGATGTTGTTGGCCTACCTAGTTTAACCACCATGCCAAACTGGGTAATCAGGTGCCCAGAAGGTGATGGAGGTGATCTCAGACAGAATCTAAAAGTAGCTGACAACTGCAAGGACCATCTCTCTGAAAGATGGTCCTTGCAGGGACTTCTAGTAGTTCACAGAAGGAGAATTTGGTACAGTTCCTCCTCCATCTGCATCTACCTGAACTCTTGCCTGCCCTGTTCTGAAGAATCCCTCAGGAGTGGATTAGACAGACCTGGGAAACTGCTGAGAGAAAGGAAAGAAATGGCTGAAAAGCAATTTCCTCACTACACTTTGTTACACTGAAAAATATCATGATATGCAGAAGACAAGCATAACTGATGGCATCTGTGTATCATCATGTTCATTCTTTTAAAAAGCAACTTTCTAAGCTCTGCTGTGTCAAAGAGCTTTCTCTTGTCAGATAAAACCAAATTTTTATGTCTCTCTTTTCAGCTGAGGTTGGTGCCAGCTCACAATTAACAGCTTACAATTAAAATACAAGACAACTCCAACAAACACTTGGAATTTAAGACAGGCCTGACTTTGAAGATTTAGTTGAAAGTGTCATCATATGTGGCTCAGCAAGCTCAAGACAGAGCAAGGAAGAAAAATGTAATTACAAAGAGATGAAGAGGAAACAATATATTCTGAGGAATGTAACTAGATTAAAGAAAAAGATTGAGAACATTTGAAAGACTAATGAATGGCAAAGGCAGTTTGGTGTAGATAATGTAGAGTCATGGTGACTTTGAGTCTTTATAACACAACTGTGCAAGCATTATAATGGAGAAGAAATGAAAGGGTTTGGAGGAGTCAAAATGGAGAAGTTCTGTGGAATTGATGTAAGAACTGAAAGCCAATGGGCATGGATGGGTAATGACTCAAAGGGATTCTTGTTGGCAAATGTCTGTGAGGTTTCTGAAAGAGGAAATGAAAGAGTCAAGCGCTTTAAAGAAAAAGAAGATGGATTCTCCCTGTGCCATAAAAGTGTATTATGATCATAGAAATGGTATGTCAAGGGGAGGGGGTGGGCTAAGAACAGATGAATTACTTGTACCAGCCTGACCATTTCACAGAACAAAAGTGGTTTCAGGGGTAGGGGGAAGTATTAGCACTTAGTCATTACCACCAAATTATTCTTTCTACAATGTAAGTGGGGAAAAAAGGGAACAGCAACAGATTTAAGTCCAACATTATCATTGTTCCACACACACACACACACACACACACACACACACACACACATACACACACATACCGATGCATAATGCACTACTACATAAAGAAAGACAACCTTGGAGAGAAAAGCGATGTGCAGAGGAAAGAAGAAAGCAAATATGTGGCAGAAATTAATCATAAAGGGAGATGAGAGAGAAGAGAGATAGATGGAAGATGTGAAATATTTGTTAATGCAGTCATTCCGAGATAGATGAAGGTGTGAAATATTTGTAATCTAGTCATCTTTTACCAGGATGAATTATGACTAAGCCATTCACTCTCTGAATCAATAGGACAAGAGGAGAAGCCTCATTATGTTAGATGGGTTTATAGTTTTCATGCATCTGGAATTGTGCATACCTAGTCAGAGCATTTCAATTATTAAATAGCATTTGAAAATAGATCACTACCAATGGCTAAGGGTAACTAAGGGCCTTTCTGCACTACACTGTTATAATGCTATTATTCCATTTTCAACCTCCTATGGAATCCTGGGGTTTGCAGTTTAGGAGAGGCATTTAGAATTCTCAGCCAGAGACCTCTTTGGCTCAGTGAACCACAAATTCCAGAATTCCACAGGATGTTAAAAATAGAATAATAGCACTATAACAGTGGAGTGTGGAAAGGCCCTAAATCTTCATTACCCCATGTAGTAATGTTAGGTCCAAATCCAATTATTAGACAATACTAGAATAAACCCAGTAACTCAATGGTAGTTTGATAAATCAATAGTTACGTAAATTGCATTGATTCAAATGTACTCTAGTTGGGATTAAAAATGTGTTTAGGTCTTAATTGCCATTGAAATTATGAAAAACAAACTGATACTAACAGAGGGGAATAATATACCTGTTTATGACACTGAGGACCCATTGATCTCAACAAGACTTGCATGTGACTGTAAATTACATATGATTGTGCTGCAAACTGATGCTGTGGTTATACGTTTGTGTTGTTTCACTTTAATGTCTCCAGTGGCCCTTTGAAAATGAAAGTAGAACAGATTAAAGTCTTTTCAGAGAAACAACCCATGATTGCTGGGTAATTCTGTGAGTTACATGCCCCCCCATTTCTAGTTCTGCTTTTGGTAACAAGAGTAGGAACCCAATGGTCCCTGGTAAGGCATAGCCAAAGTAAGAAAAATGTGACTACAATCTTCATAGTAAAGCTAGAAATTAATAGGTGATGTGGTAGCCCCTAATTATCATGAACAACACATGTTTTGCTAACTGCCATTCACAGATCATTGAGATTACCTGAGACATTTTGAGCACAGCATTATAGACAACAGCTTTGCTATTGCCAGAGTAATCACAGACCCATTAAAAAATAGATGGTCCTATCCTTTTCACCTCATTTAGATATGTCTTTCATCAATCTGCCTATTAAAAAATGTCTTTGCGCAAGAATACTAAACATATAACTAATCAATTGCCATTCTGTACATTGCTATAATTCCAAATATTGTTGAATAGTTTGTATTTTTTTTTTAAAAAAAAGAAAGCCAACTGGCTTATCAGTTTTAAAGAAATGTGAAATCATGTGGAATATCACAGAAATTTACTGTAGCAGAGGCAGTAGCTGATGTGGAATGGAGAGTCTTTCAGCATTGCACTCAATGAGTCTTTAGACAAACATCATTTTGGGTATGTTGCAAAGATTTACTTTGCACATGCAAGGCTTAAAGGTCAGTTGTTATGGTCACATGCAATTAAAGCTTAAGCTTTAGGCACTGTTATATAGAACAAATGTCTCACTTCAACCTTGTTGAAGACAAATAATACTCTGTGAAAATGTTACCAAACAGCCTAAGATGTAATTCCACTTAAACTCTGGTCTCTTTGTTTTGAGCCCGGGCCAGTAGTCTTGGAAAAGAAAACCCGTTTCCATGTGTGCCTTCTAGCCTCTAAAAATTCACTAGGTCTCTGTGTATTTTACTTGCCCGAAGGTATTACTCATATTCATTGGTGCCAAAATTTTAATGATATCAGTCTTGGTGCCAAAAATATTTTTAATACCAGCTGCACTGGATTAATTATCTGGTTTCTCAAATGTCTGTTTCTGCAATCATTGTTGCCTTTGAGGCTGTAATAGACAGTGTGCTTTGGGCAGACTGCAAGACCGAACCTTCTGTTTATAGAACTAGGACCAAAGAAAACAAAGATAAAAACAAAATTGGCACCATTTATTACATTCTCATTTTTGGGATGGAATAGCTCCTATATTATCTCGAGGTATTTGTCTAGAGGGTCACTATCTTTACCAGGATACTTGTCTTCTCTGGACTTTGTGTGTGTGTGTGTGTGTGTGTTTGTTTGTATTTGTATGTCTGGATAGCTGACTTTGATGTATTTCCTAGTAACGTCACTTTAAAAGCTTACTTCCGGTCAAAGGGTTCTAATGTTATTTTAGATCAGTCAGTAGCTTAAAATGATATATCTATTTCTAACTTAGGTTCATTAGCTACTTCCCTCAATGCACCTCTATCAGATTTTTTTTAAAGAAAGCAGCACTCAAAATGGCTTCTGTTTGAGAAATTTACAGAATTTTTTGCTTGTTTTGAAAGTGGTAAAAGTAACACTGAAGAGAAAAAGGGAAACACAGACTATTGTATATTTGATTTTTTATTAAAAAAAAGAAATGAAAATCATTTAATCAATATTGCTCACCAAAGCCTTTTTGGAACATTGACCAGCCATGGAAATTTCTAATAGAATCAACAGATAAAAAACAACATATGGCTAAAGGTTAGATACAGAGAGTATTGGTACATGTGAAAGCAGGCTATGGAGTTGCACTAGGATCTGTGCTTTTTCACTTCTACTTAATTGATCTAAATCTAGGTGGGCATTATACAGCCCTCCAGATTTTTGTTGGACTATAATTCTCAGCAGCCTTAGACCACATAGACAATAGTGAGGAATGCTATGAAATGCAGTTCAGAATCTTCTCAAGAGCTATACAATACTGACCCCTGTTTTAAATGCAGGAGTTTAAGAGTAAATTGACACACATGAAGTTGGGTTTTTTTATAATGACTCTGAACATTTTTCTGCCTGGTGTGATATCTTGCAATAGATCAAGCAGCAGTGCTGTAGGTCTCATCTATTAGCAGGTCTCTCATACTAAAGCATATTGTTAAGAATGCAAGAAGTTCTGCAGTGGGGGATGATGATCTTAAAATCATGGAGCTGGAGGACACCACAACGGCCATTGAGCCCAATTCTCTGCCATGCAGGAATACACCATTAAAGCATTCCTGACAGATGGTCATCCAGTCTCTGTTTAAAAACCTCCAAAGAAGGAGATTCCATCATACTCCCAGGCAGTGTATTCCACTGTCAAGCTGGTCTCACCACCAAGAAGTTCAACCTAATGTTTAGATGGAATCTTTTTTTCTTGAAGTTTGAAACCATTGCTCCTTGTCCTAGAATCATAGAATCATAGAAATGTAGACTTGGAAGAGACCACACGGGCCATCCAGTCCAATCCCCTGCCGTGCAGGAACACCCTCAAAGCACTCCCGACAGATGGCCATCTAGCCTTTGCTTAAAAACCTCCAAAGAAGGAGACTCCATTACACTCCGAGGCAGCATATTCCACAACCAGACAGCCCTGACTGTCAAGAACTTCTTCCTGAGGTTCAGGTGGAATCTCCTTTCCTGCAGCTTGAATCCATTGCTCCTTGTCCTGGTCTCTGGAGCAGCAGAAAACAAGTCCACTCCCTCCTCTACATAGTATCCCTTCAAATATTTAAACATGGCTATCATGTCCCCTCTTAACCTTCTCTTCTGCAGACTAAACATACCCAGCTCTCTAAGTCATAGGGCATGGCTTCCAGGCCTCTCACGATTTTGGTCGCCCTTCTCTGGACTTGCTCCAGCTTGACCATGTCCTTCCTGAATTGGGGTGCCCAGAACTGGACACAGTATTCAAGATGAGGTCTAACCAAAGCAGAGTAGAGTGGTATCAGTACCTCCCTTGATCTAGACACCATACTCCTATTGATGCAGCCAAGAATTGCATTGGCTTTCTTGGCTGCCGCATCACACTGCTGATTCATGCTCAGCTTGTGGTCTATGAAGACTCCTAGATTTCTTTCACACGTACTGCTATCCAGCCACGTGTCCCCCATTCTATATTTCTGTATTCCATTTTTCTACCTAAGTGTAGGACCTTACACTTCTCGTGATTACCGTGTTGCTTTCTAAGTGATTAGAAACTGACTGCTTAATGATGATCTGCTCCAGGACCTTTCTGGGTACTGATGTCAGGCTGACTGGGTGATAATTATCTGGGTCCTTTTTTTCCCCTTCTTGAAGATGGGGACAACATTTGCCCTCTTCCAGTCTGCTTCCAGTCCTAGTATCTTGAGCAGCAGAAAGTAGGCTTTTTCCATGCTCCATATGATATCCCTTCAAATATTTAAATGCAGCTATCATGTCAGCTCTTAATTGTCTCTTCTCTAGGCTAAACATACCCAGCTCCCTAAGCTGTTCCTCATAAAGCATTGTTTCCAGGTCTTCTACCATTTTGGTTGTCCTTCTCTAGACATGTCCCAGTTTGTAAATATCACTCCTGAACTCTAGTGCCCAGAACTGGACACAGTCTTCCAGGTGGAGTCTGACCAAAGCAGAATAGAGTGCTAATATTATTTCCCTGTATCTAGACACTATACTTCTATTGATGCAGCCCAGAAACGCATTCTTTTTTAGCTGCTGCATCACACTGCTGACTCAATGTTGCTATTGTTGTTGTTGTTGTTGATGATGATGATCTTATGCACCCCTCTGAGTTATCTGCTTGATCAACTTCAGTTAAGGACAATACTGAGTTAAAGTTACCATTGGTGACCCAAGAAAGATCAGTTCATGTTTGCTTGATGAGCATTCTGAAACACAAGCTGTTTTATCACTATATTTACAGTATTTCTGAAGTTGATTAAAGTTGTGATTGAAGAAGACAGGGGTTTCCTGACATTTGTATTCTTTTCTAATCCTTGTTAGAATACAGTTCTAAGCACATTTATTTGGATGTAAGTTCATCTTGAATCAATGGGATTTGTACTTCAACATGAAGGTATTTAGGACTGAGGGAGAAATTCTTCTCTGTTCTGAGAAATTATCTTTCAGCTGATGATCAATTCCCATACCTTTGTATCTAAATGCATATAACTCCTATGACAAAAGATATATACACACACACACGTGTGTATATACATAGCTATGACCCATTTCGCACTGGACTATTATAGCGCTATTATTCCACTTGCAACATCCTATGGAATCCTGGGGTTTGCAGTTTCGGGAGGGGCCGGCTGGCCCCTCCTGAAACTGCAGACCCCAGGATTCCATAGGATGTTGCAAGTGGAATAATAGCGCTATAATAGTCCGGTGTGGAAATGACCTTTGTCTATGTGTGTGTGTGTGTGTGTGCGTGTGTATGAGTCATACTGAGGACAAATGGTCTACTTATGTCTATAGCTTAATCTGGAATAAATGTCCTGAGGAATGTAGGTGCAGTGTGGAATATACCTGCCTGACAGGAATGGATTCCAATAGTTCCAGAATTTTTCCTTATTTACTCAGCAAAGCAGTTTGTATCTTTGCTCTGAGAATATTTTCTACTGGGTGGAAGGGGAATAGGAGATGAGACGAGAAACTGATATTGCTCAGGAAAATGTAAATGCTCTAGCCCACTGTTAATATATTTCAGGTGACATTATATAGACTTAATTAGGTCTGCTCATATTTGAAGCAAAGAGTTGCTGTGAAATTAACATGCTTTTTTTTCTGTTCTGCTTGATTCAGTGCAGATTCTTCTGCTAGCCATTTTCTTGGTAAAATAGTGTGCTTGGTCTGGAATTGCAAGATGGTTACAGTCTTAATGTTCTGGAAGGATCACTGATAACCAAAATAAGTCCCTGAATAGGTAGGTCTTATGCATTCATTACTTTTATAAAGACTATCATGTAAGACTGTATTTAATCACATATTATTAATGTCAAGGGAATATTTCAATGTGATCAAACACCAGCTTTTAAACTCAAACAAAATTAAGTTCCCACTGTATTTTTCTTTGTTGAACTATTTTTTTTTACAATGAATAGAAGTATAGTTACAATTCTCTAATGTAGTTATTTTTATTTCATTTCATCTTGCTTTCTATCTTCTTCTTTTTTTAAATAATTTTTATTGATTATACAACAAAGAACAAAAAACAAAAACAAAAAATTAAAACACCATGTGATATACAAAATAGTGGAACAAAAAATTTTCAACCAACGCAAACTTACATTATTATTTCTCTCTATTACCATTAAAATCATAAACTTATTCAGCTTATTCTATATCATACTACTTGTATATTTTTGTTACCTATCTTTAATTCTTATTCTCATTATACTCATTTTTATTATAATAGTTTCATTCTTAATTCTATATTTTTCCCTTAAATTTAATCTATTGCTATTACTAAATATAATCTTATTACTTAACATATCAAACTATCTCTAAAGGTAACCACTCCCCAAAGCCGATTATATTTTAACTTTCTTTCTTTTTTTCCCTTTTTTTTTAGAAAATTAAACAACACATATCCAATTTAAACATTTTAAACATCTTGCTTTCTATCTTCTTTTCAAACCAGCTTTCTTAATGTTGCCTGGCTGTTGTTGTTGTTGTTGTTTTTGTAATCTCCTTAACTGCTGGTAATTCACATGTATTGCTGTTAATGACAAAAACATATCCCCTAAATCTACCTTTTCAGACTGGTAGTTCCTCAGTCAAAGAGTTTCTGAGGCACTGCAGTCTTAGCAGTGGGACATTATGGCTGAGTCACAAGGCGTCTTGAGACTAGAAGTTACAACACGATCTTGTTCTTGATGTACCCCACAACCAGAAATGAGCTTCAGATGTAATTTCCCGGTACCTCAGTTTATAGAACTCAGAGACTGTTAGAGGCACCAGGCCAAAAAGATAGATCTTTGTGAGGTGTCATTCACCAAAAATAACTATGACGATGGAGCTCTATCATTGTAATTACACCTGATGATGCAGGATCTTGGCCAACATTTTAAAAATCAAATAAGTTGTGTAAACCACAGCATTTTTGAGCCTCTGATACCCAGATAGCATTGGCTTCCTGTTCCTAACATTGCCAACCATGGATATTATGGGCCAAAACGTCTGGGAACCCAGGACTAAGAGAAAGAAATCAACTGGAGGATTTTACAACATTTGAAAATATCCTGTCACTTTGCCTCTAGCTTTTAGCCATACATATCAATCAGCCTTTTCTAAGCTTTTTTCAAAGCACATATAAGCTACCTATAGTGTAGAACCAGAGGGTGAGGAATCAACTTGAACCAGAAATTTTCTTGTGAATCCATACATGGGCCTCTACAGAAATTTGTCCCACTACCAGCTGCAAAAAATTATACTAGGCACACAGTTTGGGTTCCCAAATATGGTTCTCAGATTTGTTTTTATTGTTTAACAACATAAAAATACATAACACTACAAAACACACAACACACTATCTAGTACAAAACAACAACAACAACATAAACTTATAAACCACTTATACAAAATGTTCTTAATCTTAATCTATTCTACAATTAGATAATAAATGCTTCCCACCACCTGGACCATTAGAGATATGACCACATTCATTCACTTCAAATAGCTCCATTCCCTTTGGAAAAAAATGTAATGATTCTTCAGTTGGTTTATTTCCTTTCCCCTTTATTAACACATAATCAATAAATTCCCTCCAAATATCTATAAAAATATCTCTTTTTAATTCCCCTGGCTCTCAGAAATTTAGTATAACTTCAAAGGGGTTGTACTTGTCATACGCACATCACTGAGAATCATATAGATGTAAATATATGTACATCCAAAGGCATATGGTGATTTCCTTCGGTGTGAAAGGGCAAAAAACTGAAGCAGTACTTTTGCAGTCCTCTGAGCATTTCCTAAGGCATTGTAAAGGAGGTGATTCTGTAAGACTCCAGTGAATGGAAAATTGCTCCCAGATATGTCAAGGTTGTAAGCTGCTCAATTAAGTGCTTGTTAATCTGCCATCTGTGTTTAATCCTCTTTCTAATGAAAATTAAGACCTTGGACTTTCTGCTGGCAATATGCTTGAGAACTTGTGGGAGATTCTTAGCCTGGCTTTTCCCATCAAAAGAAGGTTCCAAAATTTCTTAAAGAAAATGAATTAGTATTAATTCCTTTTACTTCTGTATTAGGTTACCCCTGACGTAAACTAGAACGTATCTTATCATGTTAGACATGTGTCTAATATCCAGTGTAGTGGCAATCCTTCTTTTTCCACAAGTTGTCCATGATATAGAATTATGTTGTTTTCTAGAACTTCCGTGTAGTCTGAGTAATTGTTTATGAATTCAAAAGAAACAAAGGCAAGGAGTATAACACTGATTTTTTAAAAAAGAAACCTTTCAAAATCTTTCTACTTAACTTGGGCAAAATGTTTGACAATGAATATATTGCTTAATTGTGTCTGCCTCAAAGGATGGAAACTAAAACTAGATGAATCCAGGCCTTGGGGGACACATTGCAAGGTTTTTGGCATTGAAGGTAGTTAAATGCTTTAATGTGTGTACTCAACTTCATTCTAAATTAAGAAGCAGTCTCTTTTGAAAAGAAATGTCACATCATTTCTATCTCCTTATGATTTTTCTTTTTTTGGGGGGAGGAATATTATGGGAGGTTAGATTAGTGTGTGCCTGAATCACAAATTTCCTTCAAACAAAACCTAAAGCTTCCCCAGTATGTTGTTTGAATGCATTAAATGATAAAAGTTGATACTGATCATGTTTTATCAATCTTTGGAAAACCAGGACTAGGCATACCAATATGCATATAACCTCTTGCTGATACATTCAGGATGAAATCCCCTACATACCTAAAAATAAGCTGTGCTATCAGAGTGATAACCTCTGCACAGACATGGATAGTATTGGAATATAAGATGTAGACAGTGTTTCAGGAAAATCTCTCCCTTTCCCTTTCTCACACACCTGAATTTTTACATCCTTAGTTCTTTCTATTCCAATTGTAAAGAAATCTATGTATTTTTGGTAAGTCATTAAAATTGAACTGAAACAAAACTCACATCCATCTACATTAGACATAATTTCATTACCTGCAGAGAAAGGACTATGTTGCCATAGCTGCCTGCCATATAATAGTCAAGCTGAAGAGCATGTCACAAAAAAGAAATGCTAACCCTAATTCAACACCACAAATGTGGATATACGTAGGATTCAAAATAAAACTTCAAAAAGTTAAATAATCAGAGAGTTTTTGCTTGAATTGAGAAAGCTTTTTTCCTCTCAGTCATTAAAAGAAAAAGTATTTCCATTTCAAATATGATGATTTTTTTTTTAAAAAAGTGTTAAACTGATGTTAGAAAAATTTGAACTGAAACAAACTTCTCACTCACCCATAATTATGGTTCCACAAAAAGGAATTTATCAAAAGTGAGAATTCCATTAGTTACTAGTCTATTTCTGGGCAGAATTCAAAGGGTTGATCATGATCTCTAAAGCCATATACAGCTTTGTTCCAGACTGTCTGAAAGACCCTATCTCATTGTATGGACCTGCTTGAGTTTTAAGAACTTCAGGTGAGGGCTTTCTTTTCCTTCCACTGCCATCAGAGCATGTTTGGTGAAGACACAGGAGAGACTCTTCTCAGTGGCTGCTCCCAAGTTGTGGAACTCTCTTCCCTGATGACTTTCCACTGGAGAGCCAAGAAGGGAGGGAGGGGGATTTGTTTGTTTGTAGCAGGCCTTTGGTTTTAAATTTGGTGCAGCACAGGGAGCTTGCAATGAGGTGTCTTGTGTTTCTAGTTTATTAGTTCTAGTTTATTATCAGGAGATTTTATTTGTTCTTTTTAAAACAAAATTGAGTGGTGTTGTTTTTTTTTAAATATAATGACCTTTGGTTTTACTTTGTTTTAAATAGTTGCAAGCTGCCTTGAATGCTATATTGGGAGAAAGGTAGAATATAAATTAAATAAATAAATGCTTTGAAGCAACATGTGATGTAAGAGTACTACCTCTTTCATCTTTTACTTTGATCTTGTACTTTCCTAGTGACACAGGAATAGCAAAGTTAAATTTCAAAACTAAGGTAACAAGTGGGAAAAGTTTTAGTTTATTGGTACAATGTGTAGTGGTTTCTATTTACTTTTTAAAGACACTTTTTTTTTTCAAAATGGCACTTTTGGAGATGTTTTGACAGGTATGTTTCATGATTTATCAGTCCTAAGGATTCATTTTTAAAATAAGTGTGTGTGTGTGTGTGTGTGTGTGTCTAAAAAATGGGTAATTGGTAATGCAATGGGTTATTTTTTAAACTTCATTAATAAGTAAAACAGTTACATGCTTTTTTGGTACACAATGGGAATCAAATATTTTTCAAAAGTTACTTTGAAGCTTCTGGAATCTATGTCCTGCATATAAAAATGGCTTTAGTTATGTGCTTTTGACTTTAAAATGAAGGCTAGGCTTGTCCTCACTGATGTTCTGCTACTCTGGGTACGTACATAATGCAGAATGATAACATAGATATACGACTGTATGGTAAAACTAAAAAATTTCAGCTTGAATGAATTTGGTCGTAAGCAAACTCCTCCCTCCTATTGAGAAGCAGAAGCTGAACTGATAGTATGAATGAATATTAATTTTTCATGTACCTCATCTTTCAGATAAAACACAATATTGTTATTGGAAAACATGGACATCAGATAAATATCTCAGTTTGAAAGGATTTTAAGAGACTTATTGGAAGGATTTTCTAGTTTTAAACATTAAAAAAGATTTGCATATTCCCTTTATATAAGACATGGCAAGGATCTGGATGTTCCAGTTTCATCACAGATGTAGTAATTAATATACCATGTGATCAAATCAGAAATAATCTCAAAGAAAATTTGTTTAGAATTTAATACTGATTATATTGACTAGAGGTTATATCTTCCTGAAATATATGCAGGAATATGAAGCTACCTGGAGATGTGATCTTCTTCAACATAGATCAAATTATTCACTTTATCAAAACCATCTTTGCTTAGCATTCATGATTAATCTTAAAAGGCTTTGAGGAGAAAAATCTTTCTGAAATTATTATTAATTCTCTTTTTATAGGAAAAATTAAAAAGGCATATTTTGGAGGAAAGGAGAAGGAGTTAGGTCCTATTTCTGAAGGGTTCTACAAGATATTTTTATTGTGTTCATATTCTTATGTATTGTAAACAGATCTAGGAAAGCTCAAGAATGTCAGATGCTGTCACCATTGCAATTTTTTTTCTTATTAATTTGTTAAGAAACAGTATATTGGCTCTTAAGCTTTCTGTGCAGCCCTTTAATGATCACGGAAAACCTTATACTTTCTTCTCCTATTAAAGGTTGCATCCCAAATTTTGTTTTACATTTATGAATAAACAGTATTTTTTTTAAAAAAGGGGGGGGTATGCTTCTTTAATCAAGACACAATTCTCACTTTAGAATCTGTCGTATAATTATTCTCTGAATATGAGGTTGACCAGCAGTCATGCTTGTTAACTTTGAGTGGAGCATCAGTTTAGATGGAAAAGGTGTTTTTCAGATATTCAAATATCATAACTAGAAACAGATAGAACCAAATTCTAGAGCTGTGTCACTAACTATAGAGCCAAATGCATGGTGGACTCGTTTAGCATGTTTGGGCTTTGCTTTATTATATCTGTTTTAAAAAGCAGCTTTGGAAAGGACTAGGTAGCATGCAGAAAGAGGGAGCTAAATCCTCTTTCCATGTACTATGGTACAAATGAAAATCTTTTTCTTCTCAACACTACAGTGGAAAATGGCATGTGCTCCAAGGAAAAGTGATAGCTTGGGGAAGTATTTCATTTGTGCTGCAGCATGAAAGTAAAGTTTATTCCTCATCAACGTTTTGAAAATTCCACTTCCATTTCTGCATATATCTCCTTTTTCCTAACCGTCATTGTGATGAAACACACAGAATAACATCATTTATGTCATAATTTCTTTTTTTCAGAGATTTATGCCTGTAGTCTACATTATCATCATGAGCCACTATATACCTGACTTTCTCTAACAAAGAAAGACCAAATTTCAAAGTTAGATGTGGGAGGTTCATCTCTGCCCAGTGCCATTTTCTAGTTTTTCTAGTTTTGTCTGCATGGCTTCCAAATTCATTGAACAATTTAGAGTGAAAGAAAGAGAGAGAAAGATTTGCACTGTGATGATTTTCCTGGAAATAGCAGCTGGAAAGGGACCAGAAGCCCCACTAACATTCAATTGAATTATAACCATCACAACACTTGCCCATAGCTTATGCTTCTTTCCTGCACTGGCTGGAACTGAAGCAGGACAGCTAGACTTCTCAATGCAATCTTTATAGCAGCTACCTCCTCTCTACAACAAATGACAGGTGCACTGGTGTATTTTCAGTCCACTTTAGGGGTCCAAAGATGAGGGTCTTGATGGAAGTGAGTGTGATATTTTTAAACTTGCCTAAACAGCATGAGCAGATTAAACCAACCAAAGCTGAATGCACCTTTATTAATTGGTTGGACAGCTGGACTGCTCATGTGGGTATCATGTTTGAAAATCTCAACATAAGCAAGGCACTGGCAAAATACCAGGACATCATGCTCAGGCTATATAATGTACCAAAAGGGCTGGTATGGCTTCAGTATGATGAATGTTTTCATATGAGAGACATTTTAGATCCATTATCCTTTAGGACAGGAAATTGTATGAGATATGATCCAGTGCAGCATTGGGCACTTGGGTGTCCTGCAAACCAGTTCTATGGAGGGACTACTTCAGGTACTAAGAAGATCATGCAGGTATGTTGTGACTTGAGTACTGACAAGAGCAGATGTTCTAGGTGCTTTGACCACAAGTGTGGAAACAGTCACCATAAAAATTCTGTCTCTTCACCAAGTTAAGTTACCACAATTCCAGGAACACTAGTCATCTTCCATCAATAGGTAGCACCCTGGAAGCCAAGAGTCCCAATACCCATCACTCTACTGCCATTGGAACAATAGCTTGCTCTCTACCCTAAAAGGTAGAAGCCAGATATCTGAAGAATTGGTTCAGTTATGGCTCTAGATTTCCATACTCAGGTGAAAGGCAATTTTGTTTTGCTGAAAATACATAGTCAAGACACTTGTTCACATAGTCAGGGAAAAGTTAGCCAAGGAGGCCAGGTAAGCAAGAATCTTGAATCCTCACCTCTCCCTATCCATTTCTACTTTGAGGATCTCCCCTCGTGCCATAGCAGCTGAGAAAGAACCAAAAGGATCTTGTCAAAAGGATCTGCTTCTCTGCTCAGTAAAATATGCATCTTTGGATGGTCACTTAGAAAGATTAGGAGTTTTGGCACACATCTGGCCAAGTGCAATATCAAGTTAGCTTTTTGAGTCATCCCTGTCCATCCTAATAAGTTTGAGCTGCTAGGTTTCTGCTTTGAGAGTGCTTTCTGTTACAACAATGCCCATGGAGTGTTCCATATCTTGTTCTGCCTTCAAGAAATTCAGAACTTTATTCTCCCTTCACTCAAGAGTGTAATAGTATTTCTTTCTAGTATGACCCTCAATTCCTGAAAGCAGACATGCAGGTACAGTCTGATGCAATGGAAAGCATGACATAAGACCTTCAGGAAGGGGCACAGACCACTGGCTAGAAGAATAGGTGAGGCCCTCACAAGCAATCTACCCTCTTAGAATATTTTCATATCCTTGCATGGGCAATAAGAGTATGGATTAAAGATTTTTTTTTTTTTTTTTGCACAACAACATGTCAGATGGTCAGAGAATTAACATTCAGATGCCTAACTCACCCAGGGTAATGGTCTTGGTATGTACCTTTGTGCTTACATGCCTTATCCTGTTGTGTGGTGCTCGAATCCAGTGCAATCCAATCCAATTTCTCTGAAGTACACAGAACACTACTCCTCAGGAGTGCTGAAGATACCATTTCTATTCTCCTGGTTATTTGCTGCCTGAATCCCCATTCCTCCAGCAAAGCTGTTGCAGTGTGTTTGGGTTGTATATTTAGACTCCTATGAAGCTGCCCTTTTCTGCAGTTCTTTGTGGGTAACAGGGGGAGTTAATGCAAATATGGCCCTGATAAATTGGAGCTTTGATAGGTTGGAGCTAGAAGTTCATATTAAGGAGGCCTAGCTCAGCTTAGGGCTCTATGCTAGGACTGGGCCCAACCTACTGTTTTGAAGGTTCTCTCCTTTTGCTTCATGCAGGTTGAGATTTATTCTGTTTTGGTTAGTATAAATTGTAGCCTGTTTCAACTCCAGTTTGGGCATTCAGATCTTTTTCAGGCCAAAGGACCTTTTAGGAACAACGGTAGCAGTCCTGGCAGGTTAACAATTTTATGCTCCTGAAATTGAAAATGAATACATTTAGAAAGATATGAATATGTACTCAGTAGCTCTGCAAAAATATTAAGTACAATCTCTATTAATTCAAAATATTCTACTGGCAATAACTATAGTCTAGCATAATAAAGTTTTCTGCTAATTTTCTGAGCAATTTTTATCTCAGGGTGTCACTCAACCTCAGCTTACATTAAACACTCATTGCCAATGTGAGTTGTAACATGCTCTGTCTCGTCTATTCACTAAAGAGCTGGTGATAAGCAAGGTGAGCTGAAATAGGCAACAAGCTTATAAGCCAAAAGGTGATTAAGTGTAAAGTGGAGGCAGGTTATCTAAAATCCAGGCTATTCCAAAGAAGGGCATAAAAATATTGCCCAATTTCCTCATCCTCAACTGGAAACAATGTTTTGTCCAGAAGCAGTTTCCACTGTGTGAGAGAGAGTTTCTATATAAATAAGTCCTTAAAATTTAAAATTTAAAATTCAGAAAAGCACTTGTAATCTCAACCAGTGGGGAGAAATATTCCAAAAATATATATTTTTTCTTTGTGTGAGAATGAAATAGGCAAAGATTCATATTCCAGTACAAGTGGAAAGACCCACTGATTCCTGCCACCGTCCCAGTGAAGGGTTTTGCAGAAAGGGTCATCTGCAATCTAGATTTAGGGTTGAGCCTTAGGCACCTGGCATACAATATATGCACAAATATACACAATATGTTGCATTATCTGCATGGATGTAAAGCTTTGGGCCCATTTCCAGAGAGAGATACATTAAAATCCATGGGATCTACTTCTTGACAGATACATATAGGATTGAACTGTTAGTCTACTTAGTCACTGTATCATTGTAACAGAGTGGCCTATCCAGTCATAGCTCCCTGACTTCATCTCTATTGCGATTTTTCCATTTAAGAAAATGATGGCAGTATCAAGGGACTTTGAATATTGACTTTTTTCATACTAGCTTATATACGCAGCATCGCCCAAGATTTTATTTTCTCATAGGTGACACTTGTTCAAAAGATTTGAGATCCTGTGTCTCTAAATCCCTAAACTGTCTTGTCTAGTACCTGTAACTTTTCCTCATATTCCCTAATCCAATCTCTATTCAGAGTTATTAACATGCAGAGATTGGGTTCCTGAGGGAATACACTGCTCTCCTCCTTGCTGCTCAGCCTCATCTCCATGGCAACTGGCCTATTTGAGACAGATATAGTTGACTGAGGCCCAGGAGCTCTCTGGCTGAGATTTCTAAAGGTGTCTCCCTAAACTGCAAATCCCAGGATTCCATAGAATCTTCTTAGGCAGCCAATCATATGAGGTCTTTGCCTGACAAAGCCAATCACATGAGATCTTCACCTGACACAAACTTTGATTAGATTATACTGCCCACCCAATCACAAAACACACAAAAATATTAGTAAACTAAGGACTACTTTATTAGTTATTTAAACCGATTTGCAGAAGGCTGTATAGTGCAATGTGTGTAGAAACGGGTATATTATTATTAATACCTTTGCAATATTTCAAGTGCAAGCAGAGATAAGTTAGTTAATGTAGCTTGCCTCTGACCAGTCCATTTCAGAAAGTCTAAACATGCTGAACCTGCCCCATCATGGTCCAAGCCCTAAAGGAGAAGGCCAGTCCTTTCCACTCCAGTGGTTGGATGAAGAGATGTGTCCATTTTGCAGTTGTACATTAACTAACCATATAATTTGTTTCCATGCTATCTGATAATTATGTACCTTTTGTGATGAATTTAGCAGCATCTACAAGGTGCTAATTCTTGTGAAAGGTCTCACATATTTAATTGTGCATCAGGAAAAAAATGTTTTTTGCATCCTGGTCATCAAAATTTATCAAGATAAGAGGCTTCATTATATGTATAAATTGTATAAATATAAATTTATAAATATGTGTAAATTAAAAAATTGGTTACTTTAACTAATTTCACCACGTCCAGTGACTTAAACATTATTCTAACTCCTGCTTGCACAAGTATAATTTTTAAGAGTAGAATAATGATAGTACTACCCCAAATCTAACATCTGGTCGTCAATCAGCTAGAAGCTAAGTCATTGCTTTGCTTTGTTCATATCTTACATGTATTCTGTTCAAATTGTATGCGAGATCATTATCTTCTTCACTTTTCTGTTTTGGAAGTATTATAGGTTCCCACTACAACATTTTAACTTGAAATTACTTTCCATGTTTGCATGCAATTTTCCAAACAATGTATAATCTTCAGCCTTTGTCTTCATAATGTCAGATCTGGTCATTCTTTTCCTTTGTGTGTCTTTTTAAAAACTCTACATTTAAAAATTTGATCATTGTTAATGTTCTTTGCAAGTTTCCAGTTTAATCATTGCCCATTTATGTTCTAAATACCTACTCCCCTTTATTTTTTCTGAACACTCAATTTAGATGTCCAGGCACAGAAAAGTTTCCAACATGAAATAAATGATTCTATTCAATGTTTCTCTTTTTTTATGAATTCAAACAGTGCTGGTGAACACTGGATTCTTGATTAAAGGGCATTTAAGTGGAAAAAAATGAATTAAAGAAAATATCTGACTTTAGCCAAAAAGCAGGGGCATTTCAAAGCTGTATTTGCTAATATGTTTTCCATTCCTTTGCCTGCCATTCACCATTCATGCTGTTCATCAAAAAACAGAATTATAAGTATCCATATTCTCTCCTAAGATTTCCTTCATGTCAAATGCCACAAAGTACGTACTCAGTTAACTATTGAAAATCAAAATAATCTACAAGACTGCAGGTAAATGGAATGCTCCATGAGAGAACATGTAATCACAGCTGTTTATACTTTTCAGGAAATTCAGCAACTGTTAGTTGTGGGGTCATATTACAGGCATCAGAGATGTTTTGACACCAGTGAAGTGCTATTCAAATGATACCCACATTGCTTAATTATTTTGTTAACTAATCTAAAATGAGATTAAAAAACATGGATCCTGTCTTCACCTGTTCTTCAATGGTTTGACAAAAGAGACTTCACACAATATTAAAGGAAAGATTCTGTATCATAGTCAATTTAGCTGACATTTCAGAGCAATGTCAAATATTCAGAGCAATATCAGTGGCCTAAATCCATTTGTTAATCTCAACTAGAGTATAAACCCACTGGATTGACACAATTTGTGTTTTCATGTAGTGTGTTACTATTGGCTTAGGGAGTCTGTTCTAGTTGTCACTAACAAGTGAATTTAGGCCAATACCATAGTCAACAACACTTTGTCAAATGAAGTCAACCCAAGTCTATTTAAGACTCTTAGATATAAACAATATAAATTTAAAGTAATTCTTTTTTAATGCAGAATTCAGTTCCAGTTTTAGGGAAAAGGCTGGATATAAACAAAGATAACAACAACCAAGGGAGTAGGGGGGAGGAATTTATACGTTAATAATGAATGGGAGATTCAGCACCCTGAAACATTAAAAAAAAGTATGGACCTCAGGCACCCAACTAATCCCCACCCTCATGGTAGTGGAGAAACCCTGATAATGATTAATTAATTATCAATGACTGCTAAGATGAAATGAAAGCAAACAATAGCTGCATAGAACAAATTATAGACTTATTTAAATATGTGAGGCTGAATAATTACATTAGTTTTCTGACCACTGCAGGATAAAAAGAATATTCCTCTTCAGTAATCTCCATGTATTCAAATGTCCCAAAGGGCTATAAAGGAATTATTAAGTTGGGGGAGACCTCATGGATTTCTCATTCAACTCTCCCTTCTCCTACTTTTCTACTCCCCCCCCAAGTTTTTTTCTATGCAGGAAACCCATCCGCACAGAATAAATCCTCTGCAACACTTTTGGGATGGTCACTTACTAGGAGAAAATTACACAAAATTCTTGCTGGGCTATTATTCACCCTGGTGACTGTCCCCCCCCCAAATGACAGGAATCTCATTTTTTTAAAAAAACAACAACACACACTTGGAAACAAATAAATTATGAATATTTTTCCATTCCTGGGAATGAATACTTTCAAATATCCTGTTGTTGTTGCAGCTGTGTGCCTTCAAGTCATTTCCAACTTATGACAACTGTAAGGCAAATCTATCAAGGGGTTTTCTGGGGCTGACAGTGTGTAATACACCTAAGGTCACCCAGTAGGTTTCCATAGCCAAGTGGGGAATAAAACCTTGGTCTCCAAGGTCATAGTCCAGTGCTCAAACCTTTATACTATGCTGGTTCTCAGTGTCCTGCTAACAGTCAAATTCGGATTCTTAACAAATTGAAGACACTCTGTAGATAGGATAAAACCCCACCCAAATTTATTGCCAAAGCTGTAACAATGAACAAACCTTCATTTTTAGGCATTTTGCTATTGTTCTATCAATATGTTTTGTGCCAGATTTTGAGCCCCTTTATCAGGCAATCTTTAATTTGTTCCTCTTCCATATCTAATTTTTAGCAAAAATTTATATGTGATACAATTAGATGTTCATCAACTTTACAAAGTTGCATTTCAAATTCAGATTGACATTTTTCAAAACCATGGTCCTTGTTATCTATCTTAAACTTTTCAGCTAATTGTGCATACAACAAAGCATGTCTTTTTAATGTCTTTGTTGAAATCTGTTTTCAATTGTTTGTTAAAAGAAAATACACCTGCTTCTAATGAGGCAGCATGCTGTCTATTAACAACAGTGAGGAATGCTGACTTTCTAAGGATATAATTTTTCACTAAGTTTCTGGTAGCAGCATTTTCTGCACAGGAATTAATATTTATGCATTGAAATATTATTTTCTACATAGAAAAGGCTGTTTTCTGTGCAGAAAATACTGTAACTGGGGATTTATTTTGTGTAAAAATCACAAATAGTTGATCGGCATAGAAAACAACATTTTCTGTGCAGGAATTAGTATTTTTGCATTGAAATATTACTTTCCACACAGAAAAGACTGTATTCTACACAGAAAATGCTGGTTTCTATGCAAAACAAACATGGGGAAATTTTGTGCAGAATAAGACCTGAACTGGGAAAATTCTCTTCAGTCCAGGATTCTTCTCATCACAGGCCATTTCCACACTACCCTGTTATAATGCTATTATTCCACTTTCAACATCCTATGGAATCCTGGGTTTTGCAGTTTAGGGAGGGGCATTTAGACTTTTCAACCATGGAGCTCTTTGGCTTCAGTAAACTAAAAACCCCAGAATTCCACAGGCTGTTGAAAGTGGAATAATAGCACTAGAACAGGGTGGCGTGGAAATGGCCCAAGTTTCTCAACATTTGAAAAACATATTCTTCAGCCATTTTCCAATATTCTATTCATCCCTATTGTTCTCACATTGTTTGATCTCAGGAATCAGATGGAGAAAGTATTCTAAACATTGCTGCTATGTTGTAGCTTATTTGTCAATGTTTTATAATGTTTCGTAATGTGCAGTTAAGCAATGAACCACATTAGTTACTGTAATATTTGGCCTTCAGAGCAAATAAACAATCTGTTTCTGTATAATCTTGAGAACTATATTTGTCCATTTCTACTTGATACTATTGGCTACGTGTCTCTTTTCTCTCCATATTTTTAGGGATGACTATCTATTGTAAACTCTGAGGTTGTTGCATTTCTTTTGTTAGAAGAGGAAAGATGGTGTGGAATCTAAAGACTTAAATATATGAAATAAGTCTTATCAGAGATATTTCATATTATATACTATTTGCATCCCATGTTCAGTTGACTTAATATTTGTTTAGTGATGAATGCGTGTTTGGGTTTACAAACTCCTTAGCATCTGCAATCTGTTGAAATGCTTGTTTATTTAATTATTTTATATATGGACTTTCTCCCAAAATGAGACCCAAAGTGGCAACTTGGGTTCTTATTGCTTCTCTCTAGTACAAATAAACTTATTTTTAAACTTAAAATGGACATGTATTATTTGTTGGAGAAGCAGTGCACTATGCTCAGTGTTTAAAGCAGAGCTTTCCAGACTTTTCATGTTGGTGACACACTTCTTAGACATGCATCATTTCAGGACACAGTAGTTTTACTAGCAAACCGGAGGTTAAACTAACCCCTTATAAGAGATACAGACAGATACATACATTGTAATAACAAAATGTATGGGGACACAACATATCTCATGAAAACCTTTCATATATTTTTTAAAATATGTGATTGATAATTAATAACATTCATTTCCAAGACTGTAGGTGACACGCTAACATGGATACTAATATGTTGTGGCACACTCTTTGGAAAGCCCTGGTTTAGAGAGTTAAATGTGTCTTAGAGGGCAGAATCATAGAGTTAGAAAGTATTTCAGGAACCTGAAATCTCCTCATGTCTTATCCACCTCTCCTAACCTCTCTTAGGCCATTTCCATACTACAGTGTTAAAGTGCTGCTATTCCATTATCAACCTCCTATTGAATTCTGGGGTTTGTAGTTTAGGGAAGGGCACTTCAAATTCTCAGCCAAAGAGCTCTTTGATCTCAGTAAACTACAAACCCCAGAATTCCACAGAGCATTGAAAGTGGAATAGCAGCAGTTTAACACTGTAGTGTGGAAATGGCCTTGGATTGATATACTTAGGGATCCTAAGTATATCGTTTTTTCTCTGCCTGATTTTTTGTTCTTTCACTGCTCTAAAAGTTAAAACAAAACAAATAAACAAAAAAACTTAGTTCTCTTCCTGCACTAGCTTACCTCAGCCTAGTGCCCTTAGACTGGTTTCCTATCTCTAATGGAGTTCCTATATTAAAATTTTATTTCCTATAGCCATTGGTGCCAATGCACAGAAAGTGCATGCATACAGTGGATAGCGATCAATATTCTCACACCCAACCTCTTTTAAAATGCCAAATTATATACCAACACATTGAGTCCTTCCTAGAAACTACTCACGCAAAGATAGCATGTGTGGTTATAATGGCAGAATATAAGCTATCCATCTCAAACTTAACATAGGCTCTTTAACTGTAGCCCTCAGGAAAGAGAAAGAGTCCTATTCTCTCAGTGATGTTTTCAAAAACTGGTTCTTATGATTACATTGCTGGTAACTGATGGTAACTTTTAAAATTTTAGACAATTTTTCAATCATATAGTTTACATAAATAATTGACATGAAGTCCTTATACATAGCTAGGCTTAACATCCCTTTCCAGGCACAGAGAATGAAATACATTTTGATTGCAGCTAATCTGTTTTGTCTCAGAATTGGCTCTCAGAGGCCAGTGGCTGCCTAGGAGGTATTTCTGCTTTAGAAGGAAGGTTATTTCTTCTTGTGATTTCTATTTATCACAGTGCTGTGGGACACTACTGGCAATTTAGAAAAGAATAATGCCCCACAGGTTAGAGACCAACAGCAGGAACTGCTCCCATAAAGACAAATGTACTAAAGATTTATCTGTTTACCTATGTAATTTTTTCCTCTTTAAGATACCATGGGACTCTGAGTATCATTTGGTACTGATTTGTAAGAGGCTGTTGTCTAACGTAAAGAAACATAGCATTCCCTACCACTCAGAGGTACAATTCTTCATTTTGCAGATACTTATACGAAACCAGAAATTGCAGTGAAATTTGTGCAGAAATGAACAAAGATGTCAAGAGAAGCTAAGACATGGATGATTCTGACAGTTGAAAACATAATTTGGATACATCAGCCTCTCTATCCTGGTGTCTCCCATATTTATTAGAACACCATGCCCATTTTAGTCATCAGGCCTGATGACTAGAATAATGAGAGTCTGAGAATGAGAATCTGCTATCTTTTCAATACATTTGAAGGAGAGCAGATTCAGGAAACATGAATTAAGTAGTACAGTGTTGGTCCAAGTGGGCATTACCCTACTTCATCTGAAAGTAAATATAAATGTTTGCAAGTAAGACAAAGTATGAGTGACCTTGGCCATCATCTGAAGGACTTCCAACTGGCAGAAGTTCCTAATAGTTAGAGATGAATAGATGTACCTAAGAGCATTGCATCCCATTGCCATATGTGTGCAAAGAAGCAGATCCATTCTGGTCCTGGAAGATAAGCAGGGTCAGCCCTGGTTGGTACTTGGATGGGAGACAATCAACTAATACCAGTTGCTGTAGATTATATTTCAGAGGAAGCAACTGTCAAACCACCTCTGAGTATCCCTGCCTAAGAAAATCTTATGAAATTCATGGGGTCATCATAAGTTGACAGGTCAATTGAAGGCACATGAATACATATCCCACACAAGTCTGTCCTATCTCATTTTTTGTGCAGATTTTTAGGAGACAATATTTTTTAAAAAAAATCCCCATGTCTCCCAATTCAATTCTTTTATATTAAAATATTGTTTAAAATATAGTTATGAGGTGTTCAAGGGTTGCCTGCACTGCATTTTTTTTCTTCTGTCTTGAAATATATAGGCTATCACAGCAGATTGTACCACTTAAAGTAAAAACATTGCTGTGCGTATTCCCCACAGAAACAACAGGAATTTGATGTATAATCATTCTTAAGGAGATTGCAGAGAGGAAAAAAATATGGCTACTACAGTGAACCCACAGAGGCAGCCATACAATGCCCTCATACTCACAGTGCAACAGAGATGCCACTGTTTGCTGGCAACATGACACTGAGATGATATGAACCCTGAGGCTAAATTGATATAGGAAAGATTTGATTTACTCAATTCAAAGTTGAGGTGGGAGCCAAGTGGCACCTGAGTAATCTTTGTAAGAACAGGGAAAGATAGAAAAACAATGTCTCACAGGTTTTCTCTGATGGCTTGAATCTTGACCTGAAGATTGGAAGGCAAGAATTGTAAGCATACAGATACTTATAAAAGCTGCATTCTGCAGTAGCATCTACAAACACATAACTGTTAATAAATACTTTTATTATAAATATTACTAGAAATACTTTTATTTTACATATTTATCTGTACAAGACCTTATCTTCTCCTCTTCTGGGGCTTCCACATCTGCTGGGCTGGGTAAGAACAGCTAAAAACTAATGTACTACAGTAAAATTATCCAATGACACTGTAATTAAACAGTGACACACTACAGATACAGCAGATAAAAACATCAAATTAGAATCATTTATTAAAATATTAGAATTAGTGAAGGTGCCACAGCTTAATGGAAGAGTGTTAAAAATGTACTGGATTCAGTTGTTAGTACCCCCCAGGCTGGGCTAAAATAGACTCCTATTTGATGCCCCTAAAGGCCCCACCACGACATTGCTCACTAAATGAAAGGTTTCTATGTTCTTTCCAGTTACACCATATAGTTCAATCTCCGTTTAAAACTTTCTCATCACTTTCCTTGATCCAGCTCTAATCCCAGCTACCTATTTCTCTTTTCCCATTTGGAAACTAGCAATTACATAGCAGTTTTTCATCTTCATCCATTATCCACAGAAATGATGACTGTTACCCTGGAAAACTGAAACTTGTATACTTCAGATATAAAAAAAAAATACTTAAGGAACTTTAACCAAGTTTTTCTTCTGGAAGTCCTATTCAGTTGGATAGGATAGAGGGATAACCCCAAGTGAGACAGTAATGCTTTCTGCAATGGAAAGCAGAGCTAAAGCATGCCACTAAGCTTCCTTCAGAGAACATTGAACTAATTGAATGCTTACATTTTAAAAGATTGTGGAGAGCTGAAAGGGTGAAGCTTTTTTAAAAAAATAATTACTGCTATATATTTCTCAGTCTCCTCATTTCACAGTAGTGTCAAATATTAACTACAAAGGTAAACAGTTTCAAAAGCAATCTATGTTTGTTTGTAGAATATTTAACAGGATTCAGAAAAGATGCTGAGAATGAAGTTTCATTATTTTATTCTTTTTAAAAAAATCTCTACTCTGCTCATTAATATCTAGGACAAGACATCTCATTATTTAAATTTTAAGAACTCCATCACCCTTTGTATTAATTGCCAAAACTCCAATTAATTTAATCAAGCTCAGTGTAACTCAGCACATTTTGGCTATCCTGGATCTCCTTTGCCATTAATGTTTCTCTTAATTTTGGTAAAGCTGGAAAGCTGGAAAATCTTAAATTTTATAGTCTAAATATAGTCTAACTTAGCTCTTTAAAAAACCAATTATCTGGGCAATCTGTAACTCTGTTGAGTTGATGAATGGATAAAAGGTTAAGCCAGTGCAGCTGCTATGAAAAAGGTGAATTCTATGTTAGAACTCATCAAGAAAGAGATAAACTACAGAAATATGCCAGTATTTGTTCCCACTATTTGTTCTCTGGAATATTGTATACAGTTCTGTTGCTTCATTTCCAAAAGCTCATTGCAGGAGTGGAAAAAGTGTAGAAAAGAACAAGCAAAATAATCAGGGGATTGAAAAAATTTCTCTAGAAACAAGATTGCAATGTTCTGGGATTTCTTGCTCAGGAAGAAAAAGCAGAGAAGGGACACAACTGAGGATTTTACATACAAAGAGAGGCTTTGGAATTAATTCTCCAATTAACTCATTAAGTTATTAATTATTGTTATTCACTAGATTTACCAATAATGTTGAAGTTGAAAAATATGCTTTAATGAATTAGTGGTTTGAATTCATTAGGGTGGGTGCATCTCCTTATTTCACACTCAGGAAAACAGGAAGGTCTGCTGCCTCCAGGGAAGTAATATAAGGATTGGATGAAATGCATCACAGGCTAATCTGCACAAATTCTTTGGGAAAAAACCATGGGGGGAATGCTTGTTGAAACCTGGATCAAAGAAGAAGATAGTATGCCAGAAAAGCTGAGTTTGGAAAATGAATCTTGGAATGCAATTGAGATTAGGTTGAGTGATTTGTTTGTTTAGTAAAAGACTAAACTGCTCAAGTAGCCAAGGTCGTTTCATAATGTTAGACCTTTTAGGCCTGAAAGGCATGTGTTTCCCCAATGGACTTGTATGGAAGAAAGGTGTTTCTTGGGGTTGGCAGTGCACGATGACTCTCTTCTCTCTTACTCTATTGATTGTATTCTGGACTCATTCATATTGTAAGTTATGGTATATTATATCAATATTGCATAATATTATTTGAGGTGAGCAATTAATCCCTTTGAATGGTTGCTTGTATAGTATTTTGAACTTGAACAATTAAGTGAAAAGTTTCCTTAAATACATCCCCTCCTTTTCTTTCTCTCTTGGTTTCACTTTCCCTCTCTTTTTACTCCCTTCCTTTCTTTCTCTTCTTCTTTGTCAACCACTTTTATTTTATACAATTAAGGTAAGGGGAGGAAAAGCCAATTAGACATCTGATCTTTAGAGAGCCACAGACTGAATTTGGAATGCCTGGCTTCTATCTGCAAAATATTTATGAACTACAGTAGGCCCTTCACATTTGTGAGGGATAGGGACACAAATCCTTCGTGAATGTCAAATAATTGCGAATAGGGCACCCTGCCTATAGGCTTCTGCCCGGCAGGTGCACCCAGGCAATCGCCTTCACTGCATCTTCCTGCCACCCGCGTGAGGTGTGCCCGCATTGGCTTCAGCAACAGGAGGAACACAGGGTACTGGCAATCACCTTCCCTGGACCTGCCACTGGCGCAAGGCGCACCTGCACCCACAGCAGCAGCGGCAGGGGCTTCAGGAGGAGTACAGGGAATTGGTGATCACCCTCCCCAGACCTTCCTGCTCCCCACACAGGCATGCCTGCACCTATGGCAGTGGGGGTGGCAGAAGTGTGGGGAATAGGTGATCGCCCTGCCTAGAGTTTCCTGCCGCCCACTCGGACATGCCTGCACCCACGGTGGGGGCAGGGGCAGCAAGAGGAGTGCGGGGAATTAGTGATCACTGTCAATGTCAGGCGGAGGCCAAGCAACACAGAGGCAGCAACTGGAGTTTTGTTGGCCTTTTAATGAGCAGACCGTAAATTAATCAAGGGTTTACAGCACCCAAAGCAAACATGGGCAATAAATAAAGCCATAAAGTAAAAGGAGGTTACGTCACACAAACTGAACGAAGGCAGAAGAACTCAGAAATATCCAGCCCTTGGACAGGAAGCAGAGTCACGGAAGTATGACGTTGTTGCCCCATCCCTGAACTCCCCCGAGCGTCTGCCTTAAATAGTCTTTAGCCCAGCTGGGGCTGATCAAGTGTCCGTTGACCTGGCCTGCAGCTGAAGGCCCTCTGATCTCAGCCGCTTCTCTAGCAGGCATTTTGATTTACGAACCCCCACCTTCTCCAGCCGCCTCTGGAGGAATGTGGGGGAGAGTCTGCTGCAAGCTTCGGTCTGGAATCAGAAGCAGCTGCTTCTGTCGAGCCAGAAGCATTGGACTCCTCTGCTGTAGGTATCAGCCCTGGGTCAGCTGGGGAGTCGCTGGCAGGCCTCTCCCTTGCCTCTGCAGGAGCCCCCTCTCCCTCCAAGACCTCCCCCACATCCAACTCAGAGTCCCCGTTTGACTCAGCAGCCTGTTCAGCCTCCTGCTCAGCCTGGCTCATGACAATCACCCTCCCCAGACCTTCCTGCTGCAAGTGCAGGGCATGCCTGCACCAGAGTGCCTGCACTTTTCATTTTTGGCTGGAAGCCAAAAACGATGCATGATCATGCATTGCTCCCGGGCCCCGCACACACTTACCTGGCATGCGGAGTCTCTGGAGCCACGCTGGTCGCACTTCCTGCCCCAGCGCAGCCTGGGAAAGTCCCAGGCTGCACTGCCAAAGGAAGAGGTGGGGCTCTTATGCGAGTACGCAGCTCGTGTGGAGCTGAAGCAGCAGGGATGCAAGAGCCTCTCACCGGAGGCTGCTGGCGTGATCCCCGCACCCCAGTGCCAGAAGAAGGTAAGGTGCGGAAAGGACCTAAGTTATCACTGTCCAGGAAAGGCTGTAGCTGGTAGACCCAGTCGAAGCTGGCCCCAAGTACTCTGAGCCACTGAGTCTATCTGGGCCTCCAGTGAAAAGGATGAGTCTAGGAGTACTCCAAAACTGCATACCTATTCCTTCAGGGAGGCTGCAACCCCAACCAGGGCACACAACCTAACCAGCTCCTGGTCTCAAGAACCACCAGTCTACAGAGCTTCTATCTTATTGGGATTCAGCTTCAATTTATACATCATCATCCAGCTCATACACCACCATCAGGCACTACTCCAGCATCTCCATAGCTTCTGTCTACTCTGATGACAAGGAGAAATAGAGGAGAATGTTGTCAGCATGCTGGTGGTATGCAAACTCCTAATGACCTCTCCAAGTGGCCTCATATAACTGTTAAATAGCATGGAAGCCAAGAGTGAACCCTGTGGCCTTCGGGCTGGGCAGAAGTCCCTCAATACCACTCTCCAGAATTGACCTTGCAAATGGAAGTGGGATCATGTCTCCTATTTGCATCTATCAGAGCTGGTCCAGTAAGATACAATAATCAATGGTAACAAAAGCCACTTAGAGTTCCAGGAAGATCAATACTTCCTCTGGAGTAGGTCGTCAATCAGAGCAACCAAGACTGTCTTGGTACTGTACCCTGACCTGCTCGCCAAGCAAAGTGGCAGCAAGGCAGGATGGAACTCAGGAGCGATCCAAGGATGGTCTCGGAATCAGGGTTTTTATAGGGAGAAATGTAACTGCAGGCTATTCCGTACTTGGGGGAAAAATGAGTTTCAGGCGCGAGACAAAGCTTTGGAAAGGTCAAAATTTAGCATGATTGAGTTATGTCTGAACTGACAAAGAGGTAGACAGTATGCAAATACTCAGTGCTTGACGATTGAGTATTCAGCTTGCCAAACTGCCCGCTCAGGGCAGGGAGTCCTTTGTAAACAGCATGCATACATAATGAGGGTGTTTGCAGAGAGGTCTCCTAAAGCGGCGATCTGGCTATTTCTGGCCTGCCTGTATTGTGTTGGGATATTGCAGCGTTTAGTGGCTGAGCCTAGTTCTGTGCTTGTCCGGGGGCCTCACAAACACGTGGAGAGGGATGGTGGAAGAGAGCCAAATTATTGATATCAAAATGAGATCTAGCATCCCCAAATCCGGGCTAGCAAATGCAGTAACAACCGAACTATTATCTCCAAACCATGCCTTCCAATGCATCTGCTCACCACCACAGTGCATAAGCTTTCTGTATTCCTTTTCTTGCTCCTGTGTTGACAGAATCTATATTTGAAAAGACAGAAAGCTAAATCAGAGTTAGATCACATCCATTCAAAGTTTGTGTTTAAATTCAAAGTTCAGGTTATAATGATGATCATTTTCAAAACCCATCCCCAAGTTTTCACCTCTAATTTACAGCTGAAACTGCTTTTGTGTTGTGGCACCATGACATATGCTTAGAAATAAATGGTGGGAAAAGGGAATATATTAGCAGCCTATAAAATGCCTTTTCCCTCCTTTGGCACTCAGCTATTGAAGTCATGATGCATAAGAAATTAACAAAGCAAATACATTCTGCATTGTTTACTGTACTCTTGCCAGTAACACAAGCTGTTAGCGATAGTGGTCTTCTCCACATGCTACATGGCGTTAAATAAGGATTATCCAGAATTCTATTTCATTGGCAGAAGTGGTTTCCAACATAAAAATCCAAGGCATTAATGACCCTCACTTCTCAAAAGGACAAGAGACTATTTTGCTTTTAAGAATAACAAAATGAAATTGAAATACATGCTAATAAGATCAATGATGTTAACATAGAAAGCAAATATAGATAAAATCCTTACCTGGAAAGATTATTGAAGAATGTATTTCCATTCTGAAGCTTTATGCCAAAGATCCTGGAACTTCAATCACCTTAAAAGTGCAATATAAATTTGACTGGATGTCTTACTAGAGTTCTGAAATAAAAATTATATTAGAATAAGAATAAAAGGCCATAACACTGCATTCCCTTGGTAATATTGGAAAAATTGGACATTGGTCTCTATAATCAAATACTTCACTGATGTCCACCATAGTTCAAAAGCCATTTCCTGCCTTATGTCATCCTTTTAAGCTCATATTCTTTCATACTGTGCTGGCATTAAAGCTTCACAAAAGGTAAATATCAAAAAGAAAGGCTCAGCCATACTGTTGATGTCGTCCTATTATTGTTGAATGATGTTCAAGGGAAAACTAAACAACTTTTCATCAATTAAAAGTTTACAGTGTCCCTCATGGAAAGTTTTTCACATTAACACCACCTATGGCATTTTGAGGTAATTGATTTAGAGTGCTGGGTAGGTGCTAAACATAATACCTAGAATATATTTTAAATATCTAATTTTGTCTGAGCTCATCTTGGGAATGAGATTTGAATGAATATTGAAGTATAGCTGTGTTTAAGCTGTGCTGTATATACCACGAGGACATTAAGGAGATTAATGAGGCTCTGTAAAAATAGACTTTTGAAGTTTTAGAACACAGTTACATTTCCTTTAATTAAATCATTTGGGCATTTTAGGGTGAAAAGCATTTGCAAAAGTACATATTAACAATAAAAGTACTTGACAATCAGCTTTTATGTGGTGGCTTCAGCCTTTTCTCTCTTTTCTATCAAAAAGAAATTCTGGTAAATTGAAAAATCAATAGTCAGTGTGGGAAGGACGTTGACTTCCATGAGGTCTTGGCATCCTAAAAATTCCAAGTCTGTTGCTGATTCACATGACTTCTCTTTGTTCCCATCAAAAATTAGAGACAAGAGATGCAGATGACTGAACATTTCATGCTGAAGGACTGATAGCTGCCAATTAATTGCTAAATGAAAAAAAGCAAAAAAAAAGTCTTTTTTTATATTCAGCAACGACACTGAATCAAATAATCTTTTCTTACACCAAATCCAACTTCTCCAAACTAGAATTTCCATATTCCAGTCTCTCAGATCTAGGCTTCTCATCTGAACATTGTATAATGTTCCTCTTTTGCTTACTGCACTCCATTGCTTGGACATCTTACCCTCCATTCCCTTACTTTCCTTCATGTAGCTTCCCTTTTCTTTGTAATACCCTTTTCTTTGACCCACCTGCTTCACCTTATGCTTTCTCTCCCTGCTACCAGCTTGTTTCACTTCATCCTGTGCCACACTTTCTCCTTTTCAACTGCACCTTCCACCGCCTCTTTCCCCACTTGCTTCACTTCATGGTGATCCCTACCATCTAAAGCGAGTGCTGCCTTAAACAGAGGAGAAGTAAGCAAGAAAATGAAAGCTAAAGCAAGAACAATGAGCAGGAGGACAGAGAGATAAAGTAAAATGGGGTGAGGTGATAGTGGAGGCATGGAAGGAAGTTGAGATGGAGAGAAGGCAGCAAGGATGAGGATGCTAATTTTGTCCCAGATCAGGCAGCATGAGAATCTGTTTTGGAACCTTTTCTGGTATTGATATCAAACTGACTGGTCAGTAGCTTTTTGGTCCTCTGTACTTCTTGAAGATATGAACAACATTTGTCCTCCTTTCATCTGCTGGGACCTCTCCTGTTCTCCAAGAATTTTCAAAGGTTATTGACTTTGGCTATGAGATTCCTTTAGTACTCTTAGATACAATTCATCTGGCCTTGGAGACAAATTCATTTGGAATAGCTAGGTATTCCTTTACTACCTCTTTCCCTCTCCTGGGCTGTAGACCCCTTACTTCATGATTTATTCTATTTTCACCAGGTAGAGGACTGTCTTCCTTTTGAAAGGAGACTGAGGCAAAGACAATATTAAACAGTTTGGCCCTTTCTCTGTTCCCTTTTAACATTTTACCATCTTTTCTATGTAGTGGCTCTACCATTTCCCCTGTTCTTCCTCTTGCTTTGAATGTTGCCTCAAACCTCTTTTTTATTATTTTTAACATCTCTAGTGAGCCTGAGCTCATTGTGAACTTTCACTTTTCTCATTTTTCCCCTACAAATATTGGCTATTCATTTTCATTCCTCTTAGGTGATTTTTCATCTCCTCCTATTTCTTATACAGATATTTTGAATTTCAGCTCATATTAAAGTTACTTGTACATCCACCCTGGGTTTTTTTGGGGTTTTTTAAGATACATTCCACTTTCCTTCCCTTTTGTAATTGTTTGTAACAGTGCCTTTAAGAAACTCCCATGCATCATGAACTCCCTTCCCTTTGAGTATATCTGACCGTGGGGTCTCACCCAATATTTGCCTAAGCTTACTGAAATCAGATTTCTTGAAGTCCAGAGTGTTTGTGTGACTATGTTTGGCTTCCTCTTCTCTCTGTACAACAAACCCAAGAGGTTATGGTAACTTCCACTCTAGGATACTACTATTTCCACCCCATTGACTACTTCATTTCTGTTGGTTAGAATCAAATCCAACATATCTGATCCCTTTGGTACTTCCTGTACCTTTTGTACAATGAAATTGTCTGCAAGGCTAATGAGGAAGTTGTTGGATGTTACACTCTTCATAGACTCTGATTTTCAATACATTTCAGGGTGTTTGAAGTCTCTCGTTACCAGTATATATATCTCCTTCTGGATTATTTGGACATTTTTTTAGGAAGGTAATATCCAAATCTTCAGTCTGGCTGGGGATGTCTATAGTAGATCCGCCACAATGAGATAACGGTTTTTTCTCTTCTCATCAAAGGAAGGGAAGGGTCACAAGCATTTTTTCATGCTATAAGTTAGGGATGTACTTATTATTGTTCCAAATCCTTCTGTATCACTGATGTTATTGTTCTCAGTACTTGGTGTTCCCCTGTTCTCTAGAAAACTGTCTTACTTCCGCATATACACCCAGTTTAAAACTATCCTGATCAGATTTGTAAAAATCCTAGAAAATGCATTCTTTTCCATTGCTGTGAGGTGCAACCCATCTCTTGCCAGAAGTCCTTTTTCATAAAAATACAGGCTGTGGTCCAAGAAGCCAAATCCCTCTTATGTCTCAATCTGTGGAGCCACTTGTTCACTTCTAGTATTATTATCTCCAGTTCTTGGCAATATCCCTTGACAGAAAGGATTCATGAAATGATAACCTGTGCCCCAGCATCATTTATCTTCTTTCATACAGCCTCATAGACCTCTGTGATACATAGAAGGCTATATCTTGCAGTATCATTTGTTCCAATGTGGAAGATAGAAAGGGTCAGTAGTCTTGATGAATCTTGTTAGCTTCTTTGGTACATCATGGATCTCTGTACCTTGGGGTTAGCACAACTAACAGGACAACATTCCACTGCTTCTGTTTCTCATAACAGGGAATCACCTAGTACTTCCGCACTTCTTTTCTTCATCTGGGAATTAACAGTAGCACTTTCATCCACACAATCCTCCAAGGTTGCCTCTGTGACTTTAGAGGTATGGAACTCTTGTCTCTATTCCTGTGCCTCATAATCACTGATTAAGAAGAAAAGTTGGAATCAACTATGTAGCTCCAACTTTGAAGCATAGTTCTAAGTAAGTCTGCATTTCTGTGTGAGTCATGAAAGACAACAGATTCCATGGAACCTTAGGTACTAACCACTAATCTCTATATTACAACTTCTACCCTGCTTTGTGTCATCTTAATTCTTTCACTCTAATGGCTCCATTGCTTTCTGTACAGTCTTTGCGAAAAACTTGGCAAAACAAACCAGCTAGATCAGTGGTTCCTTAAGTATCTAATGTATAGGAGCTTTTTTCCCCCAGCTACTCTTAAGCACATGTACTTGAGACCAAATCCCACTGAACTTGGGAGTATTTACTTCTGAGCACAGAATCAGGTTGCAAATCCCATAATAACAGATGCTGCAGTAACACTTGTATTGATATTTATTCCCGAGCCTTATTTTTACAACTCTGGAATTAATAGTGTAACATAAAAGTAGTATGAACTTTCTTTTTCTCTTTCTTTCTCTTTTCTGTTGAAGTGGGAAAGCTGTACAGAAAGACAGAAGCTGAAGGCCAGGAAGCGTACTGGAAACCACAAAGGCGTGTGTGTGTGAATGTAGCTGTCTGAGAAAGATATTTGGAAAAAGGTTATATAGAGAGAGGCCCTGATTGCAAAAAATAATAAATCATATTCTGGTTTCCTAAGTATTTGCTGGATCACTGTCTTCTGTCTGTCTGAGCTTCTGGAGTAAGACACATAGCCTTGTAATATTATCTTACATGTTATATTTTCTCATTACAAGAATCTGTAATGCCTGAGATCTATTTACAATCTTTTAAACAACAAAATCCAGAATTTCAAGGAAACTGATTTTCCATATAATGTCAACAGAAGAAGAATAAGCAGGCATCCTTCCCTAACCTTTGAAAGGCTCCCAATTGATACATGATCCCTTCCAGAATTCTCACTTTCAGCTGTGTTCCAGCTTGTATTGTAGTTCAAATACTGCTTGTATTTGAACTTTTACTTTCCCGTTATCTTTCAAGTGTCAAAGCTCCACTTCCAAGGATCTCAGAGACCCTAGAAAATCTATACATATAAAAATGAAGCCAATATATCATGTGCTGGAACTGCCATTTTTACCACCAAGGTTTCCCACCTTTTCTTCTTATAGAAGTCCCTGTAAAAATGATATTTTGTGGTCAGAAAACATAACACATAAATATCCCTATCCCTATCTATAACTTCATATTTGTATATATTAACTATATCAAATAGAATTCTATGAATATGAGGTGTACCAGTCTTTTTAATATCAAACTCATCCAGGATCAACAGAAAACCCTTGGGCAAGTTCTGAGATTCAAGTATCCCAGAAGGTCTCCCATAGTTAATACTAGCACTTTAATTTAAGACACGCAACAACCAATCGACCAACAGTAATCATCATCACCAGGGTCAATGAGAGGAGTGTTTGACCATACAGCTTACGGCCATTGACATCTCATTTCAGGATGTTTTTTGACCTCACTGTGGCACTACCATGTTATACTACCATTGGAGAAGGAGAACCAAGGGGCATTTTGTGTAAAATGAATGATAGTTACTACAGTTGCTTCCTCTTTCAAACCTAGATAGTGCTGAGATTTTCCCATTTCTTTTATCAATTGTTTCTGCTTAACTGCTCTTGAAACTGCTGCTTTCAGTTTTGGTATTATCATTGTTGCCAGTTCTCCTCTCAACTGTGAGAGGATATAGTGTTGTGAAGAGTTGCTGTTGCTCTCAGTAGAAATGCTGCTCCCCAGTAAGCTAGTGAAAGAAAACTCACTAGGTAGAATCTTGTATACACAAGATGCTATAGCCTGCACAAATCTGGCACTGGTCCTGCCCATCATTGCAGGTTCCTGGTGAGAAGTGGTAAGACAAGAAATAAAAGACAACTTTGTTGATAACAATATTTTGTTGGTTATGTCAATTTCGTTTCATCAGTAGGGACAGCTTTTAAGTTAACAGAGTGAGGTGTACTTCATCTGCACATGAGTAGTCTATTCAAGGTCTATCTCCATTACCAGGGCTTTCAAATTTACAGTGCCTTACATCTGTGTCCAGGTAGGATCCTGACTCCAGTATCCAGTATCCTGGATGCAGGGTATAAGTGGTCCCTTCAGTAAGAGGTCTCTTCAGTGTGGAGAAAGCAGCTGTGTTATAACTAGATCATCTTTCCACTGATAAGCACTTCCTTTTGATGTAAAAAAAAATGTTTTCTGAAATGCTTTGAGAAAGCTGAAAAGCAAAACATAATAATTTCCCCATAAATCTTCTTGCTTCACTCTTTTCCATTTGTGTGCCACTTAATGTGATTTTCTTTGAAACTGAATTGCAGTCCAAGATCTGCTATCTGTCACATATTATTCAGTTGTATGTGCGTGAACCTGGTATACTCATAGGTTACCTCTAATTCTCATGTTTTGGATGTCAGCCTATGAGATCCATTCACATGAATGAAGGCTTGAGGGAAAATTCATGATCTGTAGTGGCATAACATCTCAAATATGTACAGTTTCTTGTATATACCATATATTTTGTGTTGATCTCCCACATGGTTTAAAAACAAGTGAGGCATGGATGGATTATAAAATTGGCACCACTTTATTTGTTCCAAGAGTCTGTAATGGGGTACTAGATAGGCTAACAGTGCAGGAAGGCTAAGTTTCAGGTTTCAGTGCTCCCAAGAGCAGCATATTAAAGAGTGCAACAACTTTGTCTAAGACTGAGATAAAGCTTGAACACATTGTAAAATAGCCAATTCTTTAAACAGATACATTGCAGATGATTGTTCAGCCCCTAAATGGTGGCAAATATTGCCCAGAATATTTGCCCATTCACTGCCCCCTTGCATATGCTGACTGAGAGGGAATACCTTAATGATCAAATCCTTGAAGCATGGATGCCTCTACAGCAGTGATTCCTAAACTTGATTCCTCCAGGGGTTTTGGACTTCAGCCAATGTTCAGGGGCCAATTGTTGGCCAATGTTCAGGGAGTCTGGAAGCTGAAGTCCAAAACACTTGGAAGACCAGAGTTGGGAAACTCAGCTCTATATATGTACTGACTCTGAAGTGCTAACTCTTTCCATTTGCCACCATACCACAGCAGAAGTGAGGCAACTAAGCTTATCTACCCCCTCTTCCAACAATAAAGTCACACAGGCCTAACTGAAAGTTTAACAAAAGCAAAATCACAGCCCTTCATGATGAATGGACTCGATCAGTACTGAATAACTGGCCTTTGGAATGAATAATATCTGGTTGCTGTAAGTTACTGGGTGGATTGAAAGAAACCTTCCAGAAAAAAAAATTTGACACAGCCTTATCTAACTTGAGAAAGGATGAAGTCCTCTGCCAAATCCTTTGCTGCAAGAGTTTTGACCAAATCAAGCATAAGTCAGGGAACCCCACAAGCACAGGATATTAAACTCATAGTGAATCTGAAAAGAAAGAAGCAAGTCTGACTTCTGCTCAAAATCAGTCTCACCTAGATAAATAAGCAATACATAAAAGGGAGAAACAGAGAGACACATTGCCAGAGCAAAGGAAGTAGATGACTCCCAGGCATGGACTTCAGCTCTATCTGCACAACCTTCACTGGGCTGTTGAGTCCTAATTGGGTTCTCATACTGGAATTGCTTGCTCTTCAGAGTATCAAAAAGATGATGAACATAGATGATGTTCATAGATGATGAACAGAATGATGCTTGCATATGAAGTTTTAGTCACTGGCTTACTCCTCTTCTAAACTGAAGCTGCAGTAGCAGCAACAATGAGGCAAAAGGAGGTGCTAAAAAGATTTGGGCCTGTACCCTTCCAAAATCATGATGGGATACAGAACTGACTTAAGCTATTCAGTCATTAGCATGAATGTGGAAATATCCATCATCCTTACCTTCCAGACACAGAGAGGTATTTGTGGCATAATAGGTATAACAGGCCAGATAACCAAAGATGAAATATCTTAATTTACAGAAATGTAAAAGCATAGCCACACTCAATCAGAGACTGGTCATGTTCAGATGCTGTAGAAAGTTTAAGTCTGATTACTTATTTCATTCTCACACATGAAAATGAACAGTTTCAGAAACTTCTCTCCCTACTGGGTGAATTTATGAGTGTTTTGTGCATCTTTTCTTTCTTTTTTTTTTAAATCCAAGACTTTTTTTTTTTTTTAAAAGTTTTGTTTGTCAACAGCAATGGTTTTTTGCAATTCTTTTTCACCAAAGATGGGATGAAAACATGTGTAAATGTTCTTTACATTCAAAGAAACATCATAACAGGTCAGCAGTGATATAGCTTGAAACAAAATAATTTCAAATTCAGTAGAACAAATGACATGAAAACCAGAGAGTGGATTTTGCAAAACATCAGGAGTAGCTATCATCAATGATATGGATACCCTGGCTTATCCTTCTAGGGCTTTTTGAACGCTGAACCTTTATATAATAAGTGAATTCAGAAAACACATCTGGCATATCTTTAATGACTAATCCCCCAGTCTTCAAGGAAAGTATAGATTGGGATAGGTCAATCAGAATGAATTGTCCTATCCTAAACTTTGCACATTCTTTGATATTTTAGGATACCAAAATGCTTGGGGCCAGAGTGACAGAAATAGTCCACTAGATTTCTAATTGCCAGGCTTTCAAAGGTTGGGTGGCATGGCCTCTTGATTTCTAGAAAGGCTAGAATCAATTATTCTCAGGTACCAAGTGTGACGAACCCGATGGGAGGGGGTCTTGACAACAGAGCCTCCTCGGCTACTGAGAGTATTTAAGCTGACTGGCTGGTGAAATGGAACCTTGGATAGCCCAGGGGAGGGGATGATGGAAAGAGGAAAAATAATGGATTTTAACTGTCTGGTGTGTGTTTGAAGAGGAGTGTGATTTGTGATGTGTTTGGGAGAGGTTGGAGCTTTGAAGAGTTCTGTGGGAGAGAGAACTGAGAAACTGGGTGTATGAGAGATAGTGAATGAATTGAGAGAGAGAGAGAGAGAGAGAGAGAGAGAGAGAAGAATGGTGTGCTGTTTATAAACATTGGGATACAAAACAAATTTAAAGCAACAGTGTTACAATAAATGTTTGAAGTTCTGTGTTCCTTAAAACAGTGTCACAGAGTCTTATTTTGAATCCTGGGATATACACGCTACCAATAAGAACCTCTTGACCTTAGTGCCAACAGTACCACAGTCTTGGAAAATATTAATCATTGTTGATCCCTACATCTGGGAGGAGGGCAGATTTAAGGAAAGCAGTAAAGGGGGAGAGTCCTGAAAGGAAGAAGCCAAGGGGGGACAAGAGTGAGGAAGGGACTGTGTTCTCAGAGAGGAAGAACTGAGGCAGAACCGTTTGTCCTGGCCCTGGCTTGATTCAGAGATCTCCTTGGCTGTTCGGACCTGAACACAAAGAGATGTCAAGCTGGGCAGGCCTTGAGTGTGAGGCTTGGGTGCATCTTTTGCACTCAGCACTGATGGGTGGTGGCTCCCCCCTCTAGTTACACCAAGAAAATCTGAAATGACACCAAAACATAGTAAAGAAAAAAAAAAACCAGAATATCTCCTTGTCACCATCCCCAGGTCAATTGTGATCATAGTTTGCGCTTAATTTGTCCTTAGCTTGTTAATACTGAAATATGACAAAGCAGGATGTTAGAGCATGGTGAACAGTAAAGTAGTGAAGAAGTATCCCTTGGTGTGTGTGGTAGCTTTTTGTTGATTTATTTACTTATGTGTGGGTGAATTGGCCAACCGTCCATGTTGTCTTCCTGGGAAAGTATGTATAGGCAGTGCTTGAATTGTGAATATGAGTTGGAGGGCCCTGAAACAGAGCCCCAAGCTTCATTCTGGACTCTGCAGCCCTGTTGATCTAATTCATACTCCCTGAAAATTATTAGTATCATTTGTTTTTTAATGGGGAACACACAGAAACCAAATGAGTTTAAATCACTGCTGATACGAAAAATGTCCAGAGAAAAAAATGGGAAAAATGTTTTGATACAAGTAGCAATTCTAGAAGAAGGAGAGGGAGGAGGAGGAGGGGAGAGAGGAGGAAAGGAGGAGGAAATTGGGTGGCCCTGATTGAGAATTGAGTAAAGATATATAAATAATTATTTTTATTCTAAATTCAGCAGGAAACCTAGACTTTTTGTTTAGTGCTATATAAGAAAACCTAGATTTATTCCTCTAATTATTTGTTAAATCATTCAAAATTAACCAAATAAACTTCTAAATGGTGCCAGAATGGATACTGAATCTGTGTGTTACAGTCATTGCCCTTGCTCACGTGTAGAAAAAGGAAGTGCCAGTAAGTTCAATAAAACTATACCAAAGTCTAAACTGTTAGAAATTAATGTGCGAAGTGTACAATTATTGCGCAATTAACTTCTTGGACAGCATTGTGATCTACCCTCAGGGTAAAATAGACCAAAACACCTGTTAAATAGAGTGCAATCTAATTTTAGCTAATGACCTTTATTTCCCTAATTTGCTTAATTCTTGAGAAAAGCTGTGATTGGAAAAGAAAGTCTGACTCCCACAGTGGAATGAAGTGCCAATTTGTTTGAATATCTCTCAGTGCACAAATTGCATCTCTCATGTACAAAGTGGAATTCATGTGCAAGTTAACTGTTAAATTACAGGGACTTATGCACTATTCATATACCTAATATCTATTTAATTCCCCTCTGAAAAAAACGATAGCAATTAGTGGACCAGATCCAATAAAATACAGATGCTATCTCAGGAAATGATGAAGGTTACTGGTATAGCTACAATCATAAAGGACTGCTCTGTTCACAAGCACATAGGAACTGCCATGCTGGATGCCATCCAAAGTCCACATATTCTAGGCCAATACAATTGTCTCAGCAGTGTCCTTCAGGACTTTAGAGCACAAAAGCCTCTGAATAATATATCAGTATAACATACCTGTGTCAAAATGTCTGAATAGATCTCCATTACAATCCTAAGTGCATTTCTAATATAGAAATTACTTGAACCAGATGCCGTCTTCTTTTCTGCTAAAGTATCAGAATTCAGATACGAAGAAAATTGATTCCTTAAAAGAAAACAGGACTCAATATACTGTTGTATCTCCTCCTTGAAGTCTGTGCTAAGAATCACTTGTTGGATCTCCTACCATCTTGTCCAGGTTCAGAAACAGCAGTATGTTCTTTCCTAAATTGGACTGGGGCAGGAGAGCCAGAGAAGAGATGCTTCTGCTTATAAGTTGAGTGTGAAGCTTTGAGTATGAAATATCACACAAATATACATACATATACACATACAGAGAGAGAGAGAGAGAGAGAGAGAGAGAAATATATTAGTTCTCAGGCTCCTAAGAGTTCTGCAGAAGAAATGTAGAAAAATGACAAGCTCTTCCTAGTAACATTTCTGGAAAGTAAAGCTTCCTAGTGACACTTCTTAAACAGTAGGTGAATTACTGCACAGCCTTGGGAGTCCAACAGTTTCAGGGGCATTTGGCAAACATCTATTTAAAGTCAAGGAGGGAAGGATAGGCAACATGAAAATGGAATTAGAACACCTGGAGAAAAGCACATCACACAGGCCTAATAGCTAGCTTTGTAAACAAAGCAAAAGCAAATTAGTCCCAAATCATTCATATGTAATCATGCTTCTGTTCAATTGAAGACTTATATTCCCCACCTACTCACAAAGAGGAATTATTGCTTGCTTTGGTTGCATTAATTAAAAGCTATGCAAGCAGAAATTATGTGTGTGTGTGTGTGCGCGCGCGTGCGTGCACGCACATGTACATATATACATGCTCATGCCACCTAATGATGCAATGGCATCTAGAAAACAAATTCAAAAGTTTCAACATTGCTTAGATTTCATAAATGAAAAAAAAAAAAAAACTCATAGATAGTTTTTGGATATGCCCCAAGTGGTATGATAGTAAACACAAAATGCTCCAGGAAACTTTGATGCTGCTATGGCACCCTCAGAGAGTACTTATGTAGTAAATAGTACCAGAAGGCACATTTTGGAACTATTTGATAGTAAACCTATATGCAATACATAGTACAGTATATTCATTCTCAAGTTCATGTGTTAAAGCAAGTCCTATATTAGTTGGGTTGTTAAACCAGTTGGGTTGCAGAAATACAGAAATATTTCTTGCAACCATCAACAATTCCTTTTTTAGACCTATGTCAACAGTGGCAGTAGTGGAGGCAAAACTGCACTGGTCTATCACAATTCCATACTCTTGACAAGGTCCCCTATTCTTCAGTCTTCTGGGCTCAAGGATATACATTTGAAGACTGAAAGCTGGGGCGGGGAAGGGATTCTGTTAATGTACAGCCATCCCAACTGCTCAACATTCTCCCTTACTAGATAGCTAGCTGGGATGTTTTCAAATGAAATGTGAGCATTCCCTCAGTTTGTCTGGTGGGAACTTCAATATCCATTACAAAGATGCCTTATCAAGAATGGCTCAGGACTTACTCCATTTCCGCACGAGCCTGTTATAGCGCGACGATTCCACTTTCAACCTCCTCTGGCATCCTGGGGTTTGCAGTTTCGGGAGGGGCCGGCCGGCCCCTCCCAAAACTGCAAACCCCAGGATGCCAGAGGAGGTTGAAAGTGGAATCGTGCACGATAACAGGCTCGTGCGGAAATGACCTTAATGTCTTCATACAACAATTGATCTGGCCTAAGTAGTACCTGGCTCCATTCATGTTGTAAGGCGCATGCTAGATCTAGTTTTCTGTGCTGGCTGAGATGATGGTGATCTTGAAATGTAGGAACTTTCTATAGTTTTGATATCACAAAGAAATCACTATCTTTTGGGGTTTAGACATGCTGAGACTCTAAAAATACTCTGCAAGAGTGGAGGGCGGATTAAGAATGTCCACCCCAGGTATCTATTGAATCCATCATAGATAGCACAAAAATAAAGCCATTTTTCTCTCTCTCTCTGCTACCGCTGTATTAGTAGAGAGCTTCCTAACAAAGCTTCTATGCTTTCCCTGAAGCAAAGAGAAAAGAAATTGCTGAGCAGACCTTTGTAAACTGTTTGCACAACAGTTTGCAGATAAAATTACTCACATGATGACTTGGACTATATTATTGATAAAGGTCTAGTGGATGTGACTTTGACCTCTGCTTGGCAAGTGATCATAGATACCTTTCAGTTTGTACACTCTAAGGATGGGAGTAGGATTCCTGACTTGCTGATGGCTGCTAAATTCTTACCCATCTTGAATCATGGTGCTTTATTGACAGGTTAACAAAAGTAGTTAATGGCACTTTACATCAAGACAGGATTTCAGTGTGCTAAAGAGGGAGATGTACTAACTACCTGTTAAAAAGACACCATGTGTCCCACTCCATAGGACAATTATTTCTGACATTCCATTTTTGGACAAGGTACTGGAGTTTATAATAGTGTTCCAGTTCCAGGGTTTATATAGATCCATTTCAGTCTGATTTTTAGGCTTTGTTATAGAATGGAAATTATCTTGGTTGGAACTGGACAAAGAAAATGTGTCCATGTTGGTTCTCCTGGACATTTCCATGGCTTTCAGTATTATCAAACATGGTGTCCTTTTGAGCTTCTCTCAAATGCAACCTGAAAGTGCCTTCCTGAGAGATGAACTCAAGAGGTGGTAATGAAAAATTACTACTTAGCACTGTGGCCATTGTCCTGTGAAGTCCCATATGGTTCTGTTTTTTCCATATATATTTGAAAACAGACTTATAAGTTTAAAGTAGGACTCAGAATCATGCAGACCATCGGTTGTACATGGCCACCCTCCAAAAAAAATCTGAAGAAAAATATTCCTCAAAAAGCAAAAAGTATCTTACCTGTAGGGAGCACAAATTACTCCTCCAATGCACACTGGTCAGAAAATTATATGGTGTATTTCCCCCCCTCTCATTCCTGGTTTCTTGTGAAGGAATTGGTATACTTGGTCCTGTGCTGAAAAAATATTCTGAGACTCCTGGAGCTCACCCACCCCAGAGTAAATTGAGTCTTATGCTCCATGACAAGGGACAGTGGAATTAATGAAAAGAGATTAATATGTAATCCCATGAGTGTCTAATCAGAGTTATGTCTCATCCATTTTAGTGGGAATAATAACAAATGTGTTGATGATTCAGCAATAAGAAGCAGTGTTAACAGAGACTGCAGAATTATTTGTAATGACATTTGCTCTCTGACTACTGGGTCAATTTCCTGAATTTCTGGCTGCATCACTGTTTTTCTCCAGCCCTTGCTGAAATCCATCCATTACTCTTAAGATAAGCAGAATCATACAGTTGGGACTGCACAGCCATCTAGACAAGCCTCTGCCATACAATCCAATGCTAATGTACCCCAAGTATTGGTCATCTAATTTTTGTTTTTTAAAAATTCCAGTGAAGTCCATCACCTTGCAAGGAATGTGTTTCCACTTTCAAATAAGGATGGAAGGAATACTTCAGCACACTTGGAAAAGGATTTAAAAAAAAAAATCAAGTGTTGAAAAACCCTGATGAGAAAAATCCTGAACTGATGGGAATCTTCAGAGTTCAGGAATTATTCTGTGCAGAATTCACACATGGTTGTAGAAAAAGATGTTCCCTCTTGTACAAAAGAACCAGGATATGAGCAAATTTTGCCAGAGTAAGTTGCATTTGCTGTTCAATAAACAGCTTTTTCTAAGCAGAAAAGAACCCTTCTGTGTAGAAATATTATTTTCTGCACAGAAAATGCTGTTTCCCATGCAGTAGATTCTGTTTTCTGTGTCAATCAACCATGTATGAATTTTGTAGAAAATAAATCCGAGTATCAAAGGGGCAACCACATGATATTCAAAGACTTCCTCAAAGTGGGAGAAAAATTGCTAAAATTTATCATTATTTCCTTTGAGAAGAAAATTAGCAAAGAATTGCATGCCTACTGTCCTATAGCTCTTGCCCCAAATCAGTAGTTATGGTTAAGGACAGAAGAAAAAGACGATACTAGCATTTTGTGTTCACAGGATCCTATCCACCCCTTACTATTTTTAATTTCTGAAAACTAAAGAGAGACTCTGAAACCATTAATGATTCTATGTATGTTGGGTTTCTAAAAATTATTTTCAATATAAGAATTGTTAACAATAATGATACAAATGAAAGCACAGAGTTGTAATTCCATAAGAAATTCCCTCTATCCCATCCCCACATCAATGTCCATATCAATTGTTATCTGTTGTGAAGAAATCAATAATTGTGTTGAAAACCTGCATGAGCTATTCAAAGAGATTTCTCCAGAATGGTGTATGTTCCCCAGTGATGTAGACTCGAGTTGATAGACTCGGACTCAAGTCAGACTTAAGTCACTTCAGTGACTCAACTTGGGCTCGACTTGGTCATAAATGATGCACTGAGTCGACTTGACTCAAGACTTGTATATTTTTAATGACTCACTTGCTGCCCTTGTAACATAACACATTCATCCAGAAACCTTACAACTTTGAACAATGCCTCCAACTCTTTTTGCCTACTAGTCACATGATGATCCATCTTAAGCCCAAAGTGTGGGTGTATTTCTCAGATAGGAACAGCGAGCAGGTTAGACAATGGGCTTGAGGTCTGCTCAGCAGCCTGTCCCTGCTACATATCGGAGAAGCCTTCTAAAATATTTCCTAAGAGCAAAAGACAAGACTCAACCACAGAATGCAGAGTGCATTTCTCAGAGGGGAACAGCAAACGTATTAGGCAACGGGTTTGAGGAGGAAGGGTCCTTCCTCCTAAATTTTTTGAATCTTCAGTAATGGGGAGTAAGATAGGATCCTATTTGCCACTTCCAACGCTGCAGATGGCAAAATTGTAAATGTGGAGAGCCGACTCTGCTTAAATTGTTAAAACTTAATTTATTTCTCTCTATCCAATAATTCTGGAATTTTGGTTGAGGTAAAAAGTTGGCTTCCAGACTTGAGACTTGACTTGAAAGTATTTTCAAGGACTTGAGACTTGACTTGAGACTTGAAGGTAGAGACTTGAGACTTGACTTGTGACTTGCAGTAAAAGACTTAAATACATCACTGGTGTTCCCATGCTGAAAGATGAGCTGAAGATTCTTTGTATGAAAATCTAATGAAGGGCTACCAAATGTCTAGAAGTTTGTTTTCATTAATGTGTCCTTTTGCAGCTGTTACCCTAGCTGTTCAGCAAGGCAAAGTACCTTTACTTTGAGTTCAATAGCAGAAGAAAAGTAGTATATAAATGCATTAAATAAGCAAGTCTAGATGCATCTGTCGTGTATCATACCATTTTGAAACAGATCCAAAAGGTCAAAATGGGAAGACTGGTTTATTAGGGAAAGGTGTTAGATATAAGATATTCTGTGATCAATAGGTGTGTTTGGAGCACATGCAATCCTTTTGTTTGGAATAATGTCTAATGTTTCTCTATCTAACCTGCTTCTTTGTTAGAAGAAATTATTTGTTTCTAAAGTCTCTTACAGAAAAACCTTTTAAGCTGCAGTGATTTTTTTTTTTGTACATGAAAAGCTCCATTCAGAATAACATTCTACAAAATTCTTCCAGATATTGAATGTAATATCTTTGACAAGGAAGAAGGTCAAGAGAAACTTCTGAGAGGTTTGTTTTGCAACTTGGACCTATATTAAAATGATAACACAGTATGAAAGCAAAGAGTCTGTCCAACACTCCCAAGTGTGAAGCCAAAAGTATCCAACTTAAAAACATGCCATTAGTAAAACTTTTCCATTTCTTAAAGATAATGAACATTAACTCTGTTAGTCCCTCTGTCTGAACCTATTACCAGAATAGGAACACAAGAAACGGAAGCAATAGTCAGAAGGAAAACACAGGAATTCTTTTTGTTTTGAATTAACCTATAATTTTAATATTAAAATACATTTTGACCACCTTTGAACTAAATTTCTATTATCTGTCTGGTAGAGACAGGTTAAACATTTGAAAGTGGATTGTTTTCCAGATTTGTATATCCCAGTTGTCTGTACTCCCCCATTATTAATGAAAGGAAGCCTTATCTTGTGGCAAAGAACATGCAGCAGAAGACAGGGAAAATAAATGTGAGAATCCTTTCTGTGGGTACAAATGTCAGTCTGCACTTTCTGCCAGGGACAATGGGCTTGACAAGATCAGCGCAGTGAATTCAGCATCACAGGCTATGAAGTGGTGCTGAATGGCTTTCAGAAACTGGATGCAATCAATTAACATATGCAAGGCATGGGAAAAAGTACAATGCAGATATGTCCAAGTCATGAGTTCTTTACACTTAAATGTTCATTGTTCAATCATAGGTCTCATTACAATGACTTATAACCCAATATCTGAAGACTTTCCAATGAAAATCAATATGCTTAAATCAATACAGAGTGACATAGAGTAAAAGTTACTAATATGTGCTCACAGTACCCACTAAGCTCAGAATACATAAATAACCATATTGTATGTGATTTTAAATGGTAGACTAATATATAATTGGATTATTTTGTCTGCTTTCATACATTTTTAAATGGATCTTTTCCATTGTCTTGTGCAATCTTCACCAAAAGGATTTCCATCAGATCTCAGGTGTAATCTTAACACTGGTGTACGGATGACGGGGGCGATGAGGGTGGTGCGTCCCAGGTGGCATTTTTGGGGGGTGCCCCAAGTGATATGGCCACACACCGCGTGCAATGTGGCCATGCCCCCATGTGATGTGGCCACACCCCTGTGGCAATGTGGCCATGCCCCCGCATGATGTGGCTATGCCCCTGCCCCTTCGCCCCCCTGCCCCCCCACACTTCAAGCTGCACAGTTGAATCTTAACTAGGTTAACTAATAAAAAGTTTGTTTTTTCCAAACATCAGCCTATTCACTGAGAAATCAGGACTGGAAAGAGACAGAACTTGGAAATTACTTGGAGCTGCAGTCTTGAATTTTTGGATTTTCAGTCCAGAAAGTAACATTTCCAAGGTCTGATAGTGCCTAGAATGAGAGGTGGAGACTAGTTGCACAGGTTAGATCATGAGATTGCTACTTTTGTGTGGATTACACCTATCTTTATTTTGTGAATAGATCTGGGTTCTGTTGAAAGGTGAGACCAGGCATCAGGGAAGAAAACGTACATACAAAGCTGGAGAAATTGATTTCAGAAGTCTGGATTGGTATTTCAGCTAGATCCATACAAATAACATTAACCTATTCATACAAGTACTGCAAATGTATGTTAAATGTTAATGCTAGCTTTACAGCTAATCCAAATTGGCATGTCGGGTACAGTGCAGGGAGTATGAAAGTTTTAGAATTCATGTGGCTAACAGAGGAATTAAAATCTTAACTTCATGGCTATTTTATTTTTCATCTGTAATGGAGTGTGGCCAAGTCAAACAACATGACTCACTCCTGTAGAGTATTTCATGATTTGTTAACACTCTGACATTCTAATTGACAAGTGAGAACTCTTTCATCATCAGATGCTGTTTCTCCAAGCTGTTGGATCATGTTAGAAAAAGTGCCAAAACTCTGTTGGCTAGGAAAGGATTAACACTGTTGCATAATGAACATTTGTCTTATTTAGCCATAAACCTTGACTGTGTGTCATATGATCACACTGATGTCTCATATGAAAAGCAATGAGTCATAGTGGCTAACACTACACAGGAAGTTACTGGCCTTTACTTGGCCTGGACCGCCTCACCAGTGGGCTTTGGTCAAGCTACAATTAGCTTCAGTTCTCAATTTGTAATATGGAGATCAAAATGTGGTCTACCTTATACGCCTATGAAGCACAATGAGCATGCACTTGCTTAGACCATGTGTTTATTCTACTACGTTGGAAAAAAGGTTGTGATTATGACAGAATGTAAAGAAAGTAACTTAATATTATTATAATTAATGTAGTAACTTAGGTTGTACAAATCTGAAGTCTGTTATGATTCCCAAAATCTATCTAGAATGGGTATCTCATATGCTTCTTGTGGCACCTTTACATTCAGAATGTACAGGTATGCTGAGAGCTCTGCATTGGGTTTACTGGTTTGAGGAAAAGTTCTCCCAGGCATTGACTCTCTCTCTCTCTCTTTCTGCCAAACCTTACAGGCTATAAGCTTTAAATACAGATAATTAACCAGAGTAGGTCCAAAACAAGGAAAGAAAGAGAAATCAGGTTGAAGACAAGCTAATTTTGGAAAACAAACAATTATTTCTTTATTAAAAGACAGGAAAAAAAAAACTATAGCAGCAAAACCCAAAATAATAATCTGTGTTCAATACAAGCTGTTTCTCAAAAGAAGAGAGGAGGGGAATGATACAGGGTTTAAAAAAAAACCCTACTTCTGACCAAACTAAAGAGACTAAAGGTATGCAGCTAACCTTAAGGGACTGCAGACTAAGGCCATTTCCACACTAGACTGTTATAGTGCTATATTATTCCACTTTCAACATCCTATGTAATCCTTGGGTTTGCAGTTTAGGGAGGGGTCTTGAGGCCAACACACAGGGATTCTCTCACCTTCCACTAGGAGGAAGAGTCCATTTGGCTGGGTGGCTGAAGAACAGGGCAGCAGGTCCTTCTCGAGAGGGACCCTCTGTGATTCTTTCAGGCTCTTTCTTGTCTGTCTCCATGAAGTTTCTCCTCTGTTGTTCTTCCAGACTTCTTTTCAGTGAGGAGATCTGTGTCTGCAAGCAAGCTCTTTTCTTCTCTTAGGGAAAGCAGATGCCTTTTCAAGTCTTTCTGTGTCTGACTTTAACTCTTTCTTAACTTGGGGGCTGTCACCTGGATTCAAGGTCACGCCTTCTCAGAGGGGTAACATGACCTTACTGTTATACTCTGGAGGTTCAAAAGTTTAGATCTGAATATGACCTCTCCTCATTATCCTCTGGGTACTAGTAATGACTCTGAAGTAGTGCGAGGAGATGCAAACAGTAGATTCCATGCACATAGGACAAAGCCGGTCCAATAAAGCCATCTGCTGTCTTTCAAATCTGGATAGGATTTCCCAACATCTTGGGACAAAGCACATTACCTTGCAGTGGGAGTTATAAGAATCTGAACTAATTTGGCAGGGCTTCCATTCAGTGGCAGTGAACAAGTCAGTTAAGTACTGATTGCTCTCCCTAATGGAGTGAAATAAAAATATGGATATTGTGAGAACATGATGGGTCATGCAATCAAATACTCTTTGAAAACTCATGCTAAATCAGCTTGAGAGGGCATTATTGTTTATTCTAGTCCTAGGAAATGTGTCATTCTCTTTGGAATGAAGACAGACATTGACATTGATAAAATTTATATTTTGAAACTGGAACAATGAGAGTCTATAGAAGCTGACTGAAAATAGAAATACAGGTGTAAGAAAACGTCTGTGTCTGGTCATCTTGATACATTGTAGTTAAAACAATCAGCCTCAGCTGGATTGTTAGGAGGGGGATCAGCTAGCCATGAACTTTAGTTACCTACAGCTTAATTATGCTTCATTAGAATATTAACTTACACCTCCCCCCAAGGTGGGATCTGGTAATAAAATTTGAGACCACCTATATGGACATGTGCAGTTCTTGAATGCTGACATAATAATGTATTCATGACGTAGTTCCTATTTGTATGTATCTGGATTAGCCAATTAACTAGCATTTTTTTGCTTCTTAACCATGCTTAGGAGGGTATATAGTTGCCTGTGTGCAGCCATTTTTTTTTTTGGAGTGGTTTGTCTTGGCTGCAAAAGCACAGTTACTTCTCGCTTGCGCAAACAAAATAAAGAACCTTTTATTATGATCCAGGTGTTATTGACTAATTATTAATTGGTAGTTTGCGACTGTATCCCAAACACATCAAGGAGCCATTTCTTTGTTAGCGGGGGGAGGGGGGGTGTTGGTGAGAAAGTTCCAGCTTGTATTTTAAAATGAGTCCTAACTTCTCCAAGATGAATATGAGATCTGGGAAACTACATATTGCCCTACCTTGCAAGTGTCCATACGATGGCAAGAGGAAATTCTCTTCCTGATGCATCCAAGTCTACCTACAATTAATATGTACCAAGCATAACTCATAACACAGGTAAATGTACATATGAAGCCAAAGTATGGGAAGTTGAAGTATATTACCAGCATGATTTTGCTAACAATGCCTGCTAACATGAATAATAATGTTACTGTTGTTGGCTCTGCTCAGGTCCCACCAAAAGAGATGAATTAGTGAAAGAATGTATATATTGCCTGGGCTATAACAATTTGAAACCAGGCAGATCCAGCAATTATCTTCAAGGCAAATCTTTTGCACAGCTATAACTGCTGCGGAACATCAAAAAGAAGCTCCTGAGTCAATAAAAATGGATTTCCTGCATAGCTAACACATCCAGTGGTTTAAAAAGTTTCTTATTTTCCAGTATCACTTCATTTAACAGACAACAACAAAAGCAAAAACCAAAATGTTGATTTTGCACTGGTCAGATTTTCTTTAGCCAGCTAGAAGCTGTATGCAAGATGGATTACAGTTCTGAATTAAGCTGCAGTATCAGTTTGTACTAAATGTTTTCCACAATGTTTTGTGTGTAATTTCTGAGGTTATCTGATGGTAACAATTCATTATGAAACACAGGTTTCCTTTAGGCTCATAAGAAATTCTTATTGGTAATTCTGTTCTTCATTTTGTATTTCAGTAAAGGCTCTGTGGTGGTACGGGCAATCACCCAAAATCTATGCAAAGTGTATAACTCTCATAACTTTTATCATAATAAGTGATGCATTAAAAATATTGGAACATGGGTTAATAGATTACAATCATAGATAGTAAACCACACACACACAAACCTTTAATGGAATGTTTTTGTTTTGTCCTTGACAGGTGGATTATATTCATTATAGTATATGAAATAAACTCCAGGAACAATATTTGTGTAAAGGGACTATATATCCCCTTGGTTTATGGTTTTAGCAGGAAAAAATGAACACAGCAGTTAATTTGTCTCATACTGCAAGATTACCTAGAGCTGAAAAATGTATTGCTTGTCATTTAGAAAAGCACAAATACATATATTTCCATAATCAGCTAATAAAAGGCCAAGATCGACTCATGGTTTGTAGTGGAACAGATGTTTCTTTTCCACTACCTGACTGTAGGCACATAATGTACAGACGTCTGGATCACAATTAATAGATCTGTGGCTACTTTTAACTTTAGCTTTTTATATGTATGTTATTAAAGGTCAGTGGTATCTGACAGGTTTGTCGGGGCAAACTTGTATGGCTGTTACATGATGAAAGAGAACCCTATAGACTAAAGTTTACAGCTGCTTCAGGCAAATCCTCAATCATTATTCAAATTAGTCTGATTTAGAATGATTTCAAAATGTATGAAACTTCATCTGACAGGGAGCCCTGGTGGCGCAGTGGTTAAATGCCAGTACTGCAAGCCAAAAGGTTGTGAGTTCGATCCTGCCCGGCTCCAAGGTTGACTCAGCCTTCCATCCTTTCGCAGGTCGGTAAAATGAGTACCCAGCTTGTTGGGGGCATGTATAGAAATGTTTCAAAATACATGCTTATTTGTAAGTTGTTCGCCGCCTCGATCCATATGGAGAGGCGGGATACAAATAAATAAAAATAAATAAAAAAAACAAAAAAAAACATACAGGCCAGTTTTTGGTCCTGAGATCCTCCAAGTGCTATATGGATTGCCAAAAAGTCCAACCTCCTCCCAGCAATAGAGCTTCGATGCCAGAATTATGCCAGGCTCTGAGGTTTCCAGGACCAAAACCAGAAATCTAGGGACAACCACTTGGGATGTCACAGAGGGCAGGCCCTGCTAATGTTACCAAAGGAGCTGTTTCAAGGGGCAGTCCCTGGGGATACCATTATCCATGGTTTATTTAGCACCAACCACAGCTGCACAGAATGAAAAATGAAAAGAATGAAATGAAAAAGAGTAAATCTTTCAAATGTGGAAAATACGCACACTCTTTAACATTTTTCACTTTCCCTGAGATTCATACTTTATGATGAGCCTGGAGAAAAAGGCCCAGTTCCTGAAAGTCAGGGCCAGATCCTGAGATCTATGGACTCTACTCAGGAAGTGGCCAGAAGTCTACTTTTGTTTATGAAAAGGTGTGTGTGTGTGTGTGTGTGAGTGTATGTGTGTGTGTGTGTGTGTGTGTGTGTGTGTGTGTGTGATGTGTATATATATATATATATATATATATGGGCTTCTACTGCCTGTTTAAAAGGTGAATCACTGCTTCCGGAGATTTCAAAGAGAGGATGTTCACTCTTTTCTGCCTTGGAGTATGGTGGAGTCTCCTTTTTTTTTTTTTGGTTTTTAAACAGAAGTTGGATGGCCATTTGTCAAGAATGCTTTGATGGTGTCTTCCTGCATGGCAGAGAGTTGGATTTGAAGGCTCTTGTGGTCTCTTCCAACTCTCTGATTCTGTGATTCAGATAAATAGTAGTCTGGTATAGGTGCTAGGGCCTCAAAAACAATCTTCAAAACCCTCATGTGGCTCTTCAGGCCTGTAGTTGCCCACCTCTATCTTAATATGTTAAAAGTAGTCACAGACATACATTTGTTTAATGGAGTGGAGAATTACATGCTGTAATGGAAATGCAGAAGATAATTGTGATATTGAGGAGTCAGTTGATGTACAATTATAAATCCATTCATGTCTGAATCTTCTCTTAACATGGGCCTGAATCCTTTTTGTAGCCACTTCCATTTCTGTTGGTTTACTAAGAGTTGAGTAATTATTCAGATAACCATGGGCACACTTCCAAGGATGGCCACCTGGCATGGGAGTATCTGGGATAGTCACGGAGTTATCTGGATGGGCTTCCTGCCAAGCACTTAGATTAGCTATTTTGCCTGTGGGAAATGTAGCCATCTGACCATGAGAAATGTATAAATCTCATCAAGGCCACTTGATAAGATTTAATATGAACACTAGGGTATTTATTTCCAAGGAACTTCTCCAGAAAATGAACCTTAGCATGGATCAATATGAGCGCTACTTTATATTAGCACTAGCATATATAAGTCCAAGGAACACTTCCAGCAAATAAACCTTAGCGCAGACCAAGACCACTCAAGATTCTACATGGTGACTAGCTCCAGGGATCTGTCTATAGTCATTCTCAACAGCATGGCTTTGAGCCTTCATTTTTTAGGGGGCATATTGCCTCCTTATCCTCTTGCTGCCTGTTGGCAAAACACATGCCTGTTACATGTTGCCAGGCAAGATTGAAAAGCAGGGATGTGCACATTCTCTGGAGAAATCCTAAATTATGAACCAAATGAGGCTACTACAAACTGACACAGGTCTAGCCTGAAGTAACTTGAATCAGACTATTTTGAATCCAGAGAGTGAATTGCCCCAGGTTTAAAAGGTTTGTATTCCATCAGACTGATCCAGAGTAGAGGAGGAAGTGTGTGCCCAACAGCATCATCGTGGAAAAACATCTATGATAGGATTTGTGATCCTCACTACCTTTAGCTGCTGGTAGCACAACACAGCATATCTGCTTGCCTGATACCCTACATCTCCCTAGTGATGCTGCTTCCTGCCTTGCAGTGCAGTACTTATGCACACGTAGTCTTTTTCTGTGCTCTTCAGTGCAGTTTATTAGAGCTCTGCACCTTGAGGACACTCTTAGAGGCTTTAGCATAGTGCTTTCAATATTGAAGATTGGGAGGGCTATGCTTACCTAGAAAGAGCACCTTATTTTGCTATTATTTTCTTTATTTTTTCTCTTGTGTCTCTTTGTGTGTGTGTGTGTAAGACAGGGGTGGGGAGAGAGAGAAAGGGAGGGAGAATATACACACACACGAACACACAAAGAGAGATGTATCTTCCTTTACAATCAATACACATATACACTGACTATTGTGGTTAACTGCCATTGAGTCAACTTTGACCTGTGGCAACTCTATGATTGGGAGACCACCACGTCAACCTGTCATCATCATCCCTTTTCAGGTCTTGCAGATTCAGGGAAGTGTCTTCCTTAATTGAGTCTATCCATTTGCAATGCAGTCTTCAACTTTTCCTACTGCCTTCCACGTTGTTGTTGTTGTTGTTGTTGCTGTTGTTGTGTGCCTTCAAGTCATTTCTGACTTATGACAGACCTAAAGTGAACCTATCAGGCAGTATTCTGGAGGCTGAAAGTGTGTGGTATGCTCAAAATCACCCAGTAGATTTCTATTGTCGGGCAGGGAAACAAATCCTGGTCTCCATAGTCCAGTGCTCAAACCACTACACCACACAGGCTCCACCTTATCAAGCATTATTGTCTTTTCTAGTGAGTCAGATCTTCTTGTGATTTAATCACAGTACAACAGCCTAGGTTTAGTCATCTTGGCTTCTAAGGTGAGTTCAGACATGATTTGCTCTAGGACCCATTCATTTGTCTTTTTAACAGTCCAGGGTATCACAGAACTCTTCTCCAGCACAACATTTCAAATGAACTGATTTTCTTCCTATCAGATTTCTTCACTGTCCAGTTTTCACAACCATACATAGAAATTGGAAATATGATGGCATGGACAAATACTAACTTTAGTATTCAATGATATATCTTTATACTTCAGGATCTTATCTAGTTCTTTCATAGGTGCCCTTCCAAATCCCATTCTTCTTCTGATTTCTTGACTGCAATCTCCATTTTGATTAACCACTGAGCCAAGGTCCACTGGTACTTGAGTGGAATGAGCTGCATGAACTGGCAGAATTGAGCACTCAGCTGATGGCTTATTTTTAAATGTGTTTTTCTTCTTCTCAAAACAGCAAATTCCTATGAAATTCAGCAGGGTCTCTCTTCTCTGAAGAGACTACCATATTTTCACACTTAATGTCGTTGTTGGAAATAACCCTGGAAAATTATAGCCCTTTTGGTTTCCCAGTGCAAATCAGTGGGAAAACCAATAACTCAAATGTCCAAATCTTGATTCAGATGTGAGAACTAAAATAGGTTAAATTGGGTCCAAATTGTTCTGAACCAGTTAATGCTCAATCTGAGTTGTTGAATCAAATTGCAAGCCAAAGTACTGAAGAAGACAGACCACCATCTTTTGAGAATTGGAAATATAGTTTCACAAAGAGACAAAGGAAGATGTCACACTATGGTACAGTTTATGTCTTTGTAAAGTTGAAGGCTTTCATGGCTGAAATCCATGGGTTATTGTGGGTTTTTGAGCTATGAGGCTGTGTTCTAGTAGTATTTGCTCCTGATGTTTCGCCTGCATCTGTGGCTGGCAGCTTCAGAGGATCTGGAGACATGGAGGTGGAATGGAGTATATATACTTATGTGATCCCTGGGTTGGAGGGGTTTGCATTTGTGGTGCATTAGTGATGCAGCTGGCCTGTGAGATAGCTCATTGTTGAGTGGACTAGCCCCCAGGGTTGCGTTGTTAGTCAGGGGATATGCATAACAGTTGAGTGTGTATTTCAGTACTCGTTAGCAATCCATTGCATTGTTTCCTGTAGAGAGATGTCCTGAGTCTGGGTGGTGTTCATTGACATATTTTTGAATGTTGATTTTAGTGTTTTCCAGTACTGGTAGCCAACTTTTGTTTGCTTTCCGAGTTTCTTCTTTCCTGTTAAAATTGTCCAGGTGTTTATGGATTTCAATGGTCTCTCTGTGTAGTCTAACATAGTAGTTGTCCAAATAGTCCAGAATTTCTGTGCTTTCAAATAGCATTCTGTGTCCAGGTTGGTTTATAACATGTTCTGCTATTGCTGATTTTTCTGGCTGGATCAGTCTGCAGTGTCTTTTGTGTTCTTTGATTTGTGTTTGGACGCTGCGTTTTGTACTCCCTATGTAGACCTGTCCACAGCTGCAAGGTATGTAGTAAAATCCTGCAGAAGTTAGAGGATCCTTCTTGTCCTTTGCTGAATGTAGCATTTGTTGAAGTATATATATTCCATATATACTCCATGTCTCCAGATCCTCTGAAGATGCCAGCCACAGATGCAGGCGAAACATCAGGAGCAAATACTACTAGAACATGGCCTCAAAGCCCAAAAAACCCACAACAAACCACAATTTGTCTTTTTTTCTTTTTTTCCTTTCTTAGTTATTGGAAAACAAAGAAAAGCCAAAGCTTTGGTATTTTATGGCATCTTTAAAGCATGGAAGAAAGAATGTTCTCCATTCACAAGAGGCCTGATTAATGTTGTTATGTCTATTTACTACACAAGAACATTGTTCCTATTCCTTCAATTTCAGATGCTATTTATTATTGATTATAAATGTTGCCATTGCAATGACAAATAAACTAATGCAATCTGAATGTCAACAGCAAACAGAAAACAAACAGGTGCAAGACAATGAATATATTATGAGCAAAAGCAATAAATATCAGGTGGAGGCATATTAAGTCTAGGCAACTAGGCACTGTTCAAATCAAGTCTTGTGTGTGACCTTTAGAACTTTCAACAGGAAGCTGCTGAAAAGTGATTCAGACTGACATCTTCAAGATGCCACATTTTTTTTTCAAAAAAAAGGTTGATAAGTTGTCCAAAGACTGCTTATCAGGAAAAGTCAATCCAGAAGAACTATAGAAAGATTCATAGTATTCATGAAGTCAGACAGTGGTGTCTATGTTGTGCATATATGTGAGTGCTTAAGCACAGAATGAATTGGAAGAGGGCTAACAATGATATGAGCAAGTCAGTGACATGATATAGACAAGCATGATAGCTGTGATTGGTGTTTCTCTGTATGCTACATCATCTCTAAATAGAAATATTGATGGAACAGTTGTGTGTGGTTAATGGCTTCATAACTGTTCTTTATAAATTAAATAGTATCATACAGACAACCTAAGACAGTACAGTGTAGTCCTAACAAAGACATACAGAACCACTGTTTGTCTGGAAAGATCCTAGAAGACCATACCGTCTGCTGTCCTGTTGCAGGCATTTGTAGGCATTGCTTGACTTGTTTAGGATTCTACTGTCTCTTCCTTGCCATCCCATATAATCCTAACTACACTGTGGAAAATGCCAGGAGGGAAAAGATCCAAGCAAATCAAGCAGGCAAGCAAGAAAGCAGATGTGTGTGTGTGCGCGCACACACATACATTCAAATTACCTGTCAAATTATGATGACTCCATGAATTTTCATAGAGTTTTCTTAGGTGAGGAATATTCAGAGATGAAATAAAGTCTACAACACCAGGTATTCCTTGGAAGTCTCCTATCCACATTCTAACCAGGGCTGATCCTCCTTATCTTCCAAGATCAGACAGGATTATATTTTTTTCCACTTCTAAAAACATCTGCTGATTGTAAAACAGAAGAAGTACTCTCTACCTAGAAATGCAAAAACAAAATAATAGTGGTTGTGGCTGCTGATTGTCATGTCTGTGCTGTGGATTTCAGTCCAAATTTCAAATGAGTTATTTTGGGAATAGTGTTCAGCACTTTGGACAGCTCCTTTAAAGTTAATTCATTAATTGGGTTCACATTTACCTATAAATCAATATCATGTTTGCAACTCCCAAGACTGGCAACTAGACAAAGCACATCTTGCCTTGAAAATTATTTCATTTTTCAGACTACCAAAGTATCGAGGCAAAGAAAAAATACACACAAAATAATGCATCAAAATCTGCATCACTAACAAAATGTGTGTGTATGCTCTAATCAATCAGAAAACTGTATACAAATATGTGCATAAAAATGCATTGCTGTTGTGTACCTTCAAGTCATTTCTGTTTTATGGAAATCCTTAGGCAAACCTATGACAGGATTTTCTTGCCTTAATTTGTTCACAGGAGGTTTACCATTGTCTTCCTTTGGGGTTGAGAGAGCATGACTTGCCCAAAGTTTCCATGGCTGATCAGGATTCAAACCTGGCCTTTCCATGTCCTAGTCCAACAATCAAAACACTACACCGTGCTAGCTCTCATAAAAATGCACACAAGAACAAATATCCATGCAGGAATAGAAAATAGGCTCACAGCCTCATATGGAATTAGAATAGGAAGAGAATGCCCATAAAATCTTAACAAATGTAACAAGAAGTAGACTGACAGATTTTCACACACCTCTTCCTACCTAAAACATTGTTAAGTAGTCAGTTCCTGAGCACAAATACCCATCAAGTTTTTTTAACACTTACTGCTTCTGATATATGCAGCATTTATGTGCAAAATCTTTCAATTGCAAGTATGTTCAATTTGCTGAAAGTGAGAACAGGAAGATGGAGGTAAATGAAATCAACCAATAAAAATTGTGTTGCATAAAAAAAATGCCATTTAGCTTTTTGCTACAATGTTATGTGCCTTCAAGTCAATTCTGACTTATGGAGACCCTGGCATAGCATTTTCTTGTCATAATTATTCATTTCTTGTTGGAAAATTCTAGCATTCTCTCTTCCCCGCTCTTGTTCTAGGACAAATGGGGCTTAGCTAGCATAGGGTTGATTTTCCTTTGCACGTAAAAGCCCTCCAAAGTCTCAACTGTTGCCCTGTGTTATTTAAAATAATTGGCAATGGTATCCAGACCAAAGTAGAGAATACACACTGAAGTCAGTCATTGGCATTATATAGATGACCACCCCTCTCTCTCTTTGCAATCTTGCTTCTAGCATCTTCTCTCTGCTATGATAACTCTCTCCACCAAGAATTTGATTTGTTAAGAATGAAGCTACTAGCTTCCCTAATCCTTTTGTTAGCTAGTAAGGATCTAGTTTCTCCAATGCATATGTAATTGTAAAGTTTATTATTAAATCTTCTCAGTTTGGAACCTGAAACTTCCTGCCTTGTTTTGCTTTCCAAGCCAGTCTCCTTTCAGGGAAGCTACACATTGAGTCATGCATTTTCTGTAACTCTCCCAAAAGAAGGCTAATTCCTAATAGCTTTAGCTTTCATAGAATTTCTCAAAGGGCTAACACACTGGGAACTCTAACTCCCAATACTTGTCAAGATAACACATAGAAAGTTGTGTTGTTGCCTTCCTCTGAGGCTGAGTGAGGGTGATCTTGGGCAAGTGGGTTTTGATGGCTAAGTGAAGATTCAGAAACTGGTCTCCCAGAGTCCTAGGCCCACACTCAAGCCACTATACTTTGCTGACTATCATTGCATTATAATAAGAAACATCAACAGGAACAGAAATTCTGTCTAAGATCTGCAGTCTGATTCATTGTTTTCCTCTGCTTTACTTGGCTGGTATCCATTGACTATTACACAAGAAGTACAAAGCACTTTGCTCAGAAAGCAGAATCTATTTTACCAAAAGACTAGAGAAAATAAGCATTGCTCAACATGTTTAGGATTCTTCTGTTTTCACATTTGTCTCAGTTTGCCTGTAGACAGCATAAAATCTTCAGTAAAAATGGGCAATAAAAATCACTGCTGCCATTCTCGCTATCAGTTCAAGGGCCTTGTAACGATGGCATAATTTCAGAGGCAGATTTCATTTTATAGGGCTCTATATAGAAATGAGAGAGGAGGCTAAAACTTTCATGCTTCAAAGAATCATGATTCAAAATCAGGCTGCCAAGAAGCAAAGCAGCCTGCAAAACAGTAATTCAGGGTTATACCACAAAACCTTCTTTGCCTGTTCATTAAGCAGATTTAGAGCTGGATTTAAAATTGACCCCTGTACAGGTTCGCTATATTCTGGCCACATCTGCATATTAGGTAACCCATTTGCTAGTTGTGCAAATTGTTTTTCTGTGTTGGGAAAGGGTTAACTATCCTCATTACTACCACCACCTGCAATCTCATGTTCAAAACCACCTCTTTCAGCATTTATAGAAATGCTGGATTTTTCTTTGCTACTTTTGTATGTAATGAATTATTTATTCTGAACCATCAACAGCAAAATAAAATTGAAGACAGCTATATATTAAAAGGAGAGTTGATATGGTGAGACCCAGTGTGGTATAGTGGTTTAAGTTCCAGAGACCAGGGTTCAAATCCCTACTCAGCAATGGAAATCCATGGGGTGACTTGGGCAAGTCACACTCTCACAACCTCAGAGAAAGGCAATGCAAATCTTCTCTTAACAAATTCTAACAAGAATATCTTGTGAAGGTTTGTCTTAGGTTGCTATAAGTTGGAAATGACTTGAAGGCACACAGCAACAACAGTTAGATATAGGCTACCATGACTGTAGAGATAACAGATATGGTTATTGTCCACATACAGTTTCAGTCACTCTGACATTGGTCAACATCCTTCCATGAGAACCACATATTGTGCTGGTTCATATTTACAAGCTGGTTTACAGAAATGCTAAAGTATAGGATCCCTCATTAGCAACTGCCAACTAGAAGTATTAGCCAAGGTACTCATTTTTTTAATGGAGACTTTAAGTTCACAAGCAGTTATGCTCACAGGTAGCTTTATTGTGCTGCTTTTTAAAGAGTAGTCCCAGATTTTACTTATATTTTATACATGGCTCCCATCTGTTACCCTGATTTCTGGGATCCCTTGGGGGACATCTCAATGTGCTCCATGTGATGGGGAATGGAAACTAGCCAGAGCACAAGCAATAGCAATGCGAGAGGCAGGGTAACCTAGTGGGATCTTTTTACCCAGTTTTTACATGGTCAGGCCAAGGCAAAAACCAAAGAAGAATGTTCAATAAATGATTTTATTGAATGCAAGTCTCACGCACCAGCGCACTCATGCACACACGCACCCAAGAGCTATTAGGAAGTAAAAGAGAGGAAATTGGACAGAGGGAGCATTGAAGGGGTGTTGTTGGGGTAATACTGCACCTTGTCCTGAAGTCCTGGGTCCGAGAAGGCATCAAAGAAGTGGGGCTCAGCACAGAGAGGGCTGAGGGGATCACTCAATGGATGGAGCAACAGTCTGCTGGGGTGACTGGGAGTGATCCAAAGAACCACTCATAAACTGGGACTATTTGTAAGGGAAAAAGTACTTGGAGGACTAATCCTTTCCCAGGGAGAACAATGGGTGTTGGAGCAATAACGAAGCTCCACCATGGCAATTTCCTTTGTGTGATGGGATTGCAAGGTGCTGCCAAAGTCTCAGGATCTTCGGCTGTGTTAGTTTGTGGTGTGACTTCATGTAAATGGTCCTCGCCTGATGGAATATTTGCTCAACTTGGGGCAGACATGCTAATCCCCTCAAGTTGGCGTCTCAGGGCTGAGGACCCTTTGTTTATTGCACAGCTTGAGGTCTCCTGGGCTACGTGACTGGGGATTTTACTGGCCTGACCTGGTTTTCAATTTTTGACCGTTGCTGCCTACGTGCCCATCCAGGTGACCTCTCAGGCACATTGAATCATATTTTAATATCAAAAATGTAGACCCCAGGATAGGGTTTTCCAGTGAGATAACACTTCTCCCAGTTTTATCTGTTTATCAACCTTGTGAAATAGATTAAACAGCCATTTGGAAGAATATTACCAAACAAGAAAAATGCCATTAGTAATTATACATAATGTAATGACAGAAAACAAAAGAAACAGGAACACAGAACAAAGCTGAAGATGAGAAAAATAATTCCAAGTTTATCTGCAGAATAGGAAAACTTGCTAATTTCTTCATTCAGACTATTAAGCAGGTCTAGGTAATCATAATAGTATCCTGTACAACAACAGTTCTTCATTGCAGCATGTAGATCAAACAAGTTAAAACTGAAATCTGGTGGGATGACTCTCATGATTGGAATGTAGGAATAAGGGGGTATAACCTATCTCACAGAAATAGACCAAACAAGAAAGAAGGAGGAATAGCCTTATATGTCAGGGATGTTTTCACCTGTGAAGAGATCCATGACTTAAATCTGAGAAGCCAGCTTGAGAGCATCTGGGTAAGAACTAAGGGAGCGAGAAACAATAGGGATGTGATTGTAGGGGTTTGCTACAGGCCTCCAGGCCAGCCTGAAGACTTGGATGAGGCCTTCCTGAAGCAGATGACCACACATTCAAAAGGGAGAGATGCAGTAGTAATGGGAGATTTCAACTATCCTGATATTTGTTGGCAGTCAAACTCTGCCAAGAGTGCAAGGTCGAACAGGTTCCTCACTTGCCTTGCAGACAATTTCATGGTCCAGAAGGCAGAAGAGACAACAAGGGGATCAGCTATTTTAGATCTGATCCTGACCAACAGGGATGACCTAGTTGATGAGGTGGAGGTGATGGGATCCTTAGGAGGGAGTGACTATGCTCTTTGGAGTTTGTCATTCAGTGGGAAGGGGAAGCCAAGTGTAGCCAGACATGCATCGTAAACTTTAAGAAAGCTGATTGCTATAAACTTAGGGAGTTACCTGCTGAAATCCCATGGTCAAGAATACTGAAAGAGAAAGGAGTTTCTTAAAAGTTAGATACTGAAGGCACAATTGAAAAATGTGCCAATAAGGAGGAAAAATGGCAGGCATCTAAAGAAACTGTAGTGGTTGACTAAAAACTCTCAGATGAGCTAAGTGTTAAAAGAAACACGTACAGGAAATGGAAGAACGGTGAAACCACCAAAGAGGAATTCAAGCAGAATATGTAGGGAGAAGGTCAGAAAAGCTAAAGTGCAGAAGGAACTCAGGCTTGCCAGAGACATTACAAACAATAAAAAGGGCTTTTTTAGATATGTCTGCAGCAAAAGGAAAAACAAGGAAATTATAGGGTCATTGTGTGGAAAAGATGGCCAATTAATAACAGAGGGAAGAGACAAGACAGAACTACTCAACACCTTCTTTGCCTCAGTTTTCTCCCAAAAGGATAGAAGTACTCAACCTGGGGGAAGGGGAGTGGGTGAGGAAGGGGGGGAAATGCAGCACAGAATAAGTAGAGAAGTAGTACAGGAATATTTGGCTAAACTAGATGAATTCAAGTCTCCAAGGCCAAATGAATCACATCCAAGGATATTAAAAGAACTGGCAGAAGTCATTTCTGAACAGATTGCAATAATCTTTGAGAACTCTTGGGGAACAAGAGAAGTCCCAGCAAACTGGAGGAGGGCAAATGTCATCTCCATCTCCAAGAAGGGGAAAAAAGAGGACCCAAATAATTATTGCTTGGTCAGCCTGACATAAATATCAGGAACGATCCTTGAGCAGATCATTAAACAGTCAGTTTGTAGTTACTTGGAAAGAAATGCAGTAATCACTAAAAGTCAACATAGATTTCTCAGGAATAAGTCATGCCAGACTAATCTTATCTCTTTTTATGATAGGGTTACAAACTTCATAGATGAAGGGAATGCTGTAGACGTAGCATATCTTGACTTCAGTAAGGCCTTTGACAAAGTTCCCCATGACATTCTTGCAAAGAAGCTAGTAAAATGCGGGCTGGACAGGGCTGCTGTTAGATGGATTGGTAATTGGTTGACTGACCAAACCCAAAGGGTGCTCACCAATGACTGATTTTCATCCTGGAGAGAAGTGACTAGTGGGGTGCCACAGGGTTCTGTCCTGGGCCCAGTGCTATTCAACATCTTCATCAATGACTTGGATGAAGGAATGAAGGGCATGATCAAATTTGCAGATGACACCAAATGGGAGCGGTTGCTAATACCCCAGAGGACAGGATCAAATTTCAAAATGACCTTGACAGATTGGATAGCTGGGCCAAAGCTAACAAAATGAATTTCAACAAAGAGAAATATAAAGTCCTAAAACTTAGGCAGAGAAATGGAATGCACAAATATAGGATGGGGGACGCTTGGCTGGATAGCAGTACATGTGATTTAGGAGTCTTGGTAGATCACAAGCTGAACATGAGGCAGCAGTGTGATGAGGCAGCCAACACAATTCTTGGTTGCATCAATAGGAGTATGATGTCAAGATTGCGGGAGGTAATGGTACCACTCTATTCTGCATTGGTTAGGCCTCATTTGTAATACTGTGTCCAGTTCTGGGCACCTCAATTCAAGAAGGATATCGACAAGCTGGAACGTGTCCAGAGGAGGGCAACCAAAATGGTGAAGGGTCTGGAAGCCATGCCCTATGAGGAACAGCTTAGGGAGCTGGGTATGTTTAGTCTGCAGAAGAGAAGGTTAAGAGAGGACATGATAGCCATGTTTAAATATTTGAAGGGATGTCATGTCAAGGAGGGAATGGACTTGTTTTCTGCTGCTCCAGAGACTAGGACAAGGAGTAAATGGATTCAAGCTGCAGGAACCTCAGGAAGAACTTCATGATGGTCAGAGCTGTCTGGCAGTGGAATATGCTACCTCGTAGTGTGGTAGAGTCTCCTTTTTTGGAGGTTTTTAAGCAGAGTTGGATGGCCATCTGTTGGAAATGCTTTGATGGGTGTTCCTGCATAGCCGGGGGTTGGACTGGATGGCCCCTGGGGTGTCTTCCAATTCTATGATTCTATGCTTCTTTGATTCTATGAAGTTCTAATTAACAACCTGTAATAAAGTTAAAAGCACAACAAGCAATTCAGTGATTCCTCCAGGTGATTCTCCTTTTCTTCCCCTGCCCACAGTCCTCCTCTGCAAGTTCACTTTAATTAATGGACTTAGGTTTTTTTCATATCTTCCCATCTGATGCAGCTAGGCTGATTTTGAAGTTCCAGGGAAAGTGACAGATTGAGCCTAGAGCACTTTTGCTCAGCAGGTGGGAGGTCTGTAATGGCTGCATTTTCCAAGTCATGCCGGGTCACTTCTAAGTACTGAAGCTAAAAAGCCATTGGGACTAACAGATTAATAATAAATAGATCTTTTGGTAACACATTCTGTTGCAGTTGTAAAGACTCAAAGAACAGGATGGATTTTTCTAAAAATCTTTTTGTTTGCCCTGAATGTCTGTGCCCATTAAAACTGTATCTACAACTTAGTATACAAAAACTAAATAGTAGGAACAGTTCCAATTTTTTAAAAAATTCAGTTGATTATGTGAATCTTGGTCAATTAAACTACTGCTTCCATTTTCATACATTTATAATATCCAGGATCCAGTGGGATGGCTCTACTGTCAGTATTTCTTCTGTTAATGGAATCTCCCCTTCCATCTGCAGGCTCCCCGCACGGCTCTAAACTCAGCTCTGAAGACAGAGGGATGAAGAGGGAAAGGGAAGAATGTTCTGTCATGCTAATAGGCATCTGCTAGCATGATGCCAAAGTTCTCGCTTTCTGGAGCAAGACTACTTTGCATTATAGTAAGCCTTGTTGTCAAACAGGGATTGCCCTTGATTTGGGAGAAAAATATCTACTCCTTTTGTAAGTTTCTGCTTTCGCTCTGCAACTTTTACAAGACTTCTGTTAAACATCTTTTACACATAGTATAAGAATGAGGTGAGGCACTATACAAGGGGTGCAAGTAATTACCCTAAAGTTACAAGTCACCTACAAGGAGATCTACAATGTTAATAATCCAGTTTGTTTTTTTTAACTGACTCTGGAGACACTTAGCAATTCAACTTACTTCCAGAGACAACCAAGGTAACCTCACCCCTGAAGTTAGCTCTTCAATACTCCTTTCTAGTAGCCACACTTGTTCAGTTGTTGTTTATAGGCTTTCTTTCATTAGTCTCCTCCAGGGAAGTTCTTTGTAGGTGAACTAAGTGAGACTGAAATGGAATTTCACAGCCTTGGATAGCAATAATCAAAGAAGGATCCACCACCTTTAAGACACCTCCAAGTGTCTACCAAATATCTGCCTTTAATTTGTTATCTTTCATAGCTCTACTAACTTGTGATCAGCTAGGTGACAATGAACCTAGGTGAAAAAATCCTGACAATTCAGCCAATTTTTTTTCTGAGAAAATATAAAATATGACATGATATAATAAATCCTACTTAGTTCCCCTACTTACTCCCCAACTATAGTACACTACATTGGTGCCCTATCTCAGTCAGAGTGGTTCAGCTGATAAAACAAACTGAATATCTCCTGGCTTATAACTTACTTTAGTCAGTAAGCACAAGGTTGTTAATAAAGTCCAACAGAATTCTAAGGAAAGAAGTCCAAAGTCAGTCAGGGGGTTCAGCAAGATATGCAGCAGGGAGGAAGGTCAGATAAGCTTTGACAATGCCTAGAGGGGAAGCTTGGCAGCTATATAGGTCAGCAGTCTAACACAGCTGTTGCCTGAGTAATTGTTGCCTGCTATAAATCCTCTGAGATCAACATAGGCTCTCTCTTTGTTGTCTGCACTTGGTAAAAGTGAGTATTGGTAAGTTATTTTCTGTGTCTGAAGGGGTGGGACTCTTTGCTGGAGCTGGCACAGCCCCCTGTTCTGTTTGTGGTACTATAACCTCTTCCTGTACAGCAGACCCTGCCATGCCCCTTCTTTCAGCCTCCAGCATGTCCTCTGGTTCACACTCTGAGTCAGAGTCCATGTTCTGGAAGCAAGGCATGATACCTGAGAAGGAAGAATGAGTAGACACTACAAAAGAGAAAGAAAGGCCCACAAAGGAGTTCATGAGTAAAGAGGCCTGCTGGCCATCCACTGATCCAGTGTGCACACATGAATCACATGTAAATACCATCTCAGCTTGCACAAATTTTGGGACAACAGTGCAAAGTGTGTTTAAAATGAATCTTAGTTTATTAGGTGCATATTTTAAACCAAGTAATGGTTTTCAAATTAACCAAGTTAATGCATTAATTGGTCAATTAAATATATGGCAAGTTATACCATAAAGGTTGTAGCAAGCTTATCTACCTCAGCCTGAGATAGTTGTGTTATCTGCTGCTGACACAAAAGAAAGAAAGAACTCAAATGGTCCATCAGAATCACCCATTAGGGATGGGTGGAAATTTTGTCAGGATGTGAGTTTGTTTTTTTAGAAGAATCCACACATTTCTTCATAAATGAAATGGGAAGGACTTGGATCTTGTTTGTCTCTGTATGCCCATTTTTAGAATGTGGGAAAAATGAAATTGCAGGGAGTTTTTTTTTTTCATCTCCATGTATAAAGATGTTTGTGGATTTCCATAAGCTTTATAAAAAAAATTGCCTATCCAAACAGTAGGCTTTCTGTTCTCAAGTATTAAAAGTTGAGCTTTTATTCTCCCTGTATTATTCAGTAATGATCTTAGTCTTGATTTAGTCAATGATCTCTTTTTCAGACAGGTTTTTTTTTTTTTTGTCTTTAACAGCCACATGTCAGACAGGTACAACATGATTCTCTCTATACTAGGAAGAGCTCAATAACGAGGAACACTATTTCAATATTGGAAAACTCTAGCAGTAGGCAGAGCAAAAGGCATGCGTCAGGCAAAAGATGAAGTAGGCAGGTACAAAACTAAGGCCCTTTCCACACTGGCCTATTAAAAGGGTGCAGAGAGACCTCCAACAGAAGTCTTCTGCACCATGGAGTGGACTGGGGCGGACTACTTTTTGTAGTTCCACACCTCAGTCCACTCCAGAGCGACTGGAACTGGTCGCACAGCATGCTTTTTAAAAACCTCTTTTAAGAAGTTTTTAAAAAGTATGGAGCACGTGACCCCGTGTCGCTCCATTGCCGCGCTCTGGTGCAGATTTGCAGGCGTGCACTAGTACGTGCCTGCAGATCTGCTGGGTGTGGGCTTTAGGCTGGCGAGCTTCTCCATCAACTGGAAGCCACCATTTTGGACACCGGAGCAGTGCGGAGCGACGAGCACGCACTGCTCCTTGTCCCGACGGACCCAAACGGACCCACCAAAAAGCTGGTGAGTAGCAGCGAGGAACATTTCCCTCGCCGTGTGCAGAAAGGGCCTAAGTTGGTAGGTAAATATAATAATGTTGGCATTCTTCCATCAACAGTATACCCCACACATCTTAATCATGCATTTTTCTTTAGAAATCGTCTCTAGTGCAATACGTTCATGCTTGGAAAGTACAACTCAATTCTATGCAAGTCATCTCTGATCAACGATCAGTGTTAAGAAAGTTCCACAGCCCTGAAATAATTTACTGAGTGAATTTGTCTGCCACAGATAGTTGAAGATCTTGTGCAGTTCATTTCTTCTAAGAACTTAGGGAAAATCACAAACATCTTTACACATGGAAATGAAAAAAAAAAACACTTGAAATTGAACACAAAAGAGGAAAAGAGACAAAAGGCAAAACTGGTAGAATTGTCAGTCACTAGGAAGTGTGGAACTCCATGTTTGACTATCATTTTTAACAGTTCCAAATTCCTTCAACACATTATAGAGAACCCCACTACACAAGAGAAAGGAGCAATAAGGAAAAGATATCTTGACAGTGGTGGACCAAAACAGAAGCATCAGAATGAAAATCATGAAAAGTTCCTGAAACACTTAGCCAATTTTGTATGAAAGCAGTGAGGTCCTGGCTTTCATAGGTATCCTGAGAGGATATACTGAACTTATTGTTCCTACATGTTAGAGTTCTTCATCTGATGGTTCTGCTCAAGACATTAGAATACAATGCTAAAACAGGACTTAAATTTTATATTTGAGTCCACTATAAATTATGTATCTCTTTATGTATTTTACCCTTCAGTAGTGAAAGCTATCTCTCTCTCTTCCATCATGGACTTAAACTGTTTAGACAAGATATTGAAGAACTCTGCATGCAAGCATTAGTTCTCCTTTCTTTCGTACTCAGCAGGAGCTAAATGGAATGTTGGCCTTAGGTGTTCCATACATCAGGAAGATGTTAGCATTCATTGGCATTTAGACAGATCAACATTTTCCATGTCATTGGGGAGTTTTTCTTTATTTATTTTTCATAGAGGAATATAAGGAAAAGACTATTGTCCAACTACACACACACACACACACACCTATGTGCATCTGCAGATACACATGCATATATAGGCTTATATAGATATTACAAACATTTTCAGACTGTTTCTACTTATAAACTTTGTCCCCTGCAGCATGATTCTTGATTGCATTTGTGCCAGCATAGCTCCATTGACTTCAAGTCTGGAAAGATTTATTTGCTTGATTTTTCTGTGAATGAGAACTGCATAATAAGACCCCAAAGTAGAGCTCTGATAATATATGTGAAAGCATAATTGCCCTGAAATAACTATCCTAGCATTTCAAAATACTGCTCACTCAAGTACTTTTTAAAATGAGCGATAAAAAATATCATTTATTTTTTTTATCTGCCATTAATCATTATTGAAAAAGATTGTTCATAAATATTTGCATGGGCCAATAAATTACTTGTGGCAATTTTGAAAGAGAAAAATAGTTGTAACACAGTTCTTGAAATCATAGAGTTGCATGACCAATAGGCCCTGAAAGTAATTTAATGTCACTTCTTGTTAGGAAATAAATGTACTTATCTGTATACTCAGCCAGGGCAAAGGTTTTAGCTGTTCTCCCCAACTTTTTCAGCTAGACTGCACATCTTCAAAAGGCAGTAATGAAACAATATATTTTAGAGGTCTACAGTTCCAGAAGACAAGTGGTAAATATATTCTAGGTTGAGTTCTTTTTGTGAATCTTATGTTGTCCAGCAGGAATTGATCCATATAATGTGAATGCTGACATATTATAGGGAGATAGTGGTAAATAGTGTAGTGCACCATGTCATGGTGAATTGCAGTGCCTTCTTATGCAGGGATTAAGACCTTTAAAGTAACTCTCAAATGAATTCGTCCACCAGTAAAGAGGTTCCTTGAGGTCTATGAGGTCTCCATTTCAATTACAAACATCTTAAACTAAGCGGGGGGGGGCTGGGTGGATGGGGAGAAACTCTCGCTTTGTAGAGGCACTTCCGCACTACACTGTTATAATGCTATTATTCCACCTTGAACATCCTGTGGAATTTGAGCGTTTGTAGTTTATTGAGGCCAAAGAACTCTTTAGCTGAGAATTCTAAATGTCCCTCCCTAAACTACAAACTCCAGGATTCCATAGGTCGTTGAAGTGGAATAATAGCACTATAACAGTAGTGTGGAAATGGCCTAGGTCCTGTTGGACTACATCTCTCATCTTCTCTGCCAATTGGCTATGCCATTTGGGAGATGGGACTTTGCACATAAAGTATGCAAAATGGGAATATGCTTCTTTTTAGCAGACAATACTAAGGACCTTTCCACACAACAATCTTATAGCTTGATTATTCCACTTTCAACCTCCTAGGGAATCCTGGGGTTTGCAGCTTTGGGAAGGGGTGGCCGGCCCTCCCGAAGCTGAAAACCCCAGGATTCCATAGGAGGTTGAAAGTGGAATAATCAAGCTATAAGAGTGTCGTGCGGAAAGGACCCAAATGATCATAGTGTGTGCATAGGGAACTGAGTTATAGTCTCAATATTTCAACAGCATGGAGGACAATCACAAGGTGCTATTGCCAGTCAATGTAAACTGGAGTAGATGACTCCACTGTCTGACCAGAGACTGTCAAGTTATATTTAAAGGTAACTAGTTATAGTTCTAAGGGACTATACAAAGGTAGTGAATCTAATTTTCATAAGTCAAAAAGAAGTAACTCTTTAGTTTAATGTTGTTCAAAAGTAGGTACTTCATTAAAAAAAGATTGCTATATGCCACTAACATGTGGCACACAACACACTCTGCTCCTCAATATGGCCTCAATCACAACAGACTATGAAGTAACAGCAAAAATGTGAGAAACTGGAGGGATTCAGGGGATTAGATCCTGTTTGTTCAGGAGCTGAAGCTAAGACAGGGAGTGAAATACACTATTTTGAGCACTGGTGGTGACATTTCTTAACATGCTGGGAAGGATGAAGTGCTCATTTTCCAGATACCCCACATAGTTTAATAAGCAGAAGTTGGTGTAGCAGGGGTGGCGGCGGCTTTGTCACAGCTTCAGCAATCTGACTCATAAAAGCTGACTGAGAAGTTAAGAGTTGAAGAGAGGGAGAGGATGTTGCTAAAGCTCCCAACACCTCTGCAAGGCATTGCCAGTCCCCCCATAGCTGGAACTATGATGAACAGAGAGGCAGCTTTCTTCAGAGCAGTCACTACTATTGCTAGCTGCTAGCTAGGAGAGTGAGCATAACCCCACCCCTTCTTTGCTTTTAATAAAACAGATCTGAGTGCTTTGTGCATGGTCATGGAAGTTGTGGAGTAAGATGGGTTTAACATCCAAGGAAGGTACACTAACAAGGTATGGCATGAGTCAGCAGTTGAATCACATGATAATCTTCTTCCAGCATTTAGTGAGACCACATAGTAATGATAGAAAGAACTAGTTAGAATTTTGGTTGCACTGTAGAAATAATGATGGTATCCTTTCTTCAGTTATGATGAAACTCATCATAGGCCCTTTTCACACCTTACCTTGATCGCAGCAGTGGGGAGCGGCGCTCATGCGAGCAGCTGCTCGCGCAAGCCGCTCACAACAGCCCTTCTACCTCCCGCATCAACTTCCTGGTAGCGCGACCGTCACACTAGAGCCCCGCCCCTTCCTTCCACAGTGCAGTCTGGGAGCTGTAGGCTGCACTGGGGGAAGAAAGCGCGACCACCCTGGTTCACTGAAGCACTGCACATAGGTAAATGCATGAGGGCGCTGCAAGCATTGCGCAAGTGCGCAGTATTTTCAGCTTACAGCCGAAAATAAGAAAATGCGCATGCACCCCGCTTTAGCCTCATGAGTGTCGCGCGAGTGGGAGTGCATCATACAGAGCGATGCTCCCACTCATGCGACAATCAAGGGGTGCTCGCGCAAAAAAAAGCATACAAAAAGGGCTATAGTTACAAATCTAAGCAAAAGAGTTTGATTACAAGCAACTAGTTGTTTTGAATCTTAACTAGTTCTATGTTTCTGGGACAATATAAAGCAGCTTCATATTCATGTCAGTTCTGGGCCCCTGGAAGTGCATGCAGAGTCATATGAAAGTGTAGCTTACTGCTGGTAAAGGGGGGCCATAGTCCATTATTAACTTATGCCCTAAAAAAAAGCTTGAAGAGCTTGAAAAAATTGTTTTTTGAACTACACTGACTAGGTTAGCTGAAGTATTCAAGGGAACTGAAGTAAAAAAACAAACAAAATTCTCCAGCCTCTGATCTTAAAGCACTACAATATTTTGTGTCATTTTTGTACGAATATTCAGGTAATATTCCTTCTATAATTTCAGACTTAGACTAAGAAGAGAAATAAATCACTTTTGTTGTTTGTGTAGCTGTTTGCTGCCCCTTTTAAAAAATATCTTAGAAAAAGGCATGGTTTCCATGCTAATGAGATATACATTCAATAAAACTTCTTCTGCAGCTATCAAATACTTCAGCTTCATTTCAACATTTAATCATCCATAAAAGAAGCTTGCTTCTTCATGTTCTCCCTGTCCATGAACATTATTTCTTAATTATAATCCAGTAGATCAAATTATTACTTTTTGTCCCTAGATGAAACTGTTAATAGAATATGCATAGCTTACTCAAATGAAGCTCTGGTGGTTCAGAGATTCAGAACATAGGTATCACAATCAATGGAACTAAATTTAAAATACAGGACTTGGATAAGTAGGAGAAATAAGATCCTAAAATACATGTAGGCTGCTGTTTTGCTTGTCTGTACAACATAATCGTTTATTGGACAGTGTAAGAGATCAAATTTGCTCCCCCCTAAAAAGAGAAGTGCTTTCAGGTACTATTTTGTTCAAGAATGCTATTAGAATACCGTGTTGTCTGTCTAAGAAAGTATGATCCCTATGGATGTCTAACAAAGCTGTGTTCAGCATAACTAACACAAATCTTTGAATATTACCCCAAAAGAAGATGCTCAAATGACTACCTATTAAAAAAAATTGGTGTAACAGCTTATGAGGTTGTTTTACATAGGGACATTAGCAAGTATTTATAATTTCAGATGGGTGTAATTTTGTGATTTTTAGACTGATGATTTTAGATGTTTGGGCTTTTAACTATGGCCCTTTCTGTACCTTACTTTTTTTTGGTGCTGGGGTGCGGGGATTGCATGAGCAGCCTCCAGCGAGAGGCTCTTGCATCCCTGCTGCTTCAGCTCCACACGAACTGCCTGCTCCCGAGCAGGCAGCGTGAGAGCCCCGCCTCTTCCTTCCTGCGCTGGGGAGAAAGTGTGACCGCTGCAGCTCCGGAGGCTCCGGACGCACAGCAAGTGCGTGCGGGGCCCTGGAGCAATGTGCGATTGTGCACCATTTTTGACTGAAAGCTGAAAATGAAAAAGTGCGCAAGTGGTGCCTACCCTACCCTGGAGCATCATGCGATTGTGAGTGCGTCGTGCAGATCGCTCCTCACAATTGCACAATGCTCGGGGGGCCTTTTGCATGGCAAATGTCATGAGAAAAGGGCCTATGTGTTCTAATGTAATACTTTTAGCTTGCCTGTCATTTAATGAAGAAGTGCAGGATATAAACCATATCAAATAAATAACTTTCCCACATCCGGGGGAATTGTGATGGGGAGCTGCTTCTGCCTGTAGCACTGGAGATCACTCACAGGAGAGGCAGAAAGACAGTGAACTGCTTCCTGACTGAGGCCATTTCCGCACTAGGCTGTTATAGTGCTATTATTCCACTTTCAACATCCCATGGAACTCTGGGGTTTGCAATTTAAGGAGGGACCTCAAACCCCAGGATTCCATATGATGTTGAAAGTGGAATAATAGCACTATAACAATCTGGTGCAGAAATGAGTTGAGAAGCAACACACCCTCATCAATTGCAATGGCTGCTTCCTGGTAAGTGGAGACCCAGAAGACCATCAGGCCAGGATACACTATTTAGCACTGTACCAGTGCTTATGCATGCATCTCTCTCATATAGGATTCCAGTCAATATTATTATAACAAATGTGACATTCATATGAAGAAGAGCAAGGAAATAGAGAAATATCATTTAGAATCTTTCACCAGTATTTGCTTAAACAACTAATAAAATGAAAAGATAGATTTTACATATTAATTAAATTATAACAAGAAAAACCTGCTTATCAGTATTCAGATCAGAAAGATCAATAAAATGAGTGCCAGATACTACTAATACATACAGTTACAAAGTATGTGCCAATCTCCTGAGCCTCCCCATGGAAAGCACTATTGCAGACATAACCTAGAGTCATAGAAAAATTTCACATACTCTAATTAGGTATCTTCTCTTTATTGCTTCCAGGTAATTTCTCAGATGTATTCTGATTCACTCAGTTCCCAACACAGATACAACTTTCACACATCAAAATCACATAAACAGTATTTGAGGCATACTCTGTTATTTTTAAGGGCAGCATTCTGAGTTTGATGAGAAAGTGTTAGGCATTTTTTTGTGTTATTCTAATAGGTAGCTGTTATTTAGATAAAAATGGCAGTGACCATAATATAGCACCATATTATCTTCCATTTTGCAGAATTCAGAACCCATATAATAGTGGTGGAAACAATATGTTTGCTCAATTTTTCATTGTCTCTTGGTTCTCCTATCACTACTGTCAAATGAATTCATAATATATGGCAAAGTAAATTAAGCAAACAAATGTTGCTGCTGACTTAACAGGTTCTAATTGATTCCAAATTTCCGCTCATCACAATTCAAATCTTCCTATTTCTGATGAACCAAAATCCAATTAATTGGAGGGTCATATAACTATATAGTTACAGAGCAGAAATGGAATCACATCCTTGAAAAGCATTAGTTAGCTTCAATTCCAGTACTAAATAGGAGGGAAAACCCTCTTCTATTAAGCATTTAGTGTGTAATTTTCTCCCATCACAAACTCAGGCAATATACTTCCCTATGTAGATCACAGTGATGGGTCCTATAATGTTAGTGAAGCACAAAACGTACAGATGCCATTAGAAGGCACCCAATCTATGAAGAGCTGGTAAAGTGGCAATTAAATAACTTACATCTGCATAAGCTAAAATAGGCAAGAGTTGTTAATTACAAAATTTCCTGGCTTACTTGCATGTTACAGAAATTACCCTCCTGAATTCTCTCTCCAACTCACTTTGAGATTATTTGAATGATGGCAAGGAACATTAACAGTGAGAGGTAACAGTGCTTTAGAAGCTGAAATGAGTAGAGAATTTCAATACTGATTAATATTAAGATATACACAGGAAAAAAATTCAAACCTAAGGTTTTGCCGGCATGTATGAAACTACTTCATTTAGTTTTACAAACTTGAAAAGGACTATTTTAAACTGTGCCCAAAATTCATGAAGATTAGTCAAGGTAAAGCAAAATTCCACACCAGCAATGGGGGATGAAGGGCAGAAACCAAGAGACGATTTAAATTGGGCTTAACGTTATAGAAGTCAAACCAATTTGCAACCAGGGAAAAATTAGTTAGCAAGGCTAACATCAAACAGTACTGGCTGACTGCACTTAAGATAAATGAAAGAAGAAATTCACATTTTCAATCTTTATAAGGGCAAAAACACATCAACTCTAAAATATATTTGAGTGAAGAGTTCTTCAAGTCCCAAATGTGGAAGCTCAGGGACAGAGGCTATCAATAGTGTCTCAGAAAGTGTGAACCCATTGTGTGAGATTATGTGATATGCTGGCAAAATTCTGCTTGTCTCTGGGGTTGCTTTGCAACTAGTGGCAGCACCGTAATCCAGTTCACTGATACTGGGGTTCAATTCCACAATCAATGAGTGTCCAGGATTCCTGCACATAATCTACTGCAACTTTGCAGCCAGGAGTAAAGAAAATCCATCAATGGATCTCGTACTCCCCTAACCGCAAAACCTGCAAGACCCCTGCCATTGATTAGCCACAAGGATAGGCCTTGCCACTGGTGGGATATGTTGTGTGCAGGATAGGAATGAAGAACTGAAGAACCATATACACAATTGAAGAGGCACATACAGTTCATATATATATATATATATATATATATATATATATATATATAAAAATAAAGGGAAGTGTGACAAATCCATTTTTCCAGGTCCTTCCCTGCAATTCCAACGCTTGGAGTCCTGCCATTCACTCTGCCCTTGTTCCCCCACTAAATCCATTCTAGATTGGGTTCCAAGGCCTCAGGGTGACTCTTGTAACTTATACCTCTAGCTGTGTTGTGTGGGTTCTTTATGGTACATGTGGCTTGAAAGAAACAGTCACAGACAGTTTTTTGAAAAGACTAACAAATTTAGGCCATTTCCGCACTAGCCTGTTATAGCGCGATGATTCCACTTTCAACATCCTCTGGAATCCTGGGGTTTGCAGTTTCGGGAGGGGCCATCCAGCCCCTCCCGAAATTGCAAACCCCAGGATTCCAGAGGATGTTGAAAATGGAATCATCGCGCTATAACAGGCTAGTGTGGAAATGGCCTTAGTTTATTGAAACTAAGTAATATAACACATATAACTTGAGCAACCTGTTCTACCACAGTTCCCCAGAACAGAGTCAGTTCTCCTTTCTGACTACCTGTCCTGCCTCTGTGAAAACTTATCATTGTCAACAGTTTCCTTCTCCATTAAAGTCCCTCCCTGGCTCCATCAGTTCCAAACCTGGTTGCTCTCTCGGAGTCTTTTTGCACCGTACTTCTTTAGCACCATTATTCCACTTTCAACATCCTGTGGAATCCCGGGGTTTGCAGTTTAGAGAGGAGCATTTAGAATTCTCAGCCAGAGAGCTCTTTGGCCTCAATAAAGTACAAACCCCAGAATTCCACCAGGAGTTGAAAATGGAATAATAGCACCATAAAAGTGTGGGGCAGAAATTGCCTATGTTTACAGAAGCATGCTAGAATGGCCTGTTCTTTGTGCACATTTTCTCTTCTTTTGGAAGCTCGATAAAAATTCTGATGTTTCCATAAAGCTTTGTTCATCTGATCAGACTACTGCTGCAGCAAAGAGTAATTGTCTGTGTCTGAGTCTGCATCTTGGGCCATTTCCGCGCTACACTCTTATAGTGTGATTATCCCACTTTCAACATCCTATGGAATCCTGGGGTTTGCAGTTTAGGGAGGAGCCAGCCAGCCCATCCCTCCATAAACTGCAAACCCCAGGATTCCATAGGATGTTGAAATTGGTATAATCTTGCTATAAGAGTGTAAGTGCAGAAATGGCCTTAGTCTGTGTGGGTGGGTGTGACTCCTTCTCAACCTGATTCAGGG
>CAOLHI010003143.1:0-198059 GCA_948474755.1 Ctenosaura bakeri
GGCCTGGTTGGTGCTTTGGTGGAAGACCACCAGGGACCACCACAGATCTCCAGGAAGGGCTAGGAAAGAATCCTGATTGAAACCAGGATGGCTGTTGCTGCCAGACAGAGCTGATAATACTGGACTTGATGAATCCATTCTCCATCAGGAGAAGGCAGCCACCCCTAACATTCTGTGCCATAGCAACCAAAATTTTCTAACAAAAATGACTAGATTTTTGTAAACTATATACATTTCCGCGCTACACTGTTATAGCACTATGATTCCACTTTCAACATCCTATGGAATCCTGGGGTTTGCAGTTTAGGGAGGGGCCGGCCGGCCGGCCCCTCCCTGAACTGCAAACCCCAGGATTCCATAGGATGTTGAAAGTGGAATCATAGTGCTATAACAGTGTAGCGTGGAAATGGCTTATGGCTGGAATGCAGTGTGGGACTTAGGTCTTTCTCAGTAGACTTATAGAGAGACCCTTGTGCCTTGGTCCTTGATGCACTTTGGGACAAAGGCTAGGCAGTACCTCTTGGCAATGCCTTGATACGCACCTTCACAATTCAGTAGAAGGGTTTTGTAGTGCCTCTGCTACATAGCTCAGTATTTGTAAAGTTCCATAACATAGACCATGACATAGAATCACTGCCAACATCAATGATGCAATCCAGCGGATTTCCCAACGCTTCCTTTGGCACAATTTATTCTCTTCAACTGCTCCCACGGGGAGGCCTAAGGAGAAACTTCAGTCTGTGTGGTTTTAGATGTTTCACACAGGTCCATAATATATAGTGATGGGTGGACTCCCCTGAGCTCATTTCTAAATAAACTTGTTAATTGCCAGTTCTGTTGATAAGCATGCAGATTTCTCCACTGTTTTCTGAGGCCACTTCTGCACTAGGCTGTTATAGTGCTATGATTCCATTTTCAACCTCCTATGGAATCCTGGGGTTTGCAGTTTCTGGCCCCTCCCAAAACTGCAAACCCCAGGATTCCATAGGAGGTTGAAAGTGGAATCATAGCGCTATAACAGCCTAGTGCGGAAGTGGCCCGGGACTTGTGTTCTGGTTCATCATGGTTCACTGTTTGTGCCGGTGCTGCTGCACACACAGGCAATGCTGTGCTACATACTCTGGGCATATTACCTGCCAGCATGAGGCTTCAGGGCAAGAGAAGCAAAAGGAAAGTATGTGCATGCATGTTGCCTGTCAACTTATGGCAGCATCAATAGTGTATAGTGTCTGGGTGAAGGGAAGTGGTAGGACCACTCTATTCTGCTTTGGTCAGACCCCACCTTAAATCCTGTGTCCAGTTCTGGGCATCACAGTGCAGGAAGGATATTGGCAAGCTGGAATGTATCCAGAGGAGGGTGTCCAAAATGGTAGAAGGTCTGGAAATGATGAAGCCCTATGAGGAGTGGCTTAGGGAGCTGGGTGTGTTTAGACTGGTGAAGAAAAGGCTAAGAGGTGACATGATGGCTATGGTTAAATATTTGAAGAGGTGACATATGGAGGATGGAGCAAGCCTCTTTTCTGCTTATCCAGAGACTAGGACATAGAGCAATGGCTTCAAACTTCAGGACAAGAGATTCCATCTAAACATAAGGAAGAACGTCCTGATAGTAAGAGCAGTTCAACAGTGGAAGACACTGCTTGGAAGTGTGGTGGAATCTCCTTCTTTAGAGGTTTTTAAACTGCTGCCTGAGTATGTTGTGGAGTCTCCTTCTTTGGTGTTTTTTAAAATGAGGCTTCACAGCCATCTGTCAGGAGTACTTTGACTATGGCCATTTCTGCCCTACACTGTTATAGTGCTATTATTCTACTTTCAACCTCCTGTGGCATTCTGGGCTTTGTAGTTTCCTGAGGCCAAAGAGCTCTCTGGCTGGGAATTCTAATGTTCCTCCCTGAACTGCAAGCCCCAGCATTCCATAGAATGTTAGAAGTGGAAAAATAGCACTATAACCATGCAGTGCGGAAATGAGCCAAGTCTTCCTGTATGGCAGGGGGGTTGGACTATATGGCCCTTGTAGTCTCTTCTGGCTCTAAGATTCTGTGACTTTTGTAGGAATATTCAGAAGTGCATTGCCATTGCCTTCCTCCGAAATATAGCCTGCAGCACCTGGAATACTCTGGCAGTCTCTCTTCCAAGTACGAATCAGTCCTTACCCCGCTTAACTTCTAAGATCAGACAAGGATCTGGTGCCAGAACCCCCTGGAAATTAAATTGCCCTCAAAGAGGGAAACACGATGGACACCGAGGGCTAGACGAAAGCTTGCTTAAGTACTTCAGTCACATAGGTTTCACAGCAATCAATGAGAGTTTCAGCAAGAGTAAGGGATAAATACTAAAGAACTTTGTAGTTCTTCAAAGCTTTGTAGTTCCCACCTTTTCACAACAAAGTGAGTTTCAGAAGGGTTTAGCTTTAAAGAAGCTCTGTGCAAGCCTTTGACAGAGCCAGTGGCTTTTGACTTCTCTTCTGCCGACCGTGCATACACAGAATCTCCCCAGATCTCGCTCGACATCCCAAGATGGCAGAGGGCTGCTGTGGGAGAGCAGCGCTTGTCTGATAATCCAGCCAAGTGCTAATAGGGGATGAGGTTGCACTCTGAAGCACCTAGTTACACCTTTGGATGACTTTACACAGTATAGGAGACAATGGCTATTTCTGCACTAGACTGTTATAGTGCTATTATTCCACTTTCAACATCCTATGGAATCCTGGGGTTTGCAGTTTAGGGAGGATTGCATGGGGTGTTGAAAGTGGAATAATAGCACTAGAACAGTCTAGTGCGGAAATGGCCAACATGAAATGAACGTCTCCCTTTTCTTTTTCTCCAGCTAGCCAAGCCCACCCCAAACACTGTATGCATGGCTACCTGTTTCCTATGCCCATCGCTCTCGGACCGTATCCACATCCGTCCTACGATGCAACTGCAGGTAAGTGCAACTAAGATGAAGAGGTACTGTATACTTTCAAGCAGGGGTATTCCAAATGTGTTTGAGTGGACAGAGGAAATGGAATAACAGCACTTATTCCCTTCTATTTATTTATTTGATTTATATCCCACTTCTTTCCCAATATGGGACCCAAAGTGGTTTACAATACAAATTAAAACAACATAGCTAAAACAATACATAGTGCAAAAGTTTAAAAAGCAGATCGAGCTCTTGCATTGTCAGATATAACTACAGAAAGAGAAATCTACTGTTATATCTACCTCTAACAATACAGCTTCACCAAAACCTACCTTTTTAGCCCGGTGATACCCCAACTAAAGGGTCTTTGAGCACTTTCCCAATTGTGGGGCACATAAAGAATAGGTAGTTGGAGAGGGCCCTTGGAGGACGCTCCCTAAACTGCAAACCCCAGGATTCCATAGGATGTTGAAAGTGGAATAATAGCACTATAACAGTCTAGTGCAGAAATGACCCTACAAATGTCATCTCCCAGCTTCCCAATCTGCAGTACCTCAGAAACCCTTTGGCAGAGGCACTGCCAGTCTGAAAAAGTAGTGTTTTTTTTTTTCCAGATCATGTTCAACTGTGAATGACCGTAAATATGACCCTCCCAGCAATAACAAGACTTAAAGTCCATCTTACAGTCCCTTTAGCTACTGAAGAGGATGTCAGCTACATTAAACAATCAATCCAGTTAAAGTATTCATCTGAAACAATTAAAAAACACATGGAAGTAACCAAAAAACCCTTTTATAGCTATACTATACAGTATCACTTTGTCATACCCTTGGGATATGACAGTAACAAATAAAATGTTGTAGCTATACAACAAGGTATCGCCTTTTCAATTACAACTGTAGTGCCACCTAATTATGCTTCTATCATTAAGAAAAAAAATAATTCTGAGTAACTTGTTGCTAGCAAAGATTTCCAAGCTCTCTATTTTGTAGCAAATTTTAGAGATGCACATTAGGGCTTTTATTATTTCATTGTTCTTATGTGTTACTTCTAGATTTTATAATAAAGAAGGATTATTTACAGTGTTAAATATTCCTTCCATGAACCTTGTTTTGGCTGCTCAACTTTAGTAAACATGGAGAGGGCTACCAAACACTGTTGAGTTCACTTACTTTCTGTATGGAAACAACATTTTCTGCATGGAAAATATTATTTCACCAGAGAAATATTAATTCCTGCTCTGAAAGGGTTGTTTTCTGCACAGACAAAATGCTGCAACTGGAGATTTGTTCTGCGTAAAATTTGCACATGGTTGATTTGCATAGAAAACAGCATTTTCTGTGCTTTTGTGTTCTAAACAGGAATGAACATTTCTGCATTGAATTTAATGATATTGCAATGCAGAAATATTAACTGGTGGTTTTACTCAGCTTTTCTCTTAACTTTCTTCTTTTCCACCTGCGCAGTGTACCGGGGCTTCTGGACAGCGCTTATTGTGCTGGCGGTCACCGCCAGCCTCGTTGGAGGATTTCTGCTGGTGTGCGGTGTCCCCTTTGTTAATGCGAGATTCTACAAAGTGGGCGGCGGGTTCCTCTTCACAGCCGGTGAGCGCCAGTTTGCGGTCATTGATTATATTGGTGCACAGGGAGCTGCAACTATGTTCCCCTTTTACGCATTATGTGTGTATATGTGTATACGTGCATCAGAGAGAGACAGAGAGAGAGAAAAGAAATGCAAATGTGTGCAAGGAAGGGGATGCAACTTTCAACCCTGCATCAAAATAATTAATTAACTAATCAATCGAATGTTAGTTTGGATCATTTATTGGAAGATGTATAATACAGTGGACCCTCCACTTTTGTGAGGATTCGGGGCACATAACCCTTGTGAAAGTGGAAAATTGCAAATAAACCCCCCTGTAACCCCCCTCCCATTCCCTTGCCTTTTGCCTGGATACTTCTTCCTCTGTGCCCAGACAAAAGGCAAGGGAATGGTAGTGTTACCCTGTTCTCTGGGGGTCCCAGGAGGGGCGCCCAAATAACCAAACACAGACACAAAGTAGGGGAAATTAGCTGGAGCACTCACTAAAGCTAGCGAGAGGCAGGGTAACTTAGCAGGGATCTTGTAACCCAATGTCTACGGGGTCAGGTCAGTTAAGCAGACAGACAGTTTTAAAATAGTAAAAATGATGTTTTTATTAAAAGACAAACAAACAGTAAAGACACCACAATCACACAGCTAAAGGAGAGCTAGAAATAAGGATTTTTGGGGGAAATGGGTGATACAACACCTTTTCTCGTAGTCCTGAAGAAGCTGAAGATGGTCAGGAAGAAACTCAGCGTGGAGGCCAAGGGGAGCTCGCTGGACAAAATGGCAGCAAGGCTAGATGGAACTCAGGAGCCATTCAAACAGGGCGGGCGATCCAAGGTGGTCTCGGAATTAGGGAGTTTTTATAGGGTGAATTGTGACTGCAGGCCATGCCATACTCGGTGAGAACAATGCGAGTTTGGAGTGGGACCAAGCTTTGGAAAAGGTCAAGTTTAACATGACGGGCTTAATACAGATGTAACAATAGTATAGCCAGTATGCAAATGCAAGGTGCTTAAGATTGGCTTTGTACGACTATCAGTTCGAGGCCAGGCGTCTTTGTTTAGAGCCGCGCTTAAGCAAGAGGTGTTTTGCAGGGAGGTCCCTGAAGCAACGGAGTGGCTCTGTTCTGCCTGCCTAGGTGGAGAATGGAACGTCCAATAATTACCGGCCGCGCCTGTGTACGTGCCTGTCCGGAGGCTTCGCAAACACGTGGAACGGGGTGGCAGAGGAAGGCCGAATTATTTTGATATCAAAAAGAGAAATCTAGTGCTATCACTGGGTAGGCCTGGGCAGAAGTAACAGTGGGGAGACTCATGTGCCTCTCCCTCCATTCTCTTGCCTTTTCCACGGGCATGCCTGCCTTCCTTCTTTGCACCTGAGCAAAAGGCAAGGGAATGGAGGGGGAAAGGCGTGCTGTGCTCCCTGTCCATTCCCTTGACTTTTGCCCAGGTGTGGAGAAGGATGGCATGCGCAGCCAGGCAAAGGGCAAGGGGGTGGGAGGAGGAAAGTGGGGGAAAGCATGTGCGCACCTCATGAATAATCAACTCTGCAAAGGTCAAACTTGTGCATGTGGTGGGAGGACTGTATTCAATCTGGAAAAATTGAGGTGGAACTATAGGTTATCGGGGCTTAATTGCATGGGGGATAGATAGATTTGTAGTTTATGTAGTAGTTGGTTTCTTTTCTTTTAGGTATAGTATCTGTGTTTGGGTCTGAGGCTTGAGCTTCTTAGTATTTATTTGGATGGTTATTATTAATTAATTAATTAATTAATGTTAATGTTATTAATTAATTATTAACAATTATATTAATAATTATTATTTAGTTAGCTAGTTTTTTTGTTTTTGTCTGTAGTTTGTTACCGGTTTGTGTTTGGCTGAAGTGTGCGGTGTAATTTTACTATCGGTAATTGGGGGATACCAGACGTCCTGGCCTTTTAAGCATACTTTGTGCTATCCTTTTAAGGAAATTCAGTCTAAAAATGACAATCATATTTCATATGAGAGGATTCAGTTGTGCCAATGGGCTGTGGGAGGTTTCCATCATTTCATTTAGCTCACACCAGAGGATTCAGAATGACGGTGCAGCCAGGAGAAAACATACTTGTTGTCCAACAGGGAAGGGATTTCACTTTTAATTAACTTTTCTGTCCTGGCAGGAGATCTTTTCCCTGAAGAGAGGTGAAAATCATTCGTAATTTATTGAGAGGGAAATTTGTCAAGGGATTAAGTTACGAGATAAGAGATCACGGCTCTGTCCATCTTTGTCCTGAGGTAGAGTTTTCTTCTCCAAGACAACATCTTGGTTAAAACAAATTTCTTGACCACGGAGCCAAAACAACTGAACCAGTTGGCTGCCATGTTTGCAGGATCTTGTGCGATAATGGGAGAGAAAACTCAGGCCATTTCCGCACTAGACTGTTATAGTGTTATTATTCCACTTTCAACATCCTATGGAATCCTGGGGTTTGCAGTTTAGGGAGGGGACTCAAAATCCTCTCCCTAAACTGCAAACCCCAGCATTCCATAGGATGTTGAACGTGGAATAATAACACTATAACAGTCTAGTGTGGAAATGGCCTCAGTTTCCTATCAGTCCTGCTGAGAAATGGGCCAAAATGGTACAAATGATGCAAGGAAAAAAAAATTCAATACTTGCTGGACTGAAAGTGGCAAATGGCCACCCCAAAAAGTATAACTCCAGGTGTTTTCTGCACTTGAAATGGAGACAGCCAGCTGGTAGACAGCTGGAGAAACTTTATTATTTATTTTTTTATTATTATTTATTTATATCCTGCCTCTCCATATGCTGTTGATGCTTGTGAGTCTTGCTATCCTTCCAGTTTTACCTGTTTATCCTTGAAACTAATGGGTTTCCCTCTGAATAGAGAGCCCCTAAACATCACCAACTTTCTCCACAAATTGGCCTTTTCTCCCATTTTTTTTTTGTGTGTGTATGGGGAAAATGATGATAAAAAGAAAAAAACCGAGACATTTTCCGAGATAAACATCTTCTAAGCAATGGTGGTTCAGCTGTACTTTCAGATCATTCCTCGAACATCACTTAGTCTGTGCTTAGATTCTGAGCAACCAGATCTAAGTGTTTTCAAGGCCCAATTATGAGAATTTAGCTCAGCAGCGTATCTGGTGTAACTGTGCTATGATATATTTTGATTGTCTTTCACAGTTTGCAGACAGAATGAGCTGTGATTCAGAGCGCTTTAGAACTCAAGTAATAAGAATGTGTCAGAAGTTTGTTCTGAGTATTTTTTTTTGAATTTTAATAATTTTATTAATTTTCCAAAAAAAAGAAATAATAAATAAAAACAAATATGTACATCTTTTAGTAATGCAACATATAGTGGTAATATCTTCTTACAACAATTTCACATATTTACAATATTTCTTCCTAGCTTTTTTTCCCTAAGAGCTAATAAATATTATTATTCATTTTATAACACTAACCCTCTATTTGTCATCAGTTACTTCTTATATATTGATCCAGCATTTCATTTATCTTGTCAATTAACTGTATTGTTACAACTTATCATTATGCTCCTAAATTAATCTAACTCCAGTTTTTAATTTACATTAGAAATATTTACTTTTATTATATTTATTTGTTTGTTTGATGTTTACTTTTTGTCATTTTTTTTTGTATTTTTTTTAAAAATATAATTTCATGTCTCCTGAGGAATGAGACATTATTTGTGATCAGAAATCCTAATATAGGGTGCATCCGGACCCTATGAAAAGTCCAAAATTTTGTTCCTGTTCTTTCTGATTTTATAGTGGATTAAAATAATCCAAGCTGAGGAGGTGGTATAAAGTATAAAAAGTTAACTGAATGTCCTGAGAACTGACAGAAAATGTTCTGGGATAAATAAAATAAAATGGGACCTCCAAAATAAAAATCGGAAAGAACAGGAACAAAATCTGGGACTTTCTGGTCTTTTTAATCAATCTGGATGTGCCCATAAGTGGGGCATGCAACGTATTACTTGAAAGAAAGATTATGTGTTCAGCAGTGTAGAAGGGTTTGGAAATTAGGTGAAAGAAAACCCAATATGGACATTCTAAAAATGCACACAAATATTTTATTCATTGGGACGTCCATCCATGAATGCATGCATTTGAAAAGATACAGGCAACAATATGCATGGCTCCTTTTTTCTCTCTCTTAAAATTATGTACAGAGCTGGCACAGCATGAAAGTAGAGACGGGGAAAGCAGGATATCCATGTAAATAAACTTGAAAGATTTCAAAACCTACCCACTGTCCCAATTGGACAGGAACAGTCCCAATTAATGTGTTGTTTCATTTTTTTCCCCAGCTGATTTTAAAATGTCCCACTTTCTCCTTTCGGTTGCTGTAAACTGAGTTCAAAGTACAAAAGGAGTTTGCATGCAATCAACTCAACAGAAGGCAGAAGAGAGGATGGGGTAGAAATTTTCCCTTTTCCAGTAGGTTCAGGGAAAAACTAACTGCTGCAAGCCTTCCTTAGCTAACATATCCTTCCTCATTAATAACTTTTCCCAATTTGGCCATGCTCTGATATTGCTTGCCTACATGTGTCCTAGTGGTGAGAGGCCTGGAAGCCATGTCTTATGAGGATAGACTTAGAGAGCTGAGTATGTTTAGTCTGCAGAAGAGAAGGTTGAGAGGGGACATGATAGCCATGTTTAAATATTTGAAGGGATGCCACGTAGAGGAAGGAGGGGACTTGTTTTCTGCTGCTCCAGAGACCAGGACAAGGAGCAATGGATTCAAGCTGCAGGAAAGGAGATTCCACCTGAACCTCAGGAAGAACTTGCTTACAGTCAGGGCTGTCCGGCAGTGGAATCTGCTGCCTCGGAGTGTAGTGGAGTCTCCTTCCTTGGAGGTTTTTAAGCAGAGGCTTGGTGGCCATCTGTTGGGATTGATTTGAGGGTGTTTCTACATGGCAGAGGGTTGGACTGGATGGCCCCTGTGGTCTCTTCCAACTCTACATTTCTATGATTCTACGATTCATCTGGAAAATGTTGAAGAATGTGGATCTGCCCATTCCCTATTAAGATAGTTCAGAAACTTAATCAGAAGGTGAGGGGTTGAATAAGAATGGCATCCCATATACTAGAACCTGGGCATAACTGATTGTTCAAATGTTAGGACAGAAGGGAGGGAAGATGAACCTTAAAACTCAGTGCAGTCTGCCGTTCAATGTGACAAAAGCCACTAAGTCTGCATATTGACTTCAACAGTGCCAGCAGAAATCTTCTTTTTCAGTTACATCTATAATTTCAGCGGGAGAAGATTTTTATCGTCTCATTAGGCTATTTCTTTCTACAAATTGCCCAGGCTGCTGGCAATTATTTATTGTAATCTTAGAGCATCCACCTAATGGCTTTGCCAGTTACTTTAATGAATTTTGCTGTGTGATCGCTGGGAGCGTCACCTGGCTGGATTGTGGAATTTGGCTGGCAGAGCAGCCAGTGGGTTCACTCAGAGACTTTTCTGCCCTCTAAATCAACTGGCTATGTGATCAGCCTTGCCCTCCAATGGGAAGAAACACTAGCATGCATGATCAGCTTTGCCACCAGAGGCCCGTTCACTCTACTGAATTATAGCACTTTGATTCCACTTTAACCGTCATGGCTGCATCCTATGGAATCCTGGGGTTCTGGAGCACTCCAGCTCCTCCCCCTCCTCCTATTTCTTCATAAAACTACAAACACATAATAACAGTAATACAATACAAGCAAAAAAAAAGAATCTAAAAAAACTACAAACATCAATCAAAACTACAAAAAAAGCCCTACAAATAACTGAAAATTGGTTTCTGCCCTTGTTGCACGCAACTCTTGGTCAATACTTGTATTTAACTATTAGAACATTATTCATAGTCTAGATTAACTATGCCGTTAATAATCCTTGTTATCTTATCCATGTACTCAAAAATGAAATTTACCTGGTTAGTAAAAAAATTAATAGGAAAAAAAACCTGAATCATACACAATTACTACCACAAATCTATTATTTTAAGTTAACTTGATTCCAAACATTGATATCATATAACATTATCACATTTAAACCTTAAGTACCAATGGAAAATAATAATGGATTGAATACTGTTTCATTTTTATAGATCATCGATAAATCTTAAAAATTATTACTAGAACCTATATTATAGATATTCAAAATCTAAAGCAGCAAGAAAACTAGAATCATCATCTTCTATTTTCGTATAACACTCCTCATCTCATGTACTAATAAAAACAAGAGTCAGAGCTTAAGAATACATGCAATCTCAAAAACCTACTGTCATCCATTCACCCTCATTTTTCTTCAAATACTCAAAACATTTCCATTCAGAAGAAAATTCATCTTCTGTTCAGCCCTTTAACCTATATGTAAGATTGTCCGTTCTGGCTATTTCCTTCAGTTTATCAAATCATTCTTCTATTGCTGGGATTTCCATTTTTTCCAGTACTTTACATATACTAATCTCGCCGCCAATAACATACGTTGCATCGATGTATGTTGATTCTTGTCAGTAGTTATGTCCTCTGCCCAGATTCCTAGCAAATATAACTCAGAAATCTTTGGTACTTGGACTTTCAAAATCTTTCACATCACGTTTTGTATCTTAAACCAAAATGGTCTGGCTGAGAATTCTAAATGTCTCTCCCTAAACTGCAAATCCCAGGTTTCCATAGGATGGAATCAGGGTAATTAAAGCAGAATCATAATCTGTAATTGTGTAGAGCAAAATGTCCTCAGGTTCCGGCACTGATTGGAAGCATCACAGCTTGCATCTCAGGTGGTTCATTCCAGGGCATTGGAGATGACACAAGATTCCTGAGATTGAGTTCCTCCATTTGGTAGACTTTTTCTTACAGGGTGAGCAAACCAAGAGCCTGGCTTTCAGCTCTTAATGGAGTTCACAGTGCAAAACAGATAGAAATAACACACCATTTATATTCACAGTTGTTCCCCGAGTGCTAAGAGTTCCACACTACAACAGTTAGGAGCCGCTTGCACGTCGTCTGCATTTGCACTTATTAAACTCCAAGAAGGGTCTCAGTATCTCATTATTTTTTATTAGCATCTTGAAATTTCTGCTAGGCAAGAAGGTGAAAGGAAAGGGGATGGCGAGTTCGCTTTCCACTCTAATTAGCAAATTATAGAGAAGCCCTGTAACTTTGAAAGGGAGTCCGGAGCTCACCCACTTGTCTCCACAATTAGCCAATGAAGTTAAGGCTATAAAGTGAGAAAGGAAGGACCAGAGTTGAGTGAACAAGTTACTCAAAATTAAGATGCAGCCTCCCTTTGCGTGGGAAGACGAAAGTTCAGAGAGCTTGGCTGTCGGCTTCCAGGCAGCGGTCCTGGGAATCTGAAGGCAAAAGGTATCATTACCCGGTTCAATCCTCTTGCAATTAGCCCCTCCCCAGAATCAACACTGATACTGAAATTCAGAATAAATCTTAACCCTTAATGAGTGGAGGCAGAAGAGAACTGAAAACAAGCAAGCCACGGATAAGGTGGGATGATAGCATTAAGCAAAACTGGATCCGTCTGAGCTGTTCTGAGCTGGCAGGTTCATCCGTCCAGCCACAGAGAGCTTTGAGGACTTAGATTTTAAAAGTTTGGATCCCGGTGTGTATTGTTCTGTTTGCCAGAAGCGGACGAATTTAGCAGGCAAATTTGTTCCTTAGGGGGGATTTCTGTTATTGCTGTTATGTATCGCCAAGTCAACTCTGCACTGCCAAGTCAACTCTGACTTACGGCAACCTTATCATAGGGTTTGCTTGGCAGGATTTCTTCGGACAAGTCTTTCCATTGCCTTTCTCTGAATACAGCCCAAAGCACTCGGTATTCTCCAGTGGTCTCCCGTCCAGGTACTAACTAGGCCTGACCCTGCTCGGCTTTTGAGCATAGTCAGGATCTGGTGTCTTCAGGCTATTTTGGCAGACTTTAGAAGAGATTACGCTCACCTGACTCGAGGCAAATAGATGTAGGGTTATTTGGTGCTACATTTATATTTTTAAAGTTCGATTGTGCAAATGTTTTAGAATTGACCAATAAGCTTAAAAATGATTTTGAAATAATGAACCAACGGTGGATATAAAAAAGAAATAAGCAAAAGGCAAGACACTTTTTAAAAATCAAGCCCCACATGACATTTTAATGAGCTGAACTAGAAGAAATATGCAGGCTTTTTTTAAAAAATAGTGTTATCAAGGCAGTTAAGTTTCAGATCAAGAGGTGTAGGAATTCCAATGCAAGAACACTCTTTGCGTTTGGAGGTTATCTGAGAAAGATGAACAAAGAGTTTCATAAGGCCTTGCTGAAGGTATGGAAATACTTTACAGTTTCTCTGCTGTAGTGTACTTTAGTTCTAAAATTCTACGTCTATTTAGAACCAAATGAGAACTCTCCAAAATATTGCAGAATACACTGAAAGTCTCATGAGACCTGTTGCCATTGTTAACAGGCTATTTAATGAAACGGAAGCATTTGGACAAAATAATCACAGCAAATCCAAAACCAATTGCAAGAATTTGTGCATATCGGTTTCCTTTGGGAATTGAACTTCTTTTTTTTTCATGGCAAGGAAGCTTTATTCTGTTGGAGTCAAGTATATTCTTTCTTTCTCTTTCAAACAGGAGGTCTTTTTGCCCTGCTTATATTTATGTTTGTGATGTGGAAGGAATTTGCAGCTGATCTCCCTAAATATATACTTCTAGAAAGAAGTGAAAGATGCTGGGAGGACCCACCTCTGCATGTCTATTATGGGTGGTCCTTCATGTTTGCTGCTGCCGGAGTTCCCTTGGTGTTGCTGTCTGGACTTCTGTTCTACCTCGTCGGTCACAGCATCCTGAAGGAGCTGGCGTAAAAGAACTGGATCCCAGGAAAACTCTGAAGAGGAGAACACTTTGGTGCCATCTAGAAATGAAGAGTGGTGTCTTGGTAATGTGGACATTATGGAACCATTGGCATGGTTTAAGTGCTATAAAATAATGCTGAGGCACTACCTTAGCAGAAAATACGGCATTAGCTACAGAGTTAAACAATTTTTATAATTTAAAAAAAATTGTCATTTTTCCCCCTAAAAAGGGACATTGGGAACTATAGCGCTGTAAGGAATGCTGCAGAATGCAGTTCTATCTCCTGGGAATTGTAGTTCTATGAAAGGATTCTGGCAAGTGTGTGTAGGGAACCCAGTTGTGCAAAGATGCTGGGGATTTCTTCCAATACTGTGTAGCTTCTACATAAAGTCATGATTCCCAGAATTGTTTGTGGGAGTCTCTGGGTTTTAAATTCATCCGAAACGCTTCAGATTGTCCTGGTTTTCCTTCCCCTGAAAAACCCAGGGTCTATAATTTTGTGAAGGCATTGAAAATAGAATTCTTTCACAGAACAGTTTGCTTGTCTGAGACTCATGACATTTGAACCTGTTTGAATCTGGTCTAAGTAAATAGTGTAGATACATGGTTTAGTCAGCAATCCATATTCATGGATTCTGTATACACAGATTCAACCAACCATGGCTTGAAAATATGACAAAATAAAAAAATAATTTTCAAAAAGCAAACTTTGATTTTGCCATTATATATAAGGGACACCATTTTACTGCACCTTTGCAGTAATGGGACTTTGCACATTATGGGACTTGAGCATCCACAAATTTTAGTATCCATGGAGGGCCCTGAAACAAACCCTAGTGGATACCAAGTGCAAATGAATAGAGCGCTGACATACCCTCCAACAATCCTGATTATTTCTCTGTCATCTCACTTTTTCAGCTGCCCTTAAAATGTCCCGGTTTCTCTTTTCTCCTCCCACTTTCCTCCCTTCAATTGCTGCAAGCTAAATTCAAAGTGGAAAAGCAGTTGGTGGTGAAATAACTCAGGAGGAGAGGGGGAGAGGTAATGTTTCCATTCCCAGTAGGCTCAGGCAAAAGCAATGCAGATGGCAAAGTTGTAGCTGGTCTTGGCTCAAAGGAGAGTGGTCTTGTCTCTTCTGCCTCCAAGTTAAAACCAGGCCTGTCTTCATCGTTTGAGTTGCTTTTCCATTCCCTCTGCTCCCCAACCAGCCAGCAGAAGCAGCAGCCCCTCCCAGTGCTTGGCAGCTGCTGGGGTGGGGAGGGAAGGACACAGAACTGCATGGACCCGCTTGATGTAGGATCTCAGACGTCATGGAGAGATGGCATCATTCACCTCCACCATGTATTCCACCAAAGCTGGCTTCTGAATGGGGCCAAAATCTCCCTGTAATGCAGAGCTTTCCAAACTGTGTGTCGTGATACGTTAGTGTGTTGGCCGCAGTGTGTAGGTGTGTTGCTTTTGACCTGGCCTAAGAAGGACCCTAGTGAGTTAGTTAGTTTAACCTCTGGTTTGCTAGTAACTACAGACACATAACATAAATTGTAATAACAAAATGTACGGGGACACAACATATCTCATGAAAACTTTGACTCGTATTTTGAAAAATATATGATGTATGCTTTATGGTATATTTATTTATTTACAACGCATACAACTAAACTACTGTGTTGTGAAATGATGCATGTCTGTAGAGCGTGTCATCAACATGAAAAGCTTGGAAAGCTCTGCTGTGATGAAACAGCAAATGCGTCAGCGACAGTCAACCCTCCACATTTATGGGACCCTCACAGGAGTAGAAAAACCATGAATATCTCTTGGCTCCCCAAGCATTCTTGATGCACCCCCAAAAGTATGATTTGCGGATTCAGCTCACTGCAGATTCAAATACAGAGTACAGAATGTGTTTGAATCTATGGTGGAGAGCATGACCGCCACCTGGTTCTGCCTTTGAGGCGGCAGGGTTCCTTCATAAGCCAGAAGTGGGCATCTGGTGAGCTTACCATTGCCTCTGCAGCTGCCCCATGGCTGTTTTTAGTAGGGACTCAAAAGCCTTGTGTCACATCCGCAGTCCCTTGCAGCCTCTCTCAATTTTGTGAGGCTTGTAGTACGTGAGGTGAGATGTACAGGTCCCTATTAAAAATGATATAGAGGAGCAGCAAAGGTGGCAGCTGATAAACCACAAATAGCCAAGTCCTCAAAAATTAAATGGAGGGATGACTGTAGGAGGTGACAGACCATTTTTCTCTGACCTGGACCTGCCAGATGTGTTGGACTACAACTCATGTGATCCTTAGTCAGCGTGACCAGTACATCTAGGGATGACAGGATTTGTAGTCCAAAACATCCAGAAGAAGTCAGGTTGTAGAAGGGTGCCACAAATCAATGTTTACAACTTTTAGCCCCATGTTTATACTAAGGAGAATTGGGGGGAATGCATGTGCAATTGACTTTGGTGGGATATCGATTGTACCTTGAGATACAGCCTCGTGTGAAAAAGTTTGTGTTTTCAATATTTATATGAAACGTAAGTTATAAATATTCAGCATTCAGTCCCAGTTGGCCTTGTTTCTTGTTAAACACATCAAATCTGGCTGAAATGATGTATACTATTAGTTCTGTTTATAAATGCTATTAAAGACCTATTTTTTAAAAAAGAAAGTTATTGTAACTAGCATAAAAGGGCAACTGTTAACATATCTTTTAAATATTTTATGCATAACGTTATTCTGGGAGAATAGAAAAGATGAAACCCATTGCTTTTTAAACATGTGTTTGATTTGTCTGTACATTTTACCCCCCACATCTAGTTGCCAATATTGAATACTAAACTTGAGAAGACCCATTGACTTCATGTGAAAGGAAACAAGGAAGTTTAGCTGGCACAACTGTTTTATGTAATAAAGCTGTTCAGAAATCAGAACCAATGAGTTGGAATCAATTAGCCTAATAATTACATTAAAAATAACTTTAAACCATAATCTCAGCAGCTTTTCCCCCCAGTGATGAAAGTCAAGTTAATTTTGAAAGTATTTTTCTTGGAATGATATGGATTTGTGTGTGTGTGTGTGTGTGCATGTGCATGTGTGTGGCATTTTCCTTTGCTCTGTTATTATTGTCTCCCTTCACCTCCCCTGCCATCACTACTGGAGAGTTGGAAAGGTAGCAAAGAATGGAGTATGAACTGGTACCACTCTACTCTGCTTTGGTTAGACCTCATCTTGAATACCGTGTCCAATTCTGGGCACCCCAATTCAAGAAGGACATGGTCAAGCTGGAGCAAGTCCAGAGGCGGGTGACCAAAATGGTGAGAGGCCTGGAAGCCATGAAGCCCTATGAGGATAGACTTAGAGAGCTGGGGATGTTTAGTCTGCAGAAGAGAAGGTTAAGAGGGGACATGATAGCCATGTTTAAATATCTGAAGGGATGCCATGTGGAGGAGGGAGAGGGCTTGTTTTCTGCTGCTCCAGAGATCAGGACAAGGAGCAATGGATTCAAGCTGCAGGAAAGGAGATTCCACCTGCATCTCAGGAAGAACTTCCTGATGTCAGGGCTGTCCAGCAGTGGAATATGCTGCCTCAAGGTGTAGTGGAGGCTCCTTCCTTGGAAGTTTTTAAGCAGAGGCTAGATGGCCATCTGTCAGGAGTGCTTTGAGGGTGTTACTGCATGGCGGGGGGGGGGTTGGACTGGATGGCCCATGTGGTCTCTTCCAACTCTACATTTCTATGATTCTATGATTCTATGATTTCATAGTGAAGCATGTGTGTGTGTATGTGTTGATTCAGGGATTAGAGGAATGAGAGTGTGATGGAAGCAGTTTAGAAAGAGAGCTGCACAGAAATTTTGAGAAGAAAGAAATGCACACAGAGAACAGAAGAATGTACAGACTCAGGCCATTTCTGCACTAAACTGTTATAGTGCTATTACTCCGCTTTCAACATCTTAAGGAATCCTGGGGTTTGCGGAAATGGCCAATATTTCAGGTGAGGTCTAACCAAAGCAGCTCCTAAATCCTTGCTTCTAAATCCGGATAGGTACATGAAATGGGAGATGCTGTGTTCAATAGTCCCAGGTTGAGTTTCTGAGGACTTTATAAGTAACCCCCCAAAAAACATTCTGAGTTTGACTTAAAGACTGGTGCAGATAATGCAGCAATAGCATCACACCATGATAACCTTTAGGGCGATGCTGTGGCTTTCTCAGGTCCCTGAGTGATAATTTTGCTTTATAAATTCTCTCTTTGGGTAACTTTTGTCATTTCGTAATCTGTTTGATGCCAAAATGGATGCTTGGGTCAGACAGAATGAGAGATGGGAATCCAAGAAGAGAGCAAGATTTACGGTTCTTTGCGTTTCACTGATCCCATAAAACAACCCAAGCGTATACAAATGATGATCTTGTAAGAGTTGCCTGAGTAGAGGCCGTGAGAACAGAATGTGAAATCCATCAGGCGTATTGATACCCACAAAACCAAAGGATCCCTAAAGAAGTAAATATGGAAGGGAATTTTATAAGAGAAAATGAAATATTTATTAACTTCCTCCATCTGTTCTTTAAAAAAGATGAGTTTCATGTCATCTAGTCATTTATGGAATACGTTTAATTTAATCATGCATTCACACCTTGGGGAAAAAGCGTTCCTTGGTGACTGCCCAGATCTCTACTAGAATGAGCTTGTGGTGGCTTAAAACTGCTGCTTTTAAAATGGTTCTCTCTCTGTAGAGTCTAATGGTACATCAGCTTGCCATATCAACTGATGCTTAGCATGTACCGGAAAATATTCAGCAATTTCCAAGACTTGACAATATAGGTAGAAATATTTATAATTTTAGGGAAGCTGTCTTTCAAGGAAGCTTATTGGTCCTCTGCAATTTCTCTATTTTGATAATTTAATATCTTAAAAATAGCACAAAAATAGGATGAAACAATCCAACATGGAAAGGGAGACAGAAATGTTTTTCCTTGTTGCTGTTGTTGTGTGCCTTCAGGTCATTTCCGTCTTAAGGCAGCCCCCCAGGGAATCTATCCTTGGGTTTTCTTTGCTGAAATGTGTTCAGGAGGGTTTGCCCTTGCCTTCCTCTGAGTCTGAGAGAGCATTACTTGTCCAAGATAATCCAGTGGGTTTCCATGGCTGATCAGGGATTTGAACCTTGGGTCTCCAAAGTTGTAGTCCAATGCTCAAACCGTTACCCATGTTGGCTAACCCTCATTTAAAAAGTGTGAATAACTTGCCTGTGAGCGATCACAATGCCCTACCTAGGGACAGAGGGAATTCTGAGTGCCAGAAGAAAAGGGATGATGGCATACATTAACCAGTTGTACTTCTGAACATGGTGGGGATGCACTGTTCCCCAATATATAGCATCAGTGTGTCCTTAGGGAAGGTAGTGGGAGATCCTGCAGTCATGTTCACATTATCACCACCCCATCTCTACTCGGTTAGCTTAGCAGAGTCCATCCAACACCTAGAAGGGCTAGAGTCTCCCTGTAAAGTTTTCCTCAGCCTCCATATGCAAATAGGTGGGTTCTTTTTGGATGGGGGTATAGGAGAAGAAGACATCACCACCCAAAATGCCAGATCTAGGTTCCTGTCACCTTTCTCTTCCTCCATCCCAAAAGAATCCATGCCCATGCCACCCCTTGGCTCAGATGCTCCAACAAAAAGAAGGACTCCAAAAGGTCCCCATGCATTACTGCATCATTCGCCTGAGGCCCCTCCCTAAACTGTAAGGTCCAGGTTTCGACAGGATGTTGAAAGTGGAATAATAGCACTATAACCGTCTAGTGAGGAAATGGCCTTAGAAAGCCTTGTGAGATTCATGGGGTTGCCATAAGTTGAGAGGCAACTTGAAGGCCACACACACACACACACACACAATTGCGTAGTGTGAATAGGCTCCAGAACTTCTACATACCAGAACTTCAACATACAGAAATGAGCTGATTTCTGTCTTGTGGCTCAAGTTCCTGACATGACGCAAAACAGATAGAAACTTAAGTATCTATATGGACAAAGAGACTTCCTAAAGGAAGAGGAAAGTGGCAAGATGGATTGTATATACTGGATTCAGGATTTGATTTTTGTGCTTTGGAACAGTAGGGTCTCAAGAATATCAAAACCCGGTGCAAGGTAGGTTGGAATGGGTTTTAATCAAAACATTTTTTCAGAAATGCCTAATTAAAATGGTGATTTGATCTCCCTCTAATGAATTTTAGTCAAGGTTCTCTTCAAGGATACTTCTCTGCCATTAGCATTTGACATTAGTAAGCAATGAATAATTCCATTTTTTCTTGCCAACATCTGGTACACTTCCTGCTTTATTTTCTACTCACTCAACAGTCTGCAAGAAATGTTAATGAGCCCTGAGTGTAAAACACACACAGACGTCACCATAGGTCAGAACTAAGGTGACAATAATAACAACAGCAAGATTTGAGAGTGTGCCTGCGTTGAACTGAAGACATTCTCATAGAGATGACTTGAAAAATGTTGGTGGAAGAATGTTATGGTGGAGAAAGAAACAAGAAGGCTATTCAAGATTGCCAAACAAATAAACTCCAAAATAATTGAGAGCCAGCATGGTTTAGGGGTTTGAGCATTGGACTACAGCCCTATAGGGCGGGGGGCTTTCCACACTACACTGTTACAGTGCTATTATTCCACTTTCAATCTCCTGTGGAATTCTGGGGTTTGTAGTTTCCTGATGCCAAAGAGCTCTCTGGCTGATAATTCTAAAAGCCCCTCCCTAAACTGCAAACTCCAGGATTCCATCGGAAGTTGAAAGTGGAGTAATAGCACCATAACAGTCTAGTGTGGAAATCTATTTCTCCTCTTTTCCTGCTGCCCTTGATGGAGTAAGAAAGAGTGAACCTTTCACACTTGGATTTATTGTTAAAAGTGCTGCAGATCAAACAAAGCAAAGCAAAACAAACAACACAGCTCTTTCCAAACGTTTCTTACTGGCCCTATTTAGCCTCTTCAGACTTATGGGTTGATAATGTGATGTTTCAAGTGTTGTCAGAATGCAAGCTTAGCTACATTTGCTCAGAAGTAAGGCCCACTGCATTAAGGTTTCCAGTTCAGGATCATCCCAGACTCTGCGATTTCTGGACCAAAGCTTAGGCAAGGCTACTGGTGATGTCATTAAGCATTCTTCAAGAAGTACCAACCATAGTTGCCCAGAGATTGTCATTTGGTCATGAACACGCAAACCGCAAAATGTATTTTCCTTTTTGGAACTTAGAACAGAAATCTTAGCTTTCTAGCTAAGATTGATCTGGGCTGTTCCCAGATCAAGTTGAAATGGGGAGATTATTCCTTGTTACTCAGTTTGGGATAAGGAGCACTTATAATTGTATGCAGAGCACAGGGTGAGCCCTGGCACCACAATCACTAGAAGAACAGGAGAAAGTAAATACATGGCCCTTCTGGAGAGTCTTTGGCCATTTCTGCAGGATCAGATCCCAGTGGTGTCCCACAGGGATTCCGGGAGAGTCTCTCCCAGGAGGGGAGCATGACAGGAACTCTTCCTTCCACACCGTCTGCCTTCTGGAATGGAGGAGGCACAATGGCCATGCCACTTCCTTCTGCTGTGCAGCTGAACAATGTTCCAGGCTGTGCTGGGGCAGGAAGCATGGCCATTACACTTCCCCACCCTCTGCAGCTCAGGTAAGTGCAGGAGGGCAGCGGGAGGGCTGTGCAATTGTCACTCATTGACAGGCACAACTCATCAACGATTTGTGGCACGATTGTACTGTCTGGGGATGGGAGCACAATGGGACATGGACAACGTTGTGCATAAGCATCATCCAGGATCCATCTTTCCCCTGTCCCCAATCTAGGATGTTGACACTGACACCCTAAGGGAAGGGCCTTGTAAGTTACGACAATGAAACCTTGCAAATTGTAGCATGGTGCTGCTCCCCTAGGCGAGCTGGCAATTTGCACATAACCCTGTCCTCTTTCTTGGAGCGAAAGCCACAAAACTGGAGAATTTGCACCCTCATGTCTACCCTGGAGACGACTCATAGAAACTGAACACTCCGGGCAACAGTCTGAGATCTGACAACCCTATTAAGTGTACATAGGGACTGTGCTCTCAGTGTGCCCCTAAGAATGCCTATAAAATGTAGGGAGAGGCATGAAAATACATTCAGATGTAATTGGAGTAGTTATTACAACATGGTTTAAACAGAAAAAGACTAGTCATCCACAATCAACCCAGTTAAATCAGAGTGAAAGGTCCTGAGTTAAGAGTGTTCTATTGGCCTCTTTGAAATGAAATCAGATACAATCAAAGCACTTGCGTTTAACTTGGGTTTGAAGATCAGATGGGAAATCAGCAATTAGATGCTAATTCAGCTGCCAGTAAATTTCTCATCTGATTATAGCATTTTGCACCTATGCTTTGAGCTTGCTTAGTTTTTCTTTTTCTTCCTAATAGACAGCACTTTTCCTCCGTTATGATGTGACCTGATTAAAATGATTTCTCTTGGAGAGTGGCCGTGTAAATAAATGCTGTAGAGATTAGCGGCAATCTTCTGCTACAATCTTCCTATCATTTACAGGGATTCTGTTCATGATTTCACAAGGTAAAGATGATAAAAAGAAGTAATCCTTAGTATTACCAGGACAACTGAAGTTTCTAAAATTCTTTCCTCGAAAAAGAAATGCAACCCACTGTCATTACCCTTGAAACTTCTCTCCACTTGAAGAAGCAGAGAGCCTTCAAAATAAAGCAAGGAACCCAACTGACTTTCAAGTCTTCCTTCCTTCCTTCCATCCTAGACACGTATGCAAAGACATGCTTACTTAAAAATACCATTTTGAGTCTATGGAGCTCAGATTATCTTCTTCTACTGAACTGGCAAGAGCTCCACAGGCTCTGAAGAAAGATAAAAATAAATCACACAGTTGTGTGCATCCACACCACCACATCAGGAGCAAGTCTTGGGTAAAATTCATGACCTTTAAATAACCACTGAATGCCGTGCCAGCCCCAAATCCTTTGCATGTAACAGTGACGAGGTGAGACAAAATATTTTGGTGGAGAATATTCACTCCTTCCACCATTGAATCTGATGGCTCCAGCTAAGCTCAGTGGGAAGAGGAAACCTTGAGGAGCAGCAGTTCTGTGAAAATGCAGAAGATATGACTCCCCATGAAGAAGGCAGCAAGTGATCCTTGAGAAACTAGGTGTAGTCTGAAAATCATGCAGCTCTTGTGGTGCCTTTGCTGACCTTGGCCATAGAATCTTCAGATGCAAAATTGTCAGGTAATAATATCTCAGAGAAGGAGCTGGCCCTTCTCAAGTGGTTCTACCAGCACTAGAGTCCATATTGTACCCCCAAGGAGGTACCTCTGCCACTGGATGATGATGACGGAATCACAGAAACCTTCAAGAATCTGTTTAGATTTCCCCAAATTAAGCCCCTGTAATTCCAAACTCCATGGCCTTGGTTTCCAAACTTGGGCTCCCACGTGCAGTTGGAATTCAGTTCCCAGAACTTCTGACCATTGGTCATGTTGGCTGGGATTTTCTGGGAGCTGAGGTCCAACAGCCTCTGGGGACCCAAGTTTGAGAATTAGTGGCCTAGAAGGAACCAAGAAATGGTGAAGGCACCACTCCCTTAAGGGCCAAACCTTCATTCACAGGGTGACACCTGGTTCTTGACATTCTCTGGTCTGGATTATAAAGCTCTGACAGTTGATCCAGGCCAGTGCTAAGGCAGTTTTCTCCACTGTGGTTGTAGGATTCACAAATGTGTTCCTGAACACAGCAACCCTGTCCCTGTCCAGAGTCCTGAACTCACTTTAGCACACAGTCAGCTCTGAGTCTGAGAATATTAATCAGCACCTCACTTGGGCTTTTGCATCCTGTTCTGACAGAATTATGATATATCAGGACTGTACCAAAGCCTGTCTGCTTGGGATTTCCATTCCTGTCCTCAATCTCACAAGCTTCAAGAGTTGGCCATCCTACAATGCTTTTGCCTTTGGAAGAGAATAAATACCAGGGGGACAGCATGATGTGGTGTTTTGAGTGCTGGACTATGATTCTAGAGACCAGGGTTTGAATCCCTGCTTGGTCATGGAAACTTACTGGGTGACCTTGGGCAAGTCACACTCTCTCAGCCTCAGAGGAAGGCAAAGGTAACCCCCCACTGAACAAATCTTGCCAAGAAAACCCTGTGACAGGTCTGCCTTAGGATTGCCATGTGTCAGAAATAACTTGAAGGCACACAACGATATGTCAGTGGTACACATGGATTGTGAAGGTATGCAGACACATACCTTTGTCGCTGGAAATTTGTTATGGGCAAAGCTGAGACAGTTTTTTGAGTTCCTAAAGAGTGGCAGGATTTTGAAGGATTTCAGTAAGACCTCTAGATTCCTTCATGCAACATTTGCAAGTCCCTAAGATGTGCCCAAACATTGTCTGAAGTGCAATTTCAAAAGTGCCTTTGGAACCTCTTGCTCAAGAGAAGCAAGAGAAAGGTTTTGATCAGATCAGCAAAGTTCCTGAGGGCAGAGCCAGTTCTATTCTACTTCTTTCTCTTGCTTGGTACGAGGGCCTTGACTCATACACACTCCCTTTGCCAACTTGGCCTAGGAGATTACAAAGCCTCATTTGAGGTCCCCCTGAGGCCTTTCCCCAGGAAGCTAGTGGCTTTTTTCAATCCCAAGGATTTGAGTTTATAGACTTAAAAAAACCCATTGGCTTGGCAATGCAGAGAGTGCCTCAGCCTGTGCTGTGAACACTTCAAAAGACATCAAAGGCAAGAGTTACCCACAGCTCAGGCTAAAGATGAGTCTGAAAGCGCTGGTGTCTGCGGATGCCGGCGGTTTCAGCATCTTAGAGCATGAAGCACTTTTCATTCATTTTAAATTAATTAAAGTGGAAAAAACATTAAAAGAGAAATAACTGGAGAGTCCTTTTCTTTTTTTTTATGGTTTTGATTCTTGAAAATGCCAATTTGAATTTTTTTTTAAAAAAACCTGTTTAAATAAGCTCTTCTAAAAATCAGGTGAAAATATTTAGGGTTTAAAATGAAGTGATAAATCTCATTATCAGACGGTTGCTCCATCTATGTTAGTAAGATCTATGCTGGAGGGTAGCCAAAATTCAGGTGTTTCGCACAATATGTGTATTTGCCTTCAAGTTGCCTGCCAATTTATGGTGACCCCATGAATTTTGTAGGGTTTTGTTAGGTAAGGAATAACTGGAGGTGGTTTTGCCATTTCCTTCCTCTGATATACAGCCTACAGCACCTGGTATTCATTGTGTGTGTGTGTATTCACCTGTCGACTTGTGGTGACACAGTGCATTTCACAGAGTTTTCTTAGGCAAGAAATATTCAGAGCTGGTTTTAGTGGTTCCCTCCTCTGAAATATAGCCCACAGCACATGATATTCATTGGTAGTCTCCTATCCAAACACTAATGAGAGCTGACCCTAGTTAGCTTCCAAGATCAGACAGGACCTGGTGCCTTTAGGGTAAATATGCACTGTATCTCTCATAATCTCTGGCCATTGGCCATACTGATTTTGAGGAGAGGGATAGTCTTATCAATATGGGAAACAGAACTGCACAGAGATGTCTTCAATAATAGTCACTTATTATTGCAGCTAGCAACAGGAGTTACATTTCTTTACCACTTATCAGTGCAAAGCGTTCCCTAAGCAGTTTACAATGTGTTTAGCTAATTGCCCCCAACAAGCTGGGTACTCATTTTACTGGCCTACAGAAGGATGGAAGGCTGAGTCAACCTGGAGCCCTGCAGGATCGAACTCACAATGTTGTGGCTGCAGTACCGGCATTTAATCACTGCAGCACCAGGGCTCTTGGAACACCAAGGATCATGTGATTTCATTAAGAGACACCAAACACAACTGAATAGGTCCAGGATTATCTGGAGCTCTGGGGAAATTACACAGGCTTCAACTGTTCCTCCTAGCTTTTCTCCAGCATTGAAAGCACTCCTTTTTTTCTCTCACTAGTCCTTCTAACACTGAGTCCTTCTCACTTTACCTCTTCAAGAGGCAGTACACCAGAAGTCCAAGAGAGCTCCATATTTCCTGCCCATGACACAATGACCAACAGTAACTCTCCAGGAACGAGGCAGGAACTCCAGGAACTGAGGAAATCTGCAAGAAAAATGTGCACTCAAGTATTGAATGATAGGGTTTTGCTGTAATATCCAAAAAGTGCCTGTCCATATTTGGCACTCCTAGGAAGCTTTTGGGAAATGCGAAGCGAAGTCACTTTTCCTTTCAAGATTTGACTGGCAGAAGGTTTACAAGGTTACAGGCAGAAATCTTCTCTCAGTTCTGACCCTGTAGGCTGGTTTGGGGGCAGATTAGGCCAATGAGGGTGTCTGTGTCCATCCAGTGAGCTTCTGCTGTTTTCTAGTTGAAGGAAATAGTGCATTTGAAGGGACTGAAACTTTATTCCACACAGATGTGCTCTGCATGCATGGTGGGAAAATACTTACGTCAGTGAAAACTCTGTCCAGTCCGACAGATTTAGTTAGCAGTTATGACTAAACAAGAACAAGTACGTGAGGAATCCTTCTAGTACATTAGAAGGAATCTACAGTACCGTTTCCTAGTGAGACAGTATTTTATCCTCATTCATTCAGTTGCTGATTTTGCAGAAGTTATGTAGATTGGGATTGAGGAATGGGGCTTTATCACTGTAAGTACTCCAGTTATGGGATGCTATTGTGATATGGGAGCTGGAGAGGCCTCTTGAAGTGTCCTGCTGCAACTGCTTGTTCCAAGCCACCCTGCAACTGGGAGATCATTGGAGACATCATCCCATAGTGTCCTCATCTCCAACATCCACCTTGGAAATGCTTTGTTCAGGGTGCTGCCAAACTGAAAAGTTAGTTTTTTTAAAAAAAAAATGATGCAGGATCTTGGCTTGTATTTTTAAATGCTCATGTTTTTTTTGTGTCTTTATAATATTTTTATTAAAACAACTTTTATTCATATTACATACTTGTATTGTCATATTTTCAAATTAAAAAAAACAAAAAAAACAAGCTTATTTACCATGTTATCATACAATCTATCCATTTCTCTTATAACTAAATGCTCATGCTTTAAGTTACTGCAATGCTAGAAATTTGGGGCCTTCATTTCCGACAGCAGAATTCTTATTTGAGAGGGCATTGCCTTGACCCCACCCCACAAAACAATTGGGCAGCTTATTGCAACAAAAAATTTGCACAGAATCATGCGGTATTAACAATAGTAACCTGTTTGTTCTGAATGTAATCATTCATAGTGCATACTCTTCTTGATTAGACTGAAGAGTAACTATCTATCTGTACTTCTTCTCTTTTGTCCTAACATAGATCATGTTTTCCTCTTTGCTACGAGACTCCAGACACACCTTTGCAGAATCACTTCAGATTCAAAGAAATAAACATATCTGTGTTTGCAGAGTCTGGCCATTTTCCTCCTTCTTTTGCTAAACAGAATGGATTTTTTTTTCTTAAATAGGATGACTTTCATTCAGGGAGTATCTCAAAGCACTTTTTTTTTTCCCCCAATGAAAAGAGAGAGTGGAAAAAAGGCTGGGTAGTTCAGTAACTCTGCAAGCCAACAGCTCATCCATTATGAGCTGAACAATGGCCCACACATGCAGTCTAGGCCTTGCTTCCCTGCAAGAGAAAATGTTAAACTAAGCTCAGGTTAGCTCCTGTAGGTTTCAAACAGTGCCATTTAAACTTTTTGCTGCTTCTTAGACTCACACCTTCACCTCACAGTCTTTCCACCTCCCTTGCAACTCAGCTTACAACGTACCCATCAATTAAGGTGTCTATGTGCCAAAGGACATCTGGAAATGAAAACCAGAGACACAGCCAGGAGTGGTTAACAACATTTAATTTTTTTGACATATAAGATTAGGGTGGGAGAAATCCCTTCTTCCATCTCTAATTGATACCAAGAGTGTCCCATGAATCTCAATGGCAGGAGATTCAGGGCAGACAAAAGGAAATTCTTGTTCACATGCTCCATCATTAAATGGAGCATCTTAGCTTTGTAACAGAGAACATGCTTTGTATGCAGAAAGTCAACCACAGTGGTGCAGTGGAGACAAGGCCTACAGGGTCAGGGTGCTAAGACTATTTCAATTAGCAGAGATGATGCATCATGTGCCATTCCTTTCAGGCTTCTCTGTTCACTCTCAATTTAGTTGCAATATATGCAGTGGATGCAATCCACCATCCCCTCAGTACATTTCCACATGTGGTGCTATGCTGTGTCAACACTACATGATCCCCAAGAAGAATAGCAACATTGTGCAACACATGTCCATGACTGGGTGATGTTGTGCAATGTACAACTGCAGTGTGCAAGCCCAATGTGCAACATTGCTGCATGGGTAACTCTGTTTTCACCACTGTCAGCAGAATGCACTTGCTCCGCTGTGACAGTACTCTGGGGTACTGATTTTTCTCTGCAACAGTGCATTGTTGAGAACTATCTCTCTCCTTATGCAAGGGATTTTGAGATGGCTTGTTCTGGATTTGGCAGCTAAGATCTATTCAGTTTACAAAAGACCTACCGTTGCTAGTTGAGATGAAAAATCCCTTATAGCAACAGAGCAACACATCTGCCTGCATTTTGGGATTGAATTAACAGATAACATATAAAAAAATGTTATCACAGAAACATCTCATAACAGACTTTCTGATACCAAGCTTTTGTTGTTTCAGTGTGCCTTCAATCATTTCCAACTGATGGCAATCCTAAGGCAAACCTATCAGGAGTTTTCTTGGCAAGATTTGTTCAGAGGAGGTTTAGCTTTCCTGAGAGACAGTAACTTGCCGAAGGTCACCTAGTGGATTTCCTAGGCTGAGTGAGGATTTAGGAAACAGTCATGCAGGAGACCTTCTAGTTGGCTGCCTCTACACTGTGGAATGTCCTGCCAGAAGAGTTCGACAGCTAAACATGCTGTCTGAATTCAAAAGTTTTAAAGACTTATCTCTTCCAGCAGACCCACCAAGTTGATTTTAAACAATGAATTTTAATTTAGTGTCCTTTTAAGAGAAGAGGTGAATGAGCGGTGCTTGTGTTTTTATCTAGTTTTATGTGTTTAAATGGCTTTTTGTGTTATTAGTTATTTATTGGATTTTAATCTACAGTCATCCCTCCACATTCGCTAGGGTTAGGGGCACAGGACCCCTGTGAAAGTGGAAAAAACTCTAGGCTTCCCCAAACCTTATTTAATAAAAAAAAAGTATGATCACCATATTCAATCCATCGTGGATTCCTTTGAGGCATCAGAATTCCTTCACAAGGCAGAAGTGGGGGGCTGGTGGGGCTTACGGCCGCCTCCACTGCTGCCCCACACCATTTTTAAGAGGGACATGCAAGCCTTGTTCTCAGTTTCTCAGTCTCACGATGCTTGCAGGCACAGGGAGGCAGCAGAGCTGACAGCCAATAATCCATGAATAATCAAATCCACAAAAGTGAAACCCGCAAATGTGGAGGGCTGACTCCACCTCAAGCCTTGGGGAGAGGTGGGCAAGAAATAAATTATTTTTTTCCTCCTCCTCCTCTTCCTCCTCCTCCATGGTGCCATCATTGCAAATACGAATATCAAAAAGCTGCAAGGTGGTAATTTCGCCCCCTAAATTTCCAACAGTTTGCTTCCCTCATATGTCAGCTGAAACCTGCTGCTGAAATCTGCTGCAGGCCAGTCAAAAACTTCTACCTGTGCCACGTGGTGGGACCACCTCTGAATGCCCATACATAGCAAAGCTTGTTGAGAGGTGACAAGGCATCTTGGACTCATGAATTTTCCGGAGACCCGGCTGAACTGATTCTAGAGACAAATCCCCCTCTGTTGCAGCGTAATCACTGTGTCATCTCGCTCTGTTTTATTGCAGCTGTCCCACTCTTGCCTCAAATAAATGCATAAATAAAGCTCGCCACAAAAGCTGACTCATGCCTTTTCCCTTTTCATGCTGCAAGCGCCGGCATAAGCAAAACATGCCAGGGACTGTAGAAGGATGGTGTGATTTCTAATTATGGATAATACAGCTAATCAGGACCAATCAACACTTTATGCTCGTGACTTAATATTTTAGTGTAATGTTAATTATAATTGCCTTCGCCACAAATCATGTCAAAGGCGGGGTATCATTTTCAGTTGAAGTTGCATGCTTTCAGAATTTTTGTTTTATTTTATTTTAAATTCATCGTTGGGTATGAATGCTAGGTGTGTTAGAGAAAAATGGCATTTTGCAAAAGTTGTTTGCAGCACACTTGGTTCTAACACCAGGGGGAGCTCTGGCTGTAAGTTCTTCACCAGGACAGACCTATCTGGTGTTTTGCTTGTGCTCCTTTGATTCTTCATTGCTTGTTATGCTCTTGTTGTTAAGGACGGGAACAGAGCAGGAGGAGGAGAGGGGGACATGGAGGGAGGATTCGTTTTTCTGCAAGTTATTAAAATGGAGTACACAAATACCTTCGAGCTATAATCATGGAGGGAGGTTCGTTTAATTAAAAACATTTTAAAATGAATAGGAATGCAACACTGTGAATTTGAATTGGGCCTAATTCTTCCAAAAGTATAACAAGAAGCTCGAGGCTTTAAAGAAGGAAAACGTGCTAGAAGAAGTGTTCCAGTTTGGGGAAGAGAAGCTTAGGTCTTTTCCACACCAGGTGAGGGAATCGCCCCGCGCCGCTACTCATTGTACCATTCGGCTACCCGGTCCGGTCCATGACACTCCAGAGCAGTGCGTGCTTGTCAATATGCACTGCTCCAGCATCCCAAATGGTGGCTTCGGGATCAACCACTGAAGCTCGCCAGCCTAAAGCCCGCCCCCAGGCAGATCGCAGGCTCGCATTGGTGCAAACCTGCGAATCCGCATAAGGGAGCAGGCTCGCAGTGGCGCGCTGCGTGCTTTTGAAAGACCAGAAAAATCAGGTCTTTCAAAAGTACGCTGGAGGACTACTTGGGGTCATTCCAGACCAGACTGAGGTGCGGATCTACATTAAATAGGTCCGACCCAGTCCGGTCCGCGGTGCAGACCTCCTCCTTGGAGGACGGGCTGCACCGTTTCAAAAACCCCATTGGAAAAGGCCTTAGTAAGGTTCTCTGTGACCAAGGCTGGGTCAGGCGTGCTCATCCAGGAACTTCACTTTCAAACACCAGATAGTTTGAGGCACATATGAAGCTGGGGTAGGGCAGGGCAGCAGTGTTGGTTGGGGGAGCCCCCTCAGTGGGATGGTGAATCCATGCCTGGTTTTAGTCTGAACATGAAAGGTGTTCTCCAGGGTGCTGAACACTCATCCCAAAATAGGTTCAGGACCTTGGAGAATGTCTTTAAAGTATGGACTAAAATGTGGAATGGATTCATTGTCCCCACTGACATGGGAGCCTCCAGTTGCTGCTGTTGATCTGATGTTACTCCAGCTGTTTCACTTTGTCTCTCTCTCCTGCCTCCCTCACCTACAATGTTCCTGACAGTGACCGTACCTCCTCCACTGGCATCAAGCAGCAGCCATGGTGGGATGTGTCTGTGAGGCTGTGGTTTGAGGGGGAACTCTAGACAAGGCCATGCTTTGGATAACCTCTCATGTTATCCCCTCTCCCTGATGGAAGGACTGGTTGGAAAGTATTAATTTTTGAATTGCACCCACTGCTTACCCAATTCAGTAGGTAAGTTAACAAGCCATTGCATGGATGATTTGCACAATTAGTTCTGAGGGATAGATTTCCATCCTTCCTGGATGCATACTGTGTGGCTTAGTATAGGTTAGCAGTTCCACATGCAGAACTAGGGTATGCTACGCGATATCATTTATTCACAGCCTTTACTGTCTGGAAGGGAGTAGGGTAAGTGAATCAGAGATGCATCTGGCTTTGTCCCTGTAACCAGATTAGAAGTAATCACATCAGTTGCAGAGAGCTCCAGATGACCCTGGTGGATCTCAGTGGATAATGTAATGTGTCCAGAAGAGGGCAACCAAAATGGTAAGAGGCCTGGAAACCATGACCTATGTGGAGCGACTAAGGGAACTGGGTATGTTTAGCCTGGAGAAGAGGAGGTCAAGAGAGGCCATGATAGCTATGTTTAAATGTTTGAAGGCATGTCCTACTGAAGCTGGAGCCAGCTTGTTTTCTGTTGCTCCAGAGACTAGGACACAGAGCAATGGATTCTACAGGAACCTACAGGAAAAGAGATCCAGGAAAAGAGAAAAGAGATTCCACTTAAACAGTACGAAGAACTTCCTAATGGTAGGAGCTGTTCAACAATGGAATACGCTGCCTTGGCATGTGGTGGAGTCTCCTTTGGAGGTTTTTAATGAGAAACTGGATAGCCATCTTTCAGGAGTGATTTGATTGTACATTCCTGCATGGTAAGGGATGGCCCATGGGGTTTCTCCCCCCTGTATGGTTCTTGATGTACCTAGGCTTACACCACTACCCAGACCAACCCAGACCAAAAAGATGGCTCCAGGGTTGGTGGGCTCTTGGCAAGGTAAAGACCCTTCTTGCACTGGCTCCAGGGACTGCTAGCCAAGAACTTAAATTCCCATAATGCCCCAGAGCAGAGACATTTTCAACCAAGTTTCTCTGGAACCCTAGGGTTCTGTGTGAGGTTGGTAGTGGTTCCACAAGAAATCATGATCGAAAACAAACCAAACATTTTTTGAGCTGTTCATAAACATTTTTACTTTTAATGCAGGGATCTCCTGAGATGTGAACATTGTTTCACCACGGTAAAAAGATTGAGAAAGGCTCTCTCAGAGCATCTGAGTTAGTATTGTTCCATGGCATTATGCTGAATTAAAAGGGCACCTAACTCAGTACCCACCACATCCCAAAGCATCACTTGATGGAAAAAAATTCGCCATAAAGGGATGCCTAGAATGGAGGATGGCTTCCAAACTCAGCTGTTTGTTGGAGGCAGATTCATGGTATCCATGGCAGGGCCTGCTAGTTTGCTTAATCTCTTGGATGCCTGTCCCTAAAAACTGATTTTATACACTCCACCTGCTCCAGGTGCTATAGTTTGGCATGATATCAGCAAAACTGGATACTTTCAATCCTGTTGATCTCAATGAGACAGGTGAGCACAGGCTTAATGGAACTTCAGGTGCTTAACTTTGACTACAAGGTATCCATTATTATGGCTTTTGCTAGTTTTATGTTCTTAGCTTTTTGGGGAGGGAGATTTCTCTAGATTTCAAATGGAAGTTTTATATCACTGCTCTTTCCCTCTTGCCTACAAAGCATGTCAGCTGAAAATAAAAGTAACTGCAAAAATAAATTAAAAACCCTAAATACCAACAAGCAGAGAAGAAAGGAGGCAGGGGAAGATAAAACCATGCCTCTCATAAACAGACGCTGAGATCACTGAACAAATTTGTACATAAAAATTCAGTTGCTGTTGCCTTTATCAGCTCTTTGGTGCTAGACATGTGACCGATGATTCATAGCACTGAAGCGCGCATTAAATCATGGCTCCCTCTGCCAGTGGAAATGCATAGTCTGAATGCCGGAGTGGGAAAAAGAAATCTTGACACTGGCAGCCGGGGTGGGTGGGGAACAATAGGCAGTTTTCGGCAGGCCTCTGTACTGAGTATGTTTTCTGAACAGAAGGGAAACTTTAAGATGTTCGAGGCAGATAGGCAGAGAGAAGAGACTGAGTTAGAGGTCTTGGTGTCTATGCATGTGAGCTTGGAGTTTATGCATATGTGTGTATGTGTCTTCAAGTCACCTGCCAACTTATGGCGACACTTTGAATTTCGCAGGGCTTTCTGAATCAAGGAATACTCAGAGGTGTCAGAATGCATGGCTCTTGTCATAGGTATGCTGGAGGAGTTGTGGACGCAAAGTTGTGCACAGAATGTGATTGTGCATGCAGGTGTGAACTGGGCATAGATGTACATGAGTGCAAATTGCCTGTGGATATGTGCTGTGAGGCATATGTGTCTGCCCAATGCACACTGGGTTGGGCATTCAGTTGCACATTTTGTGTCTTGGTCTAGTTGTGTGATGTTGCTATTCAATGCAAGTGTTGCATAGCACAATTAAGGCATGCTTCCATCCGTGGATATTTATACTGTGCAATCCCAAGGTAGGATCTTAGCCTGTAACCACCTGGTTTATAAGGCCTTGGAGTCATAATGGCAACAAATTATTTTTAAAATCAACCTGCAAATTTCTTGCCAGCTCCTCACATGGTTCTTTGTGTTCATGGTAAGACACCAGCTTACGAGCTGGTTCGCATATGCCTACTCATTTACCCTGTAACATTTTACAATGAAATCAGAGTCACGTATGGCCAAAGTACCTCAAAGTGTGATCAAAATGGCAAATAATATTAATGAGAAAGAACACACAAGCTAGGAGAGGCTGCAACAGTTTCCTTTTACCCAAGCCTACTGAGAAAGATAGGATCCCATCTCTTCCTCTGCTCTTTCCCCTGTTGAATTCGTTGAGTAGAAACTACTTTTGCATTTGAACGCAGTTTGCAGCTACCCAAGTAAGCAGAGGGCAAAAGTGGAAAGTTGGGGGAGAAGAGAGAAACCGGGGCATTATAAATGTAACTGAAAAACTGGGATGACAGAGGATTAATAGGGAATGCCCCATTCAGACTGGGAGAGCTGGAGGTATGTATTCACCACGTCATAACCTCAGCATGACATGGTGGATACCTGCACAAGTAAACGAAGCTTCCCAGATCAAACATCGGAGTATCATAGAATCACAGAGTAGGAAGGGACCATCTATTCAACCACTTGCCATGAAAGAATACCACAACTCAAACTTCAACTCCCACCAGTGGCTCAGGGTGCTGGGGGCATTTCTGAGTAAATTAAAATGATAGCTCAAAGTTCTAATACTCAGCCCAGAGGGTTTAGGGCTGCCCTGAATCCTGGAACCTGGGGATGTGCCTGAGGATTCTAGCTGCTGGCTTCAGGCAAAGCTGTGCCAATTTAGCATTTATAGTTGCTGTCTGCTGTTGCGAGAAGGACTGTGCCCTTTCATTTGAAGCAATCATCTGCATAATGCATTTTCGCCTCTGTTTTTTGTGATACTTTTGTGAAAACATTCCTTGGTTTCAGACCTGATCTCCCACCCAGGTTCTTTTCCCCCAACCTGGAAAAAAAAATTCCATGTATGCTAAAAAGCAATTGCTGGATGAATTAAATACCAAGAAAGTATGCCACAGGGCAGGCGAAACGATAAATGCGTATATTGTTTCACATCCATAGACAGAGATCCCGAGCCCAAGTCATATAAAACCAATCCTCCGTTACGTGATGTCACCAGCATTTAGGAAGAGAGGAGCGTTTAATGTGGAGGGCTGCCAGGTTTGTCAACAACCGCAACAAATATCTACATGTTTTATTCCCTAAGCACTCAAGGACAACAACAACCAGAAGGAAAAGGGGAGTGGGGAGAGAAAAAAGCTTCATATATCATTGTGCCAAGTTGAAAACAGTTGCTGTAATTGAAATTTTTTCCTCCTTTTCCCTTGCTGACAACCTGTTTGACTGCACAGAGGAGGAGAGATGCAGGCATATTTTTGACGTCACCAGGTACACAAGGGGAAAGAAGGCGATCCAAGGATAATTAGATGCTAAACTACACAGAAACCAGTTTGCACAGGACTGTAATTTTGTGAGATCTGACATTGCTGGATTTTGGTTTTATGTAAAGATTGTGTGTGCGTGTATGTGTGTGTGCCTTCACAGAAAATGATTTATGTTGTTAACTGCCATCAAGTTGGCTTCAACTAATTGGTGACCCTATGGATGAGAGATCTCCAAGTCACCCTATCAACTACTGCCCTGCTCAGGTCTTGCAGATTCAGGGCCATGTCTTCTTTGGCCCTTTTCTCACGGGCCTTTTCTCGCGCGACAGCCCCGTGAGCCTCGCGGGAGTGGGAGCGTCGCTCCGCATGACGCACTTCCACTTCCGCCGGACTCACGGGGCTGAAGCGGCGCGAGTGCGGGTTTTTTGATTTTCGCTTCCAAGCGAAAATCACCCGTGCTCGCGCAACGCTCCCGGCGCCCGCGCGCACTTACCTCTCGTGCGGAGCGTCTGGGAGCCGTCCGGGTCGCACTTCCTTCCCTCCGCCCCTGCGGAAGGAAGGAACGGGGCGGAGCACTAGCGTGACGGACGCAACACGTCCTGCTTCGGACGCGCACGCGCGCGGGGGGGCAGACAGGACGAGCGCCTTTCTCTCTCTCACGTGCGGGGGGGCGGACGGGACGAGCGCCTTTCTCTCTCGCGCGCGCGGGGAGGTGGATGGGACGAGCGCCTTTCTCTCTCTCTTGCATGGGGGGGGCGGACAGCACGAGAGCCTTTCTCTCTCGTGCGCGCGGGGGGGAATGGATGGACGCGCGAGCCACCGCCGCCCCAGGAGGCTGCCGCTTCCCTGCTCGTTCCTTCGCCTGCGGAAGGAAGGAGGGGGAAGCGGCAGCCTCCCGGAGAAGGCTTCTTGCGCGAGCCGCCCTCCCCTGCTCGCGCGAGAAGACTTAATGCGAAAAGGGCCTTTGATTGAGTCTATCCATCCATCATTGTCTTTTCTAGTGAGTCATGTTGTTTTATGATATGGTCAAAGTATGACAGTCATCTTGGCTTCTAGGGAGAATTCAGACTTGATTTGCTCTAGGATCCATTTGTTTTTGTTTTTAAGCAACCCAGCGTATCCGTAGGACTCTTCTCCAGGCCCACATTTCTAATGAGTTGATTTTCTTCCTTTCTGCTTTCTTCACTGCCCAGCTTGAATAATCATACATAGAAACTGGAAAAATGAAGGCATGGACAACCCTAGCTTTAGCATCCAGTATGATATTATCAGCTGTCTTCTGTAATGTCACAGCAGTCCTGTTACCTTGCCTTATACCTCCACTCTGTGGGATGTGCTATTTTCATAATGGAACATATTTTTGGCTGGAAAACATATTTGAAAGCACATTGACCAGAAAGCATGTTGCCAGGTCAGGCTGACCTTAGACATTGTCAGGTTATAATTTCAGAGAGGTTTGGGAGGAAAAATCAGACACTAATGGGTTTGTGATAATCCTTTCAACACTTCAGTCTCCATGCACACTCGAATACAATAGAAAGTGTCTGCTGGCTGTTTGCTGTAACAAATGAAAAGAAATGAAATGAAACAATAGAAGGTGAAACTACCCAAATGAACCAATCAGGGACCATCCTGCAATCCTACCCAGTGGAAACCCACCCTAGACCCTCTGCCTGACCAGACCTTAAGAGATTGTCATGACTCCCATCAATGTTTTGTCATCCAGAGTTAGGGCAATCAGCCCATTCCAGACTCCCTTTGTTAGTTCTGTGGGGAAAACCATTATTGCTTTGTCTGCACACCCCCTTCAGGGTAAGAAAGAGTATATATAAACCCTAGCTCTGGCACCAGAAAATTGTAGTACATTGGATGTCCTATATTGGATGTATTATGCTGCACGTGATACCCCAGATTCCTATTCCTCCATGCTACTCCCAGATGTTGTCTGAGACACTCTGCTTCGACTTTCTTCTTCAGGACTGGTAACCATCACACTTTCCACCCAATCCCTCTCTATCCAACCTTTCTCGCCTCACTTTTCGACAGCCTTGTACGGTTCTAGAGTCTAATTTCTTGTGTGTTTGTTAAATCCTATTAAATGGGACCCCCCTCTACAATTAGTGCTGGTATACACATGGGAAAAGATCCTGCTATTAGCCTCCTCTCACAGGCGTCTTTTGAGCTATAATTTCCCCAAATTCTAAGGAGACGCTGGCATAGCAGGTGGATGTCAAAGTCTCCCACTTCTTAGGGTAACAGTCCCTAGCTGAATATGGATGTTGTGAACCTGTTCAATTAGATTTTGGAAACATTGTAAGGTCATTTATGTAAATGGAAGTCTCGCATAGGATGCCAGCCAATGTCATTAAAAGCAACAGCTTTCCAGGCCTTGTGTTTGCAGACATCAACCTGGAAATGTATTAATTTTATGAACTAGTATTAGCATCAGTGACTTTAATTTCCAAGGCTTCGGTGCAAACCTTTAAGGGTATTATATTTTGCTTCTTAAGTAGTTGGTTTTGAAGAAAATAGACTCCCCCCAACCTTATTTGGAAGGAATGCAACTTTATTGGAAGAGAAAATTAAATTGCGTCCTCATCCTCCTTGGCTGAGGAGTGTTAAATCTGCTTTTTCTTTTCACTGTCCAAAGGCCAGTTTTAAAACAGCTTTCTATCAATGTCTCTTATGCTTAGGTATTCTAAAGCTTATCCATTGTTTTTTCGTTTTTCTTTTCCAGATAAGAAGATAGAGGGACTCATTACAGCCCAGACAAATGTCAGCAACATGCCATCATCCTTTGAGAGCAGGGAGTGAAGGGTGACATTTCCACAAAGGAAGGAACAGTGAAATGCATACCTATTATGGAATATCAACATGGTCAAGCTTTAGAAATCACATCTGTGTTGGAAGACCCCGTCTTTCCTTAAGACAGAGATTTGGGTGGTTCAGCCACAGGCGCAACGTTAACAAGTGAGTGTTGCTATCCCAATCTCCTCTGTCAATCATGGTAATTTCTTTTCAAACACTGTTTGAGTCATATATGTGCATTAAAGGCCCTTTTCGCACGGGCCTTTGCTCGCGCGATAGCCCCGTGAGCCTCGCGGGAGTAGGAGGGTTGCTCTGCACGACGCACTCCCACTTCCGCCCGGCTCACGGGGCTGAAGTGGCGCGAGCGCGGGTTTTTTGATTTTCGCGTACAAGCGAAAATCACCCCGCGCTCGCGCAACGCTCCCGGAGCCCACCCTCACTTACCTTTCGTGCGGAGCCTCCGGGAGCCGGCCGGGTCGCGCTTCCTTCCCTCCTCCCCTGCGGAAGGAAGGAGCGGGGTGGGGAGGTAGCGCGACGGACGTGACACCCTCTTCACGAGCGCATGTGCGCGGGGACGCAATGCCGCCCGCTTCGAGCGCGTGGGGGGGAGGAATCCGGCGTGCGCGGGGGGGAGGAATCCGGTGCGACGCCGCCCGCTCGCGCGCGCGCGCGGGGTGGGAATCCGGCGTGAGGTCTCCCGCTTTGCACGGGGGGGAGGGCGGCTTGCGCGGCAAGCCTCCTTCGGTGCTGCTTCCCCGCTGGTTCCTTCGCCTGCGGAAGGAAGGAGGGGGAAGCGGCAGCCTCCCGGACGAGCCTTCTTGCGCTTGCCAGCCTCCCTCGCTTGCGCTAGAAGCCTCAGTGCGGAAAGGGCCAAAGATTTGCTGGTTTGAAGAGACCCCTTCAAGCTTCTGAAGAATCTTTATTTCAACCATAGACCAATCAATAGCATTATCAATAGCAATAGCATTTATTTCTATACCGCTTAGCAACTAAGTGTTATCTAAGCGTTTTACAATGTGTTTTAGCTAATTGCCCCCAACAAGCTGGGTGCTCATTTTACCAACCTGCGGAAGGATGGAAGGCTGAGTCAACCTGGAGCCCAGCAGGATCGAACTCACAACCTTGTGGTTGCAGTACTGGCATTTAACCACTGCGCCACCAGGGCTCCAGCACAGGCAACAGGGGCCACCTGGCCCCTCTCTAAACTGCAAACCCCAGGATTCCGTAGGATGTTGAAACTGGAATAATAGCACGATAACCATGTAGTGCGGAAAGCTCCCTGGCCTAATGAATGCTAGCCCTTATTTATTTAAGCCAGTGGTTCCTAACCTTTTCTTTACCTTGGACCCCCTTTAAGTATCTTTTGCTGTCACAGATCACCAAGACTTAACTCAAGATTTAAAATATGCTAGCAAGAAATGTCATGTGCTTTCTCTCACACCCTCAGCATCCTTCACTTGTATGTTCTCACTATGTTCAGAAGAAGCAAGTGCTCAGTCCATTTTTGTATTTTGCTTTCAAACAGTTATTTTTCTAACTTTTGAACAGTCTAAGATATTGTGATGAAACTTTGTACAAATGATGTCTGTCACTGGCAAATGCTGTTTGCTCTTTGGGATCAACTGTCCTTCCTTCCTGCCTTCCTCCCTCCCTTCCTTCCTTCCTTCCTTCCTTCCTTCCTTCCTTCCTTCCTTCCTTCCTTCCTTCCTTCCTTCCTTAATTGTAAAAGCTCATACCATTTCTTCAAGCTTCCACAGATCCCTTGTGAGGACATTGTGGCCCCTTGAGTGCCCACAGACCACAAGTGAAGAACCACTGATTTACCGTTTCCTTGAATGGCTCTGAATCCTAATGCTATAGAACAATTTTTCTCTGTAACCCACCCACACCTTTCTAATGAGGTTCATATGCAACCCAACCCAACCCAACAACACAGAGCAGGCTAGATGCCAAATACAAAATTCCGTCACTGAAAAACAATTCATTCTGGAATTACCAGTCAAACAGCAGCAGTGCTTTAATTTAAAGCTTAGCAGGATAGATCAGCGTAGTTATCAATTCAAAATGGATGCAAGCAGCCACATATTTAAAACCAATTTAAAACCAGTCAAGAGGGAACCAAGGCACTCATTCAGACTACTCATAAATTGATAAACATCAATTAACATCTCATGTTGCCATTTTTTCTGTACTGAAAAGGCATTTTCCCCCTTAAGAGGAAAACATTCCAAGACACTGATAATTTTAGTTTTTTCCCCCCTCCATTTTCCACACCCCAACCAGAACTTTATATCTAGTATGTCCAGGATGCAATTGCTGGTTTCTGTTCTGGATACAAAAATATATATTGTGTTTGTGTGTGTGTGTGAGTAGATACCCAGCATTGCTCGGCATTTTATTTTCTCATAGGTAATACTTGTTAGAAAGATTTGAGATCCTGTGTCTCTAATTCCCCAAACGGTCTTGTCCAGTATCTGTAACTTTTCCCCATATTCCCCAATCCAGTCTGTATTCAGAGTTAGTAACAGACAGAGGTTGGGTTCCAGAGGGAATGCACTGCCCTCCTTCTTGTTGCTAGGCCTCGTCTCCATAGAACTAGCCAGGCCTAAGAGCTCTCTGGCTGAGAATTCCAAAGGATCTCTAAACTGCAAACCCCAGGATTCCATAGAATTTTCACAGGCAACCAATCGTATGAGGTGTTCTCACCTGACACAGATATATTAGTAGATATGTATGTACGCATGTGTGTATGTATGTATATGGAACCCCATAGGTTAGACTCAATGACAGTAGACCCACTGAACCAACTATTAAATGATGAGTCAACACATGGGCCGGTCCAACTTGATCAGTGTCTCTATTCTATCCAAGACAAACAATAGGATTCAGAGCATATATTGTAAATATAATTAATTCTCTTTGAGGATATGGCATGAAACAGAATTTATTGTTGTTGCTGTGCCATAAGTTGTTTCCAACTTATGGCAACTCTATGGTGACTCTATCACAGGTTTTTCTGGGGCTGTGTGTATGTGACATGCCTCGGGTTACCTAACTTCTATGGCTGTGCACATTTGACATTGCACATCCATGAGCAAAATACGTTTAGTTGCACATTGTTATAATTCTTTAATGAGGTGGAACAAGGCAAATGAGGGATAACTCCATGAACATAAAATTAAGCTATTAACTTAATAATCAATGATTTAATTTATATCCTTCTTTTATCCCAGTACAGGAACCGTCTCCTTGATATGGGATCTCAACTTTGGTTTTAAGAATGAGATCCAAATTTTCACATAAGATCTTTGGTTCCAATCTGAATTTTTTAGATGGTTACTGCATTTTTTTTCCAGGTTAATGGCTGTTACTTTTCTTTATGATCAGCGTGAGGAAGAATTACTTGTCTTTGGTCAATTACCTATACTTGCTACAAATAAGGCGAGGCATAACATTTGAAAAAGGGGATCAACTGATTGTAGGAATCTGCCACGAAATATAAACCACCGGAGTCCTGCCTGTTATTCTAGTCACTTTTCCAGACACCTCCAAGGTGCTGGAAAGCATTGCAATGGGGTGAAAGAAAAGAAGCGATGATGGATTTCCTCGACAGTTCAAAGGAACATTTCGTATCGGCGTGTTTTGCCAAAAATGTCCTCGGCCCGAAGAGCTGTTTTTCTTCGGTCTATGAAAACTTAGCTCATGTGTTTTATTGGGCATTCTGAGGGTATTAGATAGCATTTCAGATTATAGCTGCTAATGTTTTAGGCTATTTGTGTAATTAATTGCAGGTGGAGTGTGTCAAAGTAATTACAATATTGTCAAACATTTTAACACTGTTTTCTAGGCACAATGTGAAACCTTCTGCTCTGTGTAGTTTAAGGGGTTCGGGTTATGAAAAAAAGGAGTGCCATAGGAATATCTGCAATGCAGGGAGGTGAAGCAGATGACACAAACGAAGAGTATGAATGAACACCTTCATAGCTGCCACGTATACCTTTCTAAGCCCTAACCTTGGTGTTTACAAGGGGTTGACCCAAGACATTTTTCAGTCTAAGGCACACAGTAAATGTCCCTCTCAAACTAAGGATGGATTTAAGAATCTATCCCTCCTCTGTGTCACTTTTCACATCTATCCAACTACAAGTCATTTCTGTCTAGTTTCAGCACCAGTTTATGGATTCTTTAAACTGCAGCAAAACTATTTATTTTTGTATTTGGTTTCTCTGAATATATCCATTTGCATACACTGCATTCCTTAGCATATGTTTTTTTACATGCAGCTTTTAAGCCAAGAGCTACATAACAAAAAGTCAAAGAAGTGTGGGTTGTGTGGCTCTGACATATGCATGCAGAAGTCATCTTACACATGTGGGGTGAATTATTTTTCCATAGCACAGCACATGTATTTTGCTGATAGTGGCAGAAGTGGAGTTGCCCATACAACAACCTGTGCATTGAGGTTGTGCATAGCACATTTGGGTCACACATTGGGCATTGTAGTTGCACATTTCACATTGTGTTTTTGCATTATGCATAGCATGTTGCACGTGGACACCCAGTCGTTGCTATAGGTTGCACAAAATGTTGCTATTCTGCATAGGAATGTGTTACTGTTCGTATAGTGTATCTCCATCTGCTTATATATACACAGTGGACGGAGATGTTAGATGGTAGTTAATAACTGCCATGATCAGCAGCAGACTGATGGCTTAATCCATTCTAGGTTTTAGGCTAAACTTACAAGGAGCTTCAAAGGGGCTGAACCTGTTTTGGAGACAGGTTTCAGAACCTTGAAACATCCTTTAAAGCTTGGACTAAAACTAAGAGTGGATTCACAGCCCCCATCGACATGAAAGCCACCAGCCAATACTATTCATGACTTACACACACACCCGGAAAGTGTAGATTATGTTGGTTTGCTTCAAATGCAGGCAAACAAAGTTCTTCCCCATCTCTACTCCAAGCTTGGGTGTATAGAACTTAACTTAAGGTACTTTGGCAACCAAGGTGCATAGTAACACAATGACCTTCAGCTTCTTGGACTTAAAAATAGAATAGTAGATTGGCTAACGATTTTCTGGCTTTTGTTTGATGGTAGGGATGAAGGAGTAAGAATGACACATATGACTGGAGTTCCATTATGTGCATTTATAGTCGAGGTGGGCAATGGTGGTTTTCCAGATTTTCTTGAACTACAAACCTCATTGTCTCTCACAATTGCTATCATGGTTAGGACTGGGGGGTGCTATAGGCTGGCTATATTTTTAAACTTTGACTCACATCCTGTTAGTGAGCTACGATGGTGTCAGTCCAGCTTACACCATCTGAATCCACATGCTTGGTCACTGCTGAGGCCAGAGATCTGTTCCAAATGCAAGAGGACCATAATCCCCCCCAAACCCATCTTTTCAATATGGTAGCAACCCCAAGTTAGCCATTTTGGTGTTGGTGAAGAAAGGAGGGAGCAGCAATAAAGCAGCCAGCCATTCTCTTAGAGCTGGATGCACTGGCCTTGTCTTTAGGGACCACTGGAGAACCTCTTGAAGGTCCTGATGAAAACCCAATTCAGAGTGTGTTGATGAAAGTGAAATTACTGGACATTTCTCTACTGCTTCCAGCTGGTCTCCACTAACACAGAAATGGCCATCCAGGTGAACGAATGGCTTCCACACTGAAAAAGTGAGTTGAAGGAGATGTGCTGCATTGTAATGTAGCTACTTGGAAGAGATATGGCCCCCAATGCAGGATCTTGGTCATTGTCTTTTAAAACCCCAATGTATATATTTGTAAGAAGCAACCTGAAGATGCTTGTGTTACAAACTCCATTGATAGCCAATATTCTCTTACAAAATAAAATACAGGAAACTAGCTGGATGCATCCCTGAGGATCCCTCCCATTTTCTGACAAAATGGAAGTGACTGGATTGGAGGGGATGCACTGTTTACCAGTGATGCATTTAAGTCTTTTACACCAAGACTCAAGTCAAGTCTCAAGTTGAGTCTCAAGTCCCTGTAAGATACTTTCAAGCCAAATCTCATGTCTGGGAGCCAGCTTTATACTCCAACCTATATTCCAGAATTTCTGGACAGTGTCAAATAAAGTCAATTTTAACAATTTAAGTAGAGTTGACTCTCCACATTTGTGAGTTTGCCATCTGCAGCTTTGGAAGAGGGGAAACGGATCCTTCTTACTCCCCAGTACTGAAGCTGGAGGCTTTTGAGTCAATGGGCACAATAGAATCTGCAGCTTTGGAAGCGGACAATGGGATCTTTCTTATTCCCTGTTATTCAAGCTTCATAAGCTTTAGGATCCTAACTCCTCGAGCCTGTTTCCTAACATATTTGCTGTTCCCCTCTGAGAAATGCACCCTGTGTTGTGGGGGCAAGTCTTGCCTTCTACAATTAGGAAAAGTTTTAGAAGGCTACTCCTGCCTGAAACCCATTGCATAGCACGTTTTCTGTTCCCTTCCAAGAAATGCACCCAGCCTTTGGGCTTGACACAGATCATCAGGTGACCAGCAGGCCAGAAGAGAAGGAAATGTTCAAAGTCATAAGGTTTCTGGATGAATGTGTTGGGTTACTGAACCAAGGGCAGCAAGTCGGTCACTAAAAATATGCAAGTCATGAGTTAAGTTGAGTCAGTGCATCATTTATTGCTGAGTCAAGTCCAAGTAGAGTCACTTTAGAGACTTAAGTCCAACTTGAGTCCAAGTCAATTGACTCAAGTCTACATCACTTTTGGTTACAGAATGTTTTGTGAGGGATTTGTGTTGTTGCATGATCAGAACAAAATTCAGATGTCCTCAGTGACCAAAAAAGTTATCTGCAACGGTGTATGCCATTGTAATTCACTGATTGGATGCCAGCCCATATAATAAAGAACAGCACCAAAATATTTGCCTAATGCGGGGGACCCTTGGCCGTTCAGATGATTTGGTATATGACTCCCATCAGTCTGGAAGGACTAGTAGTATGGGATTGTGGGACTTGTAGTCCAAGAATCTAGACAACCCCAAGTCTCTCTCCCCTGTCCTGATCTAACAGCTCACAGTGAAGAAATGAAAACTACAAACCACAGCTTAGAAACTTTGCTCTTCAGATGGTGCACAGGGCTTTTTGCTAGCTTAACGCCTCTAAAGGGTCTTCCTGTCTGTAGGAGATTTGAAAATGTGAGGACAAAGCTGGTAAAAACCCAGATTAAAACAGCCGAGTGCGGACAATTGCCTCTTTCAAAGCCATCATGAAATCAACTATCACAATAATCTGGCTCTGAGAACCGGGGGTTTGTAGGCCAGATGAAATAAAGGGCCTAAGTGTTTTAGTAATGTTCTTCGCCACTGTTTATTACTTAAAAGATCAAAAAATAAAATGAGAAATGAGAAATTTTTTAAAAAACAACAAGAAGAAGAAGTATGCTTTATATGGATTGAGTGTATATGATCGCTGGAAGGGAGAGAATCCCAGCCTTAAAGTGGAGGATGCTGAGTGGTATGTGTGTCTATTTGCCATATTTCCTTAGCGCATGGTTGTGAAGCTAATGTGCGGCGCATGTGATAAGGAGCTGCCGAGCCACATGCCATCATTGCTACCTAAAAGCAAATGAAACTGGCATAAATAATTGTGCTGTGGAAAGCCTTTCTGTTGCACCTTGCCTATCACTGACAATTTACATATCTTAGGAAAACCTTTGTCAGCTTCTGTCATTTCGGTACTATTATGTGCCTTTCTGGATAATTACCAGTTAATGTGAAAAAGCAGATGGGAGGGGGAGGGGGGGAAAAAAACCTTGAAATTTCCGATAGAGAATCCTCAAACCTCTCCTCTTATCTGTGTGCAGCAGCTTCCTGATTTCAAAAGAAGTTTGAAAACCTTTGTTACAAATGTCCCTGATTCCCAGTTTGAATGAACTGAATGACATTCAGCTAAAATTATTCAGCTTTTTTTCCCACAATTAAATTCCATTATCGTGAACTGTCAACGTAAAATGGAAGGTCTCTTAACTAATGTGTCAGTTGTTTGCGCGCATCTCCCCCACCGCCCGCCGTGCTTCATAGCTGGCATTGTGTAAAGCGATGGGAAGTAGGAGGAGGAGGAGAGCGAATCGCCACAATTTTGCGGCGACGGGCTGGGTCATTTCTAGACCCTTCATTACAGGAATGTGGCGGTTTTCTCCTCCTCCTCTTTCCTTCTCTTGAGAATGAAATTTTAACAAACCTCAGAAGTGGAGGGAAATGTTACCAAAGGGTATTTGACCCTCTAAGCAATTTGCTGAGTCAGGTTTCTCCTTGACTCACCATGATTCAGCAGCTTCTTATAGGATATGATAGCGGCAATTCTAAAAGCCAAAAGAGCTTTCTGTATTCTTTCCAGTGGAGAAAAACATTTTGCTGTGCTTTGCAAGCGGCCTCAACTGACGTACATAGGGATGCCCGTGCATGCAAGATAGGGTGGCCGCCATTGTTATAATTTAAAGAGAAATACAACACTTCTTACCATTTGGGGAAAATCACAACCAATGGGAAGCCAGCATGGTGCAAACTGCAAACCCTGGGAATATGCTGGCTCATTGGAGTGTGGTGGAGTCTCCTTCTTTGGAGATTTTTAAGCAGAGGCTGGATGACCATTTGCCGAGGGTCCTTTGAGTGTGTGTGTTCCTGCATGGCAGAAGGGGGTTGGACTGGATGGTCCTTGGTGTCTCCTCCAACTCTATGATTCTACGATTCTAACCCCCCAGAAATGCAGCCTTCCAACAAGAAATGGCTGGAGGGTCAGTTTTGGTTTTGTAAAACATCTCTTTTGGAGGAGAAACAGAATGGGAGGGGGTTTAAGGTGATGAGTGGAGACACATTTTTTTTCTTTTTCAGGGGACATGTGCCTAGGGCCCCAAGAATCCCACCCATAAAAGAAAGAAAGGATGATAGAAGGAAGGAAAGAAGGAAGAAGATAGTACCATAGCCTAGGGTGTGCCACTTAGCCCTGTCCCCTTGACATTCATATGTATGGCCCGCATCATGGCGTATGTAAGTGTAGGTCCAATGTAACCTTTTTATGTCTTTTTTTGTGGTCATTTCAAAGGTTCTTATTTTCTTCTTCCATCCTCAGTGACCAAAGCACCCATAGGACTCACCATCCCAGGGCACAATTCTGGAAGGTCAAGTCAGGTATTGTAGGATTTAGTGGATCTTCTTCTCCCTCTGTAGTGGGTTACTATTGCAGTAAAGCTGAAGGCTGAACTTGGAATCTATCCTTTACTTTCCTGCTGTTTCTCCTATTTTATTGGTTGTGTATGTGTGTGCTTTCATAGTGTACATGCATGCCTAGGTCCCACCATTTCCCTGAACATCTGTTGGGTGCAAAGCCAGTTTATTCAAACAGGCTGAAGAAAGCACGTTGACTTGGAAATAAATTAAAGCAACGTATCTGCCTCTGGCCATAGAGATCAGTGGATGGCTGTCATCTGTGTAAATATGCAGAAATCCAATGAGACGAGGCGTACTGTTACAATGGTAGGAATACATCACTTCAACATATGGATTGTTCAGTTCTACCTCATTTCCTTTCTAGTTGATGGATCATTATGCTACTTACAGGAATTAAAGATAATTAAAAAGTTAAAGCAGGGAAGCAAAATGTATACAGTGAAGACGGGGGTCCCTGTGGTCTGTAGAATTTCATTACATCCGTACAGTTTGATATGCCATTATCCCCAGTGGAGACTGCTGGTTTCCATGCCGATGGGAGGACAATGACTGGCATCTTTTAAGGTATTTACATCATCATAAACTGACTTACGATCATGTAAAGGTGAATTTTGATGTTGTGCAATGCTTGCATTTTCAGGAGGGGATCGGACACATACCCACATCTCTGGGATCACTGTGCAAGTGGAGCCAACAACATGGCTGCTGTGCCAAGGGTCACAGCTGCACAATAGGCATCAGAGTGCAATGGGACTGTGATGTTGTCGACCTTTATATAAATGTTGTGCATTTACAAGAGAAATTAAGATAAACTATGGTTATGGATGTCGTGTATAGTATGCTAATGTGTATACCCGGCATTGCCTGGGATTTTATTTTCTCATGTTAGAAAGATTTGAGATCCTGTGTCTCTAATTCCCCAAACTGTCTCGACCAGTACCTGTTAACTTTTCCCTATATTCCCCAATCCAATCTGTATTCAGAGTTATTAACATACAGTGGTTGGGTTCCTGAGGGAATATACTGCCCTCCTCCTTGCTGCTAGGCCTCATCTCCATAGCAGCCCAAGAGCTCTCTGGCTGAGAATTCTAAAGGCCTCTACCTAAAGTGCAAACCCCAGGATTCCATAGAGTCTTCTCAGACAGCCAATCATATGAAGTCTTCACCTCACACAGTCAATTATATGACCTGACACGGACAAACAAACAAACTTTGACTTTTATATATGACAAGTGATCTGTCAAGAGGGGGTGGGAGTATGGAATGCTGGGAGTGACTGGTGGTTGGCTGAGGTTTAAAAGGCCAGGTGAAGGGGAAGAGAGCAAGCTATGAGATAAGACAGAGGGTGAGAGCTGAGTTTGCCTAAGTTCTGAATTGGTTGGTTGGTCGGTCTGCGAAAAAGTGAGAGATATGAATATCAAAGTTAGGAATATGGCCGAGAGATGTGAGTTACCAGTAATTAGGGACAGTCAGGAGTTAGATGTGTTAAGTAATTGTTGACTTTATGCTGAACTCCTGATTAATAAATTATTTTTGCTATGATACACTTGGGCCTTTGAGAATGCTACGCAAGAGCTACTGGAATGCACAAATTCAGACACACTGTGTCTGTTGTGACAGAAGTTACTGGTGGAGGTGTTCAGTGGGGAGATTAGACAAATAGAGCATCACACAGAAACCTCATGGGCATCTAGTAGATCTCCACATTTGGTGTCATAGCAGTGGGACAAGTGGTGGCAGTGGTGGGAGTAGTGGAACTTCTCATGGTGAGCTGTTTCACAAGGGCACCAGAACTTTGTAGGACTCATTGCACAATGACAACTCCCATTGCACAACAAGACTCCCTCATACACATCACTGCAATTCACTATAACAGTTGTGTCCTATAAGGAATGTAGCTATAACACAGCAAAGTTATGAACTGTAACCTCTGATGCAGGACATTGGTCAGTACATTTATTCTGGGTTTTAGTCTCAACTTTAAAGGAGCTACACAAGGTGCTGAATCTATTTTGGGGAGAGGATTCAGTACCCTGGAATAAAAATTAGAGCAATTTTATTATACTCCCAACCTTGGTAGCCCTTAACTTCTCTGGCTAGACCTTCAATTTCAGTTGATCCAGGGGAAGTTACAAATTAAAACTTTAAAAAAAATGATCAAAGAACCTTAACTCCAGGGTTTCTTCTCCAGATTTCTTCTCCTTAGCAACAACCCTTGAAAAATGTCATTTTGTGATCTTGATGGGGCAAAGCTCACCAAAGTAGAGGTGAAAAATCCAACTCTGCTGAGTCCTGTTGGCTAGCCCCAGTTGAAGCAGGCCCATCGAAACAATTGCTGAATGATGGAGTAAATCCCATTAATTTAATAGGCCTTCTCTCATCAGCAGTAACAATTGGATTTAGGCTTCTGTGTTCTACGGGTTTTTACTCTCGCTGGATCAATCTGGCTTTAGACCTGGAGTACATACAGCCAACCTCATAAGGGACAAGCTTTCCAACCCTCACATAAGAGACATGACTTATAACAAGGAACTCTTCTCAGATCTGTAAGGGAAGGGTTTCCTGCCATCAGATAAGGGTTATCACATATAATAAATAAACTTACCCTCCCTGTGAAAGCCAGCATGGTATACTAGTTCAAATATTAGACTAATGCTCTGAAGACCAGGGTTTGAATCCCTGCTTGGCCTATTGGGTGATGATGGACAAGTCACACCTCTCGGCCTCAGAGGAAGGCAAGGGCAACCCCCTTTGAGTCAGTTTTGCCAAAATAGGTTTGTCTTAGGGGTGCCATAAGTCAGAAATGGCATAACAAAAACAAACAAACAATATAATAATAATATATAATATTTACTTATTTGTATCCCGCCTCTCCACACGGATCGAGGCAGTGAACAACATGAAATACATTATACATTACAAATAGCATGTATGGTTTACAATGTGTTTTAGCTAATTGCCCCCAACAAGCTGGGTACTCATTTTACCGACCTGCGGAAGGATGGAAGGCTGAGTCAACCTGGAGCCCGGCAGGATCGAACTCACAACCTGTGGCTGCAGTACTGGCATTTAACCACTGTGCCACCAGCTTGATAAGGGACAAACTTTCCAGTCCTTAAACAAGGGGTATGATTTATGATAAGGGTCACCTACAGCTCTATAAGGAATGGGCTTTCCAGTGCTCAAATAGGAGATGTCCCTTAGGATAAAAGATACCTGGCAACCCTACTGCTCAGTGAGGTTGGAATCCTATTTTGTGTTTGTGGCTGCCAATGATTCCTTGGTGTGCTGATAATCTGGTTTGTAATCACATGCAGGAAGCAGAGCACACCTCTTCTGGGGCCGACACTTAACAATCTATTATATTGTAATTAAGCTTGGCCATGTTTACACTGCTTGATGATGAAACATAAAGATTAATTTATCTTTCTGTCACTGTTGCAAGAATGTACCACAGTACCATCCCATTAAAACACAGTGGTAGTAGCGGCAATAAAGTCCTCCAATTATTTTATATTGCCCTAAAGTCTATCTTAATCCATCATTTTATACATGGTTATCTTCATTTATTGCTTTCCCATCTATTTATGTAAGGGCAATTATTGCAAATTATTTTGTGTGTGTTTTAAACAAGACTGCGATACTTTTCCATCAAGAAAACAATCCTCAAATTGCATTCTATTTGCCATTTCCTCTCTCGCCCAGCCTGATAGATGGAGCTTTGTTTATTTGTCCGGAGAGCCTGACAGCCTAGGTAATCCTTCCCATGGAAAGCTGCTACATTGGTTTTGACTTCAAGGGATTGCACCATGATGCAATTTAAATTGGATCTTCAGAGTGTCAGGCCGATTGAAAATTAAAGAAAAGGAATGCCCATGGCCCCCTCTTTCTTTCATGCATAGAAGAAGGTGGAGAGAACTTGGCCATCGCAAAACAGAAGCCAATTTATTGCAGCGACCGTTCCTCATTTCCCCTGAGGGACAGAGAGATTTGCACATTCAGCAGAAACGAGACTAATTCTCATCTCCTTTTACAAGGTCAGAGTTTGTCTTTTTTGCATATGAGAGTCACACCCACTTCACTGTGGAATCCCTTCCCACATACTGAAATGCAGAACACGGTTTCCTGTGGATTATTTCTAAATTAACATGGTCAAATGTGAGAACCCAGGAGTATTTATGTGGAGCCAATCATGCCTGTACATTGTGTGGAAAACAAGTCCAATGAGGTAGGGAGAAAGTAACTGGAGGCGCTTAGCTTGGAGAAAAGACTTTGGGTGGAGATGGACACAACAGCACTCTTCACACAGGAGTAGGAATTTGAAAATATTTCAGTCTCCATTTCATTGCAGTTCTTTCAATCCTATCTGGATTTCCCTCTAGGCATTTGTTGCCCTGTTTGTAAAAGATTGTAAAGACTTCTTTTTCTTTTGTTGTTGATGTTGTTATTTGCTGTCCTGTTGGCTTTAAGCTGTGGAAACCCTACTGGAAAGTGGACTCTCTCTTTTTTCCTACTGCTTCCCACTTTACGGAGGATTACCATCTTTTCCAATGACTCATGTCATCTCATGATATGTGTAAAGTATGATGTTCATAGGTACATGCCTTCAATTTGCTTGTTGACTTATGATGATCCTATGAATTTCACGTAGGTTGTTTGCCATTGTCAACATCTGGATATTGTCTACAGCACCTGGTATTTGCTGGCAGTCTCCCATCAAAGTACTAGCCAGATCTGACCCTATTTAGCTTCCAAGATTAGATGGGCTCTGGTTCCTTCATAGTATTTAGACTCTGCCAAAATACAATAGCCTCAGTTCAGTCATTTTGGCTTCTAGAGAGTTTTAGATTGATTTGCACTAGATACACTTATAGATCTTTTCAGTGGACTCTGGTATCTATAGAACTCTCCTCCAGCACCCCACAAAAACTAATGCATAAATGAACTGCAGAAACTTTTTGAACAGTACAGTGGGTATTGAGAAGGAATTACTTCCTACACTACAAAGATTCTGAGAATGTCTTACATTAAAAAGTAACTTCCAAGCTCCAGCTATGCCTCTGGGGCAAATGTGTAAATTGCAACTTAACCCCCTTTTGAGTTTTGCACTTCTCTTAATGCTGTGTTGCAAAAGTTGCAGACTGCTCATAACAAACTATGCATCAAAATATATATTTGGAGAGAATATATGTTATAAAGCATATCACAACGGACATCAAACTATTTAAATACATTGCTCAACAGCATCCCAAAATAGAAATCACAGACTCATGGAAATGGCAGAGAATTAGGGGGAAAATGAGTCAAAGTAACACAGACCAAATATAGCTGTGTCCATTCCTGATAAATATAAACACACACACAGACACACACATGTTTCTGTTTTCTGCCTTGTTTTAATGTTATCATCATTATCCATGAACAATGCACTTGATGGCTATTGCTTCTTTGCTTCCATATACTCTCCTTGTTCTTTTTCCCTCCTGTTTAAGCTTTCCATTTCAAAATGTTCAGGAGTCCTTGAGAATCTCGTCCACAATCCTGTCATTTGTTCTCTGCCCTCTCTCCTTAGAAATGCATTTCTGACTAAAATGGCCTTTGAGCGTTGAAGTGTCTTTTAGGAGGTTAAAAAAAAAAATTCTGATTCAAATTGCCTTGAGTGGCATAATGGTAATTGGCAAAATGCTACGGAAAGAGGCAAAAACACACAATAGTGGCTGATTGTGAAGCTGCGTTTATCCTGCCCGTCCAAACTTCATTAGGCAGCCATTAGTAAGTTTGCGGGCAAAGGCTTTGTATCCCGTCACAGTATGGGGAAACAGTGATTGATTGGACTAGATTCCGTGCCAGCCAGCAATAGACATCTGTACAGCCCAAACAGAAAGTCAATAGCCCACCCTCTAATGTTTCCAACTTGGTGAGTATTTTTTTTAAAGGAACAACACACATGGGAACATTGCTGCTTGAGACTGACGATGCATAGTGTTGTCAACACCGTCTAGCAGAAGCATTCTAGGGTTTCAGGGAGGATTCTGCCCTTGCTCTGTCTTTTTATGGTGGCCAGTGGCTTCTGTGTTAGGGGCTTGGTAGCCTCTCTCTGGGTTTTACTGCAGACTTTAAGGGAGCTATCCAAAGTGCTGAACCTAGTTTGCAGATTGGTTTCAGCACCTTGGATAGCTACTTTAAGAATCTGGAACAAAACTGAAATAAATTCACCACAATCCTGCCATGGAATCCACTGTATCAATGACCTATCTGGAGAATCCTTGTATTCCTTGATGATCTACCATCAAAATACAGGCATACAAATCCTCCGATAAAGAAACTGTTTTTTACAAAGCCTTTTTATGCCTGACCAGACTTCTTTTTTTCCTTGTCGTCTGTCTAACTGGAGGTTTTTGTTTGCTTATTTGTTTGTTTTTAGCATCTTTGACATTGGGAGGATGGTGAAGGAGGAGTAGAGAAACACAGACATGCAGTGTCAGATTGCAGTAGGGTGTTTGCAGTAAAGAACACAGTAAAGCTTGAGCTGGAAAAGAATGAGATTCTGCTCTAGCCACTCTTACTGTAGTTGTGTGTGCCCTCCTACAACAGGCAAGATAAAGAGTAGCTGCCTCCAGGATCCTGACTGAGCATGCATGAACAGCAAAGCAGAAAAAAAAGAGAAAAGCAGATAATGCCACCTCAATAGCTACTCCAGCATGTGTAAAAAAAAGAAATAGATCAAACCACTGAAACAGAAATCAAGAGAAAAGGGAAAGTTGGTGAAAGCAAAATAGTCACTGGATGCATTTTGGAAGAAACTTTCCTATGGTTTCTAGGAGGTCCAAAATGTTCTTTTTTAAATTTATGCAAGGCTAATCTAACTGACTTGTTTCATTTCACATGTGCATGTTGTTAATTTTGAATAGAAAGCATGCTGACAGATGTTGAACTGCTCTTTTTTTCTTGTGGATCTATCCCTTTTCTTTCCATGTTATTTATGCCTCTGGTACCAAATTTTCTGTAATAGAAGTAATGCCCAGGAACACATCTATTTTATTGGCAGAGTTATTTCTGTACTAACTCTGATCTATTTCCTGCTTAGCTTTCAAACTCATGTTTGATCTTTTCAGCTGCACACATAATAGATAGTTGCATATGTAGGGGAAGGAATGGAAGGTAGAAACAAGGAGTCATTACCCTGGAATCAACTGTCCCATGCAACTTCTTCCTCATGCCTCATGGTATGTCAAGTTCCTTTATTGCTGTGAAATGATATCTTTACTAGAATGAAGCTTGCCATATGAGCATTTTCTTGATCTTTCAAGTTTTATCATGTAGCAGTAACTAAAGGGCAGATCTGACTATGAGCAAACTCATTTTAAATATCCTTCTCATCAACCAGCTGTGTGCCACGTGGATCTTGAATGATTTATAGATAAACTTGGGGTAAAGAGTGTTTGTCTTGCTTCAGTTTGTAGGAAATGATCATTAGCAGACTCCGATGTGTTGCTCGCTTGTCTTTCCCATTATCCTGTTTCAATATGTTATTGTTGTTTGCATTGTAGCATTTTCTTCCTCTCTTCATCCTTATTGGTAGGACTGCAGCATTAACCCATGACTTGGAAAATTATTTTTTAAGAAAGGAACTAAATTATTTTACTTATCATTCTGATCGTCCCACAGGATGTTCCTGTAATTGTGACTTCACTCTCCCTGCAATTCAGAAAGGTATCTTACTTATTAAAAAGTTACTGTTACTGTTATTATTGTGCTCAGCCTTAATCATTGTCCCTTGGAATTCTGAGCAAAACGTGGAAGACATTGTAGGACAACCATTCCTCAGTACTTTCCTCCCAGATGCCTTGGACCACGGTCCTGCCTTCATAATCCAGTTGGCGATGGGATGAGATATGTAGACCAGCATGGTGTAGTGGTCTGAGCATTGAACTATAAAGACCAGGGTTCAATTTCTTGCTCAGTCAGGGAAATCCATTGACTGACCCTGAGTGCATCACACAGTCTCTGTCCCAGACAACTCAGTTATAGGTTCGCCTTAAGGTTGTCATAAGTTAGAAATGATGTGACAGCAGTGGCAGAGCCTGGAGTATATGGGGGAAGGGGCAGGAGGGGATGGGGCTGTGGCATGAGGGACGTGACCACTGTGCGCAGGGGCGTGGCTGTGGTGTGCAGAGTGTTGCTAGGGTACACGGGGGCGTGGCTACAAGCAGGGACGCCCCAGAAACATTGCCACATGGGGTGAATTACCTCCCTTGTTCCCTGTCCCTGTGTGGCACTGTGAAGCCACACAATATATCAAAAAATGTCAGGTTGGTTGATGTTTTATAGAGCCAGGCCTATTTCTTATGATTATCCATTCAGTGAGCAAATGGAACTCCTACCATAACGCCTTCCCACAGAACTCATCTGAACTCTCTGTCACAACTTATACTTGGTGATCCAACCCAGCTGGTACATGTGAATCCATTGCATGGCTGTTTTGGGGCAGGCAGCCTGGAGTGGTCATGCTCTCTCTTTTCGGGTGGCAGCCGTCCCTCCTTCCTCTTCACACCCTCCAGAATGTCTCTTTCTTTTCCAAGCTGAACAGAGCAAGGGTGAACAGAATGGAGGAAGGCAGAAAAAAGGCAGTCTGTGTCTGACCACAGGGACATAATCAGATGGTTCATCTATGTTCTCCACCCATCATAGGAAGGATGTTCCAAGAGGCTATGCAGCAAAACTGTGAGTTGGAGATGTTGCATGGACTGTTGGAGAAGGCTTTCCTGGATGAAGAAGGGGAAGAGAAGTGCCAAGATGATCGTCCCCAGTTGGAACCAGAGGAGGCTGGCACCCTGCCATGGTGCTGGCAGAAGCAGAGCCCAGTCCGTCTCAGACAGCAGCTGCAGATTCAGAAGAGATGGCAAAGGCACTTCACCCTGTTGAGCAATGTAAATTAAAGCACCAGGAGCAAAGACAGAAGAATGTAAAGATGCAATTCCTCTTTCTGCAGTCTGAGGTGGCTCAGTGCATTCTATCATTTCAGGATTCTACTAGACAACTTAGAGGAGACCTTATATTTCTACTGGAGCTTCTATCCTTCCCTTTTCCTCCTCCCATAACCATCAACATTTCACAGATGAAAACCAGGACAAATGTGGCCAGGCAATGACAGAGTGTGATTGAGACAGCAAACGTTCTTAATAAGGAAGAACAAAAAAGCTAGTAGAAGCTGCAGGAGTTTGCTTTTGCCTGAGCCTACTGGGAAGGGGAACATTCTGCTCCTTCCTCTCCTCTCCTCTCCCTCTCCTCTCCTCTCCTCTCCTCTCCTCTCCTCTCCTCTCCTCCCTGTTGAACTAATTGAGTGCAAACTACTTTTGCACTTTCAATTCAGTTTTCAGCAATTGAAGTAAGTGGAGGACTAAGTGGGAGGAGGACAGAGAAACTGGGACACTTTAAAAACAACCGAAGACTTCCGGTGGCAGCGGCGAGGAGCGAGGTTGTCATCTTGAGTGGACCCGGGTTTGACAATCGCCCCGCGGGGACGTATGCCCGTCTCTAAGATGAAAGAGATGGGAAAATACCCCCTTGGGAAAGGGGGTTCGGAGGAGCTTGGCGCGGTCTGGTTTCCGACGCGGGTGTCCTGAAAAAAGAACAGCTGGTGTCAGGGACGCGGAGCGTCGAAGAGGACGACAAGCCGCCATTACCCTGCAGTGGTTCCCTGGTGGAACAAATCCTCGCCACCACTTTTAAGTTTAAAAAAAATATAAAAAAAAATAAAAGCAACCGAAAAAGTGGGGTGATGCTTTGTAAACCAATGTAACTATTTACATTAATTGGGACTGTCCCTTCCAAATCAGGGCAGTTGCCGTGTTCACCTCCTTCTCTTCCATAGGAGGAGAGGAGATTGCTGCTGATTTGTGGATAACTTCAACAGCTGTGTTTGTATTAGCATTAGCTGAGGAGTGCATTTATGGAGGAAATACAAAATACAAAATGGCTGCGCTCAATGCATACATTGGCATGGTGTAGCCATTGTAAATCTCGCAGAATTAGAGGAAATACAGTTTGATAAGCCAGAGGAAGTCCATTCACTATGCAAAGAGCTCCTCTTTCTAAGCTCTAATTTTGCCATATTCTACAGCTGAAACACTCCATAACAGGCAACATGTTTAGAAATGCTCTCATAAATTCAGCGCTTGTTTATTTCAGATTCATTGGCACTTGGCACGTTTACTGTTGGCTGATATTTTATGCCTCAGTACTCCAGAAAGAGGAAAATGCTTTGTTTGCACTAGATCTAATATGAAGAGAGAGAGAGGGGGGGAAAAAAAAATCCTTTCCACTGACATTTAAACTTTTAGTACCAGTTTGCCTACAGTGTTAATACTGCTGAAATGGCTTACACAGATTTAAACAGCCTACAGTCTATAATGCAAAATATGAACATAACGTATTTGCTGATTCAAACACTTGAAGGAATTATTACCATTGAGATATTTAAGGTCACCTTTGCAAATCCAATAAATCAGAGGCACGTCAAACAAAGAGACCTAAAAGCAGAGAAAGCGATCACGCAAAATGCAAACTGCCACAAGTGGAAAGTCTGGTGTGAAGGTACACAAGGGACAATTAAAATGGTCATGAGACAAATCACCATTTTACGAAGAAAACCTTAAAGCAGTAAGAGCTTATCTGTTTAATAAAAATAAGATCACTGCAAAATGTCTTGGTTTGAGGTGTGGGAAGATGGAAATTTTTGTTTAGATTCATAATTGAGAACCAGTATTATTCTGTTGTTGTGGTTATTGCTTTTTTAAAAAAAATTACATCCTGCCTTCTGCCCAATTTTGGGACTTAAGGCAGATTTTTGTTGCTGTGCACCTTCAAATCATTTCCAACTTATGGTGACCCTAAGGTGAACCTATCATGGGTTTTTCTGGGGCTGAGACTGTGGGCCTTTCCGTACTATACTGTTATAGTGCTATTATTCCACTTTCAGCCTCCTGTGGAATTCTGGGATTTGTAGTTTCCTGAAGCCAAAGAACTCTCTGGCTGAGAAGTCTAAATGCTCCTCCCTAAACTGCAAACCCCAGGATTCCTTACAACGTTGAAAGTGGAATAAGAGCACTATAAGTGTGCAGTGTGGAAATGGCCATGTGCCCAAGGTCACCCAGTGGGTTTTTGTGGCTGAGCAGAGAATTGAACTCCAGGCCATTTCTGCACTAAACTGTTATGGTGCTATTATTCCACTTTCAGCATCCTATGGAATCCTGGGGTTTGCAGTTCAGGGAGGGGCCTTTAGAAGTCTCATCCAGAGAGCCCTTTGACCTCTGTAAACTACAAAAGTCCATTATATTCAGTTCCCAAAGGCTTGTTGTAATAGAGGAGTTTTCACTTCAAAGCAGAAGGAAAGCAAGGAGGGAGTCATACTAGACTCCATAAGAAGGGGGTTCCCAAGGTCTGGGAGCAGTCACTGAGAAGGCCCTTTCCCTCTTATCCACCTGATGAGGTTAGGAGGGTTGTGGGATTGAGAGAAGGGTCTCCTCCAAAGATCTTAGGACTCAAGTGGGCTCTTATAATAGGGAGATACGGCCCTTTAGATATGCTGGACCTGAGCTGTATAGAACTGTATAGGTCATAACCAGTGCTTTGAATTGTTCCTGCAGTACTGGAGAGGGACTGAGATCCCAGTTCTTATCCTTGCTGAGCCCTGTAACTTATTGGGTGGACTTGGGCCAGCAACTCTTTCTCTCTGACCTGCCATGCAGAGGTTTTTCTGAAGATAAAATGAGAAGGACCAGAACCATGTATGCTACTTTAAGCTCATGGGAGGAAAAGAGGAATATAAATGTAAGAAGGAAGGAAGGAACTAACAGGGCGTAGAGTATGTGAAGAAGCAGTCTTCTCTCAGAAACATCCTATATATGTCTCCTTAGAAATAAGCTCCACTGACTTCAAAGGGATGTAATGCTAGACAAGTATTGGTGAATGATATATCTCTTTCGCCAATGTAGATTGCTTGCTTAGAACAAAAGCTTCTTCTTTTTAAAGGTCTCCTCTGTCCATGCTTTCTTCATGCGCCTTGCTCTCGGTGCGTGCATGTGCTCACTCAGATAGAATTCTCATCTCCCACAGGGGAGTGGGAAGGGAAAACCCCTGCAGAGTCAGAAGTAGAAAGAAATATTGTACATGCCCTTAATATCAAATCATTCAAGAGCTATCTTTTTTTAAGAAGTCGGTATAACAGTGAACATTTTTTTTTGGAGGGGGTGCTTTGAACTGTGACTATAATTAATTACTCTTTAAATATAACTCTCTAACCTTTGGGCATACTTTGGCATGACAAACGGCAAGACTTTTTCTTTGGGAAATTATCTGCCCCTGGAACTGCATTATCCAATTCTTTAGGCTCCTTTAGGCAGCTGGGAAAAACAGTTTTTACTTTAGAATACAGTTCTTATTGCACTGAAGTTGATAATGTCACTGATGTTGATTTTATTCTGGCTTTTTTTTTTAAAAAAAACATGTTCAGCTGGCTATGTAGGCTTGTTGCTTATGTGTTTTGTTTCAATATGTAGTTTTTAATGACTGTAATTTTATTGTCATTTTTATTGTTGTTCACTTACAAAGGATCCCAGGATGGTTTGATTTGGTGGGGTAGAAATGCTATAAATTATTAGATAATCAGATAAAGGCCACTGTTAGGTGGTGAGTACATTGTGGAGAAGATGGGAAGAATTCCTTATTGAAAGAGGAGAAGACCTAACCAAAAGCCTGACTATGAGAACAGAGTTAGCCAGGCTTTGCATTAAGTTCCCCATCGCGGCACACCCGGGCTATTTCTGCACTAGGCTATAATAGTGTGATTATTCTATTTTCAACATCATATGGAATCCTGGGGTTTGCCTCAAAGGCCCCTCCCTAAACGGCAAACCCCAGGATTCCATAGGATGTTGAAAGTGGAATAATAGCGCTATAACAGTCTAGTGCAGAAATGACACTGGACTATCAGTCTGTTTTTGGGGGGGCACCAGAGTTAGGAACCAAGAATCATTATTTTCATTTTACAAAAACCAAATCCTGGTTCCTATGTGCAGTTTGCAGTTGAGGGAGCCTTTAGCTTTCTCAGCCAGAGAGCTCTTTGGACTCACTCATCTACAAACCCCAGAATTCCACAGGATGTCGAAAGTGGAATAATAGCAATAGCAATAGCATTTATTTCTATACCGCTTATCAACTAAGTGTTATCTAAGCAGTTTACAATGTATTTTAGCTAATTGCCCCCAACAAGCTGGGTACTCATTTTACCGACCTGCGGAAGGATGGAAGGCGGAGTCAACCTGGAGCCCGGCAGGATCGAACTCACAACCTTGTGGCTGCAGTACTGGCATTTAACCACTGCGCCACCAGGGCTAACAGTATAGGGCGGAAATGGCCCTGGTTATTTGGAAATGACTAGGCTTCCTAAAATATCTGCATGGAACAAATGTGGGGTTTCCAGTAAAATATTTTGGTCATCTCATTGCTAAACATATCAGCCCAGCACTTTCGGGAAGCATTTCCTAATCTCCTGATGTTTCTGCAGAGCAAATGATTATCCCTTTACTCTCTCTGACTTCTTTTGATAAATCCTGTAATGGAGCAATTCAACTAGCAATGCTTAATACAGCAAGCAGCTTATATCCCTTGATTTTTCAAAGCCAACCTGTTGCTTAATAGAAGTGCTGGATGCCCTGCTGAACTCCCTTCTGTTATTCTTGAAATATTCTGGACGTTTGGTTTTAGCTGTCGGGCAAAGAATATGCAGAATATTGGAAAGTAAAGGGGTGAGTGGAAATACAAAGGGGTTTGTGGCTTTGTCCAATGAATGTTTAGTACGCCGAAACTTGTAATGATAAGCTATATAAGATGTTCACTGAATGTACCCTCCAGTTTTGGCAACTTCTGTACAAGTGTGCTGTGTTGCTCATATTTAACAATAAAAATAAATTGCTGTCTCCCTCTAAGTTTTGTGGCACATGGGTCATCTAGTACATGACAGGCACATGGGGTGGGAAAGGGGTACATGGATTATTGCTGAAGCTCCAGTTTGGAATTTTGGAAATCATGGCCTGACCTTGGAAAAGTTACTTCTCGCACTACAGATTCCAGCCTTCCCCCAGCCACTGGCCATGTTGCCTGGAGAAATATTGGAGTTACAGTTACACATTTTCCCTAATTCAGGGCCTTTCTCCACTACGCTGTTATAGTGCTATTATTCCACTTTCAACCTCCTGTGGAATCCTGGGCTTTGCAGTTTAGGGAGGGGCATTTGGAATTTTCAGCCAGAGAACTCTTGGGCCACAGTAAACTACAAACCCCAGAATTCCACAGGAGTGGACCTGCAGTAATGACCACCGTATCTGGTCCACTATGAAGCATGTTTGCTATATTTTTGATATGTGTTTTCAAATGTGTGAACTTTGAAAACTGGAGGACAAAATCTGAAAGACCCACTATCACCAGCATATGGGAAAAGGACCCCAGGTCCCAAGTAACATTATATCGGATTACTGCCAACGCAAACCATGTTGATCTCTATCTGAACATGGTCACTCTGCTAAAAATAAGTTAATCAAATATTCTCCTAGATGAAAAGGCTGATGCCTTTGCTTAACCCCTTGCCCTTCTTTGTTTCAGACTATGAGGTTTTAACAGTCACTCACGACACCGGGATAATAGAGGTTGCTAATGTTTTGCAAGGGTGACTGACAAGCATCTTGGTGCCACACCAGGTAGGCATGAAGCACAGTATATTGAAGCTGACAGTGCTTGATAATTTACAACTTTCACCTTCACTGTCTTAGAATTTACATTACAACCACTGAAGAGAAACCCTGGAGCCAAAGAAAATTGATGGGCCTGGAACCCATATGTGACATCCCGGAGACCTCAAGGCTGCAATCCGGCATTCGCTTACTTGGAAGCAAACTCCATTGGATTCCATGAGACTTGTCGCCGAGTAGCTGTGCAGAAGATTGCCCTATAAACTATTCAATTCTACACATGGGGATGATCAGTGAGGAGCTTGTGGGCAGATCTGTTTTATGACCTGGCTGAATCTGAGCGGGCTTCATCTGCCAGCTGTCTATCTCTGGGATATTTTGAGGTATGTTTTAAATAAACTTCGTGTAAAGTCATTTCCTGCTCACTTAATATATCAACGGGACTTTAATTAGCATTCTTCCCTGAGACAAAAGTTGGTGTCTGCTGTGACAGAAGTCCATGTTAACGATAAAGCAGGACTTGGTTGTTGCTTACAGAATTTATGTTACACCCTCAATGTGTTTAATATAGTGATCAAACGGTCAGAAAAATCACAATAGCTTTTTAAAACTACACGTGTCTGAACTCAAAGTCCTGCATCCAGGATGTCTGGCAGCTGTTTTTAGTTGTATGCATGTTGTATACCCCTGGACAAAGGGAGACAGGTGAGTTTTGCCCAGTGGCAATACTAGGGTTAGGCCATGGGGCAGATGGACAAACAACCCCTTAGGCAGTGGCGAATCAAATTGCAGATGTGACCATCTGGTTGAGGCTTCAGCTGCACGACATTTCAAAGGGGATTGTGAGAAACCTAGGTTCATTCCCTGGCATCTCTGTTTCAAAGAATTTCAGAAAATGCTAGGGGAGTAGACACGCTCTGGGATTTTGCCCCATCTGAATTTTGGCATGGGGTGATGCAATCCATAGCTCCCAGACTAAAGTGGGATGCACTTATACAGTTGGATGGGTACCTTTCTTTGAATTTTGTGATGCCACTCCCAAACCGTGCTAGAATATGCATAAAAATATGTCTTTCAGGATAAGATAGATTTAGAATAGTATATTATATATTGTAAATAATAACATGTCTTATGAACAGGTCTTATGAACATGTCAAAAGAGTATATTATATGTTGCATATTATGATATGTTATAGTATATTTTATATTGTAAACATTAACAAGTTTTATGAGCTTATGCCTGTAAGAATGAAAATTTTTAATAAAAATAGATTAAAAAAAGAAGTGCATACTTAAAGTGGACATATGGTTAGAAATATGCACTGTATTTTGTTAGAAAATGCTAAAAAGTATGCACCTCATATGAAGGAAAAAACTAATTTTGGTGCAGATGAAGAAAATTTCAGATCACTGTAAAGATAGGATGGGACATACTATGAATGTGTGCAAAAGTGATACGGATTAGAAAAAGATGGATGTAGCCACCTCACAGAAAAGTTGTTGTCTGGAGCTTCCAGAGAACATTTTTTGGGGTTGCTGACGTTCTTTTAACCTATTTGACACCATTCTTTGGTGGATAATAGGGGAAGGGAGGAGGAAAGAACTATGTGCTTTGGAAAGCCACTGCAGTGGGCAAGAAATGGTTGGCCCTCCCAATCAGTTGGGCCGCAGCTCCAAGAATCCCTTACCATTGGCTGTGCTGGCTGGAAATCTTAGGAGATGGTCCAAAACATCTGGAGAGTTTGCCAGCCCTAATGGACAACTCTGGGCAAGAATGGTCTGACTATGTAGGCCACTTTACACATTAAAATGTCTCCACATCTACTTAGCTTCAATTTAAATGGAACAACCTCATGCACCGGCTATGTACCCTCCCTTGAACCAATAAAATTGGGCTAATTAGTGTCCATGAGAACCAGCGGAATGTAGTGGTTTGAGTGTTGAACTAAGACTGCAGGAGGTCAGAGTTCAAATCCCCACTCAGCTGTGGAAACCCATTGGGTGACCCGGGGCAAGTCACACTCTCTCAGCCCTTGAAGGAAGGCAATGGCAAACCTCTGAATAAAGCTCGCCAGAAAGACCTTAGAATAGATCATCGTAAGTTGGAGGCAGCTTGAAAGGACACAACAATAACAATAACAAATATTGCCCAAATGAATGCAGCCAGATCTGTCACTATACTGTGTCTTGAGAAATGATGTTATGGTCAAGCAGATACAGGAAAAGGGGAGAAGCTGAATCTGTTACATTTCTGTGTGCATGTATTTCCTATTGAAGCCTTAAAGTCATGAAAAGTGGCAACCCAAATTGAAAACAGTGGTACTTCTTCATGGACAAAAGGCTTTGAAGATTGCTGTCATCTCTCTGTGTTGCGATGTGATCAGAGACCAGTACTGCATGCCATAAGAAGCAATGCAGGGATGAGAAAGTAATAGAAATGTGCTTTGATGGACAATGGCTTGAATTGCACTGAGCACTTTCCATAAACGGAGCCCAGTGGGATGTAAAGAACTGAACTGAAGCAAAGACATGAAAAGGAGCTTCAAAGGCTCCTGTGAGAAGCAGTGGTGTCTGGGACCTGGGTGGCTTCCTTCCGTTCCCAGTGGCCTGCCTGGAAGTGAACACTGCCGGCTGGTGCATGAGGTCACTGTTGGCGGCTTCGGCCGGAAGACTGTCTGTCGGTACAAAGTGATACAGTCAGTTTTTACTGGGCTAATAGTACAGGGCAGGTGGAGCAACTGGGAGAGGACTTCAGGCTGTTTAAGCATGAGTCTCATTGGCTTTTTCCTGGAGTTAACAACAAAGAAAACAGAATAAACTGAAGCCAAGCTGTGCATAAATTAGATGAAAATGTTGTTCTGAGACTCGCATAGGGCATGTACTGTCATGTTATAACTGTGCTCCATCCCTCCACGTCCATCCCCCTAAAAGCCACCTTAAAAGCCAGGCAGATGCAAAAATCAAAGAACTTCTGTGATGTTGGCAAGGATGATATGTCTTCACCCCCCCCCCAACCAGCAAGCTATGGTATGATGAGCAGAAGCAGGGACCCTTGCAGGGTTCCGTTCTAACTCCTTGTCACACCAAAGCTTGTTAGTGGGAGGGGTCTGGAAGTGTCCCCCTTCAGCCCTCCACTCAACATCTCAGAATTCCTTTACTCATTACAGCTGCCTGGATTTTAAGGTGGTTTTTAGGGGCATGGGAATGGTGCTGTGATCATAAATAACAAAACTGAACAATTATGAGGTCTTAAGTCAAGTATATGACATCATAGCTGCCTAACAAGATGCCAGTCATTGTTTCAGTTTGTTTTGGGGATATAAATCCATGACTATTTCTTTCTTGCATGCAGGGAAGTTAATGATGGTCGTTTTTGCCCCACTACAGGAAAACAAATAAAATAAACAAGCATTCCTCTGCAGTGTTCTCCCTGTATTCAAGTATCCCTATGTGTTACAAAGGAATGATTTCTGTGTGGGTTTGTGTGTGCGCATGCATGCATGTGTGCATATGCAACCCCCCCCTGGTTCTCCATGCAGAAAATGGGAAGGGGTGTCCCAGGGGAAACCTGCTTTCTGAGCAGAATACGTGGAGGTTTTTTTGTGCAAAATAAATAAAAAAATAAAAAAATAAAAAAATATTACTTTTTTCCTACACAGAATAATTCCTCCTTAACACTTCAGAATGTTTAAACACTGGGAGAAATTTATACAAGATTCTCACTGATATTTTGTTTTTTCCGACAGGGGTTTGTGACTGGTGGGAACTGTGTTTTTCGACTGGGGAACGAGTAACTATGGATATTCTTTCCATTCCTAATTTGTATTTGACAAGAACTTACCAATTTTTAAAAAATTCTTGGTATTTCAAGTGTAAAAGATTTGAGATTAAAAAAAAAAACCTAAGAAGTGCAGGAAAGCCAAATGTATTCAAAAAGGGCAAAACAAATATTCCTCCACAGTATTTCCCCCATATTTGAACATTCCAAAGCCTTGCCGTGGAATTATTCTACTGAGAAACACAGGCAGGTTTTATTGCAGAAATGCCTGTGTGCTGGGCAGGAAACTCATTTTCTGCACAGAAAACAGTGGTTTTGCACACACACACACACACAAACCGGCCCTTCTTTTTTCCTGTAGAATAATTTCTCGGAACATATTGGTGATTGACATCATTTGTATAAAGTTAAATTGCCACATCTCAAACCATTCAAAGGTTTTTAAGAAACACACTTTTGGATTTTAAATCTTGAGTTAAATCTTGGTGGCCTGTGGCAAGAAATATGTAGACCAGCCGATGCATCAATTTAGAAGCTTGCAGTTCAATGAATGCTGCTGGATCCATATTTCCAAAACCTTCACCACTTTCCCTTCCAATTTCTTCTAGTTGCCTTCTTGGAGTGACCTAATTCCTTTTCTTTCTGGCATTCCCTTCTGTCTCCCTGGTAACCAACCGCACCCTTTCCACGGAGGGATGTAAATCTTGACCTGCTGCATCCTTGTATTGTAAATAAGTCAATGCATGACTTTTTCTCCCTGCTCTAAGACAGCAAGATGGTGATGATGACGATGATTTTGGTAATTGCTTGTTTCCAAAGACTAATTTTTGTGCATTTCCGCAAAGGTGCAAAATTTAAAACTGACGATTGTTGACTTCTTAAAAACCAGCGCGCTGGATGGCTTGTTTGCTTCTTTGTGATCTATCAACCTGCCTTCTTGTGTTTACTCGGGTGTGCCTTGCACTTGCTGTGTATGTGTGTGCACTCAGCTTCCCAAAGAGACAAGATACTAGTTTTATGCAGAGACTTTTTTTGTGCAAACTGCAAAAAGCATATTGGGAAAAAGTATTTGGTATTATGCTTTTGTGTTGGAGATGAAACAGGCTCTCTTGCCATGTCAAGACAGCCTAAAGTCAAGCGTGAGCTTCTTCTTCTTCTTTTTTTAATAAAAATTTTGTTAAACAAAAACAAACGACCCTACAAAACTACACAAAACTAAAAATTACAAAGCATTACAATATGTATAATAAAACTTGCTTAAACCTTATTTTCTTTTTCTTTTTAAATGAACAGAGAAGATAGCTAGGTATGACTATAACACTTATGATTTAAGTGTAAATTCAGATTAAATAGGCTTAAGTCTTTATTAGAGTTTGAGGTTTGCAGTAATTGTCTAAAATTTACCTAATCTAATACAATAGAATGATGCTGACAAGTGATTATTATTAATTGCCTTTTTAAAAAACTAATTAGGTAAGTGTGAGCTTTTTCACACACCTGATTTCACACCCTGTTCAGCCGTTCCTACCTAAGGCTCACTACACTCCGGCCATTTCCACACTAGCCTGTTATAGTGCTATGATTCCACTTTCAACATCCTCTGGAATCCTGGGGTTTGCAGTTTCGGGAGGGGCCAGCCGGCCCCTCCCAAAACTGCAAACCCCAGGATTCCAGGGGATGTTGAAAGTGGAATCATCACTCTATAACAGGCTAGTGCGGAAATGGCCTCCCTCTCACTGTAGGGCAGACTTCCCCTGCCTCAGTCCAGATTCAAGACTAGAGGCATCAGTGAACAGAAGACAGTGGTTAATTTAATGGCATACCATTCCAGATGTCAACATCTGAAATGAGCAAGATGGCCCTGAGGCATAATAACACCTCACCATTTATAGCAGTTTTGGAAAATCTATCCAGGAGCGGCATCTAACAACACATATTGCAATATCCACCGTTCTCCTGTGATGACAGGATAGGTATTAAGCAAAAAGGAAAATGACCAAGCAGGCACCAAATAAAAACTCTTCATCTTGAACCTTTTCCATAAATTTCAGGTTGTTATTGTTATTAGTACAGTCAGCCCTCCACTTTTGCTGGTTTCCCTTTTGCAGATTTCATTATTCATGGATTATTTGCTGTCACCTCTGCTGCCTCCCTAGGCCTTTTTTAACAGGGACTGCAAACCTCACGAGACTGAGAAACTGCAAACAAGGTTTGCAAATCCCTATATAAAAAATGGTGTGGGGCAGCAGTGGAGGTGGCAGTAAGCCCCACCAGCCCCCCACTTCTGCCTTGTGAAGGAACCCTGATGCCTCAAAGGAATCCATGGTGGGTTGAATAGGGTGATCATACCTTTTTGTGTGTATTAAATAAGGTTTGGGAAGGCCTAGAGTTATTCACATTTTTTCCACTTTCATGGGGGTCCTGTGCCCCTAACCTTAGCGAACGTGGAGGGATGACTGTAGAATGCATGGCTAATGCTCGGTAGGGTTAGAATGCTCTGGTAACTCTTAATCTGCTTTTCCTTGAGATTCCTAAGAGCTTAATAACTCCACGTCTTCTACTTTTTTCATTAATTTAGAATACATTTCCTTTAGCAGGGCTCTGCCTTACTTAGGCCTTATTTGTCACCCTTTGACCCTCCTTTTCAATCCTCTCTTTAATCCTTCATGTTCCCCTTGTACTTACCTTACTTACATTCTTACTTATAATCTGTAATTCAAGAAATGTCCCTCTCCTCCAGATACAAATGCTAGTCATGGTCCATTACAAAGTGGTGAAAAGAAGGGAGGGAACGGAAAACATGAATTATCTACGGCGCTGTGTCACATTATACAACATATTGACCCCACATCCATAAGCAGCCATTAGAGTGCCTCCATCTTGCACCCCACTTACAAGGAGGAGCCCAGTCAAGGACTCTAATACTTACTTGTCAAGTGCTCTCCCTTCCAGGAAGAATCAGGTTTCTCAGAATGAAAACTGGAGAGGGGTCCTATACCTTTAATGGTTGTGTAGAAGAAGGAATTTCAGTAGATGTTGCTTGCCACACAACCAGGTAATATGACATTGGCTGAAATTCCTTCTTCTACATAACCATTAAGAGCACAGGAGCCATCTCCAGTTTTTTCTCTGGCAACCCTGTAAGGATTTTGGTCTGTGACTAAGTCCTTGCAGGATTCTACCTGCAAGGATCTGGCCTTGACCCCATTCTTTGCAAAATCTTGCACAGTGCCTCAGACCCAGCTGGCTGCTCAGATGCAAGACAGCTGGAGCAGCCACCAGCCAGCTATATAAGGGCTGGGGTTTCTCTGCAGCTTTTGCCACAGCAACATAGCTTTTAGTGCTGCTTGTAGCTTTTCTTGACTCTCTGGTGGTCTGGACCTTGGACCTGCCTCTCACCTATTACCCTGTGGACTCTTGTTACCTGGGAGTCTTCTGCTGCCTTGAACCCTGTGCCCTGACCTTCTGCCTGTCTCTTGACCTACCTCCTGCCTCTGGCCCTGTGTATGCCTGTTGCCCAGAAGGATCCTGTTGCCCTGGACTCTTGTGTGCTCTGACCTCCTTCTTGTCTCTTGGACTCTTGCTACCTGGAGGACTGCTGTCTTGGATTGCTGTTGTGTCCTGACCCTCAGCTTCCTGACCTAGTGCCTGTCCCTTGGCCCAGGCCTGGTGCCTGTACCAGTTGGCCCTTGCTGCCCATGCCTCAGACCCTGACAAACCCTAAGCAAGATGCTACTGCTAGCTCAACAACTTTTACTGATGATGATGAAGAAGGAGATTGTGTGGTCCCCAAAGGGCTGTAATTTGAGGGCATTACAATAAACTTAGCATCATAATCTGGGGTTCGTTGCATAAACAAACAAACAAAACCAAACAATACCAAACAGAAACACTTCAACCAGTAGATGGCAGCAGGAGGCTTTTCTTTGGGGTTTGAGCAGGAGACAGTAAAAGCTGGGATGCTTCTCAATAAAGACTCCAACCAGCAGGTGGCAATAACAGGACTTTTGAGGCTCTAGTAAGCACAACCTAGCAGCCATTTCATTTAGTGGAATGAGCTGTGTTTTTAGTGATTTTCAGCCAACAATGAATCCACATAGGATCCCAATAGCAAACTCAGCACTTCTGTATTCAAAGTTTTGGAACAATTCATCTCTTAGTACAGGAAATCAAGGTATCCACAGAAGCTGACGAGAAGAAAAGGAGCAAGATCTGAATCCATCACAAGAAGCAATCACGGTAACCAAAAGGAAAAGGCAAAGACGTTTAAGGGATTCTAGGGGACAAGAATTTAGACTAAATGCACTAATCTGAAGAGTATAGAAAGCCTGGTAGAATGAACAGGATTCATTCAAATTCAAAGAATTTGTAGTTGATCTTAAAATGCCAGGTGGCAAACTTTTCTCTTTTACAAAAATAATAATCTGTGGTAGTACTTGGGTCCTTACTACAAAATGTGGGAGGAATTCTTGAATGAGTCCATATGGTGACCTACCTACTTAGCAGATTAAGTCTGCCTGGTTTAATTTTTGTTTGACAGCCATCATTGTACAGTGATTTGAGTGCTGGACTATGACCTTGGAGACCAGGGTTTGATTCCCTGCTCAGCCATGGAAATCTATTGGGTGACCTTGGGCACATCACAGACTCTCAGCCCCAGAAAACCCCATGATAGGTTCACCTTAGGGTTACCATAAGTCGGAGGTGATTTACAGGCACACAATAATAACAACCAAGAGGCATAGCTTCCTTTGATGTTGCTCTTGTTCCTGTCAACTAATGGTGGTAGTGTCTCCTCAATGTCTTCCAATTCTGCCTGAGGTGAGGCCCCATTTTCCCTAAGTTTTTTGTCAGTTACATCTGCCACATGCTGCTCAGATCTAGGGAGGGTGCTGTTGTCTGAAGCCAGAGACCTTTCAAGGTCTGACTCCTTTGCACCAGATTCCTCAAATTTCACAAGGTGAGTTAGAACACTTAGAGTCTTTCCACACTGCACTGTTATAGTGCTATTACTCCACTTTCAACATCCTATGGAATCCTGGGATTTCTAGTTAAAGGATGGGCCTTTAGAATTCTCAGCCAGAGAGCTCTTTGCCCTCAGTAAACTACAAACCCCAGAATTCCACAGGATGCTAGAAGTGGAATAATAGCACTATAACAGAGTAGGGCAAAAAGGCCCTGAGTTTCTTCTTGCTCTCTCCCCCGATCTTAGGGTGACCGAGTACAGAGCAGCATATGTGCTAAAAGGCCAAAGCAGCCCAAGTACCTCTTTGGTCTTTATCTTATCTCAACAATTTCCTAAAACAAAGCTCTACTCACAATCTGCACTGTCAGTTTTCACCATTTGGTGGAGCACAACCTTTTCTTTACAGTTTCCCATTCTCCACTCCATCAAAATTTGCCATCTCAGCATATGAAACAGCAAAAAAAACTTAGAAAGGTCTCTCAGATTCCCATAGATTTATAACAAAACTCTTGGAAATTTATAATAGATAGATTTATAGATTTATAGCTTATAACATAACTGACTTATCATAAGTCAGTTTTTTCCCAGGCCATATTTCTCTAACTGACCTTCTACACTAGGCAGCTGCTTCCTTCTCACTAACAGAACCTTGAATCAGTGCAGGAAACTGGCTTCAAACTGTCTTTCATTGTCACTTGCTGAACACTCAGCACTGGACTCTTCCTTGAAGAGATCAAGGGATTCAACTACCTTCTGTGATGTAGTTCCTAGTTTCAACCACTGCATGACAGAGATCTGAAAAGAACATCGCTGAGATCCTACATCAGATATGTAGCTATGCTGACCCCTGAAATCCATCTTCAAAACCAGTTCGCCATTCTGAGAAACAGAGTCCTTTGGCACTGGTCAGTTGAGTGCTCCAGGATGATGAGACTTGCTGCCAGCAAGAGATGGTGAGACTTGTGACAAGACCATAAAGGATTTGCTCCTTCTGCTGTTCACAGCACCACTATGGGCTGGCTGGTGCTGAAGATGGGTTTGGGGGCATTTATGATCATTATAATTTATGATCATGATAATCATGATTGTAAATGTGAAAAGGAAACAGTTGTGTGGTTGTAAGTCTAATGTACAACATCATCCATAACTTACAAGTTGTCGTCTTTCATTACTAACATCTACTCCAGCTCTCTAAAGGTCTTTTCTTGTCCAGAACTGCAACTTGTGGTCAGGGTGGGCTGACTTGAGCAGTGTGAAGCACTGAGCTGTAGCAATAGGGGAGGGACAAAATGAGGGCATTGACTCTTCAGACAACCAATCTTCCACCCCAATGAAATTTTCCTTCAGGTCCTCAAATTTTTAGCTCATCCCAGATAGAATCAATGTATCATTCTTCAACTGAGTGACAGCAATTAGCCCAAAATTGCTCATTGCTCAGCAGACGTCATGGCTGAGCCCAGGCTTTCATTCTCTTGGCCCCAGGGGTGTAGCTACAGGGGCAGGGAGCGAAGGTATGCCCCTGCAATAAGAAATCTGACCCCCCCATACAATTTTCCTTCAGTTCCCAAATTTCTAGTGAAGGAGAGAGTGAGACACTGAAAATGGTTCATATTTGGAATTCTTCTATTTTCTGTGTTCACATTCATAAAATCATAGAGCTGGAAGAAACCACAAGGGCCATATAGTCCAACCCGTTGCCATACAAGAAACCACAGTCAAGGTACTCCTGGCAGGTGGCCATCCAGCCTGGTTTAAAAACCACCAAAGAAAGAGACTCCATAACATATGTGGACAGCCTATTCCACTGTCAAACTGCTCTTACCAGCAGGAAGATCCTCCTAATGTTTAGGCAGAATCTCTTTTCCTGGAGTTTGAACCATTGCTCAATGTCCTAGTCTTTGGAGCATCAGAAAGCAAACTTGCTTCTTCTTCCATATGAAATCCCTTCAAATATTTAAACATGTCTGCCATGCCATCTCTTAACCTTCTCTCCTCCAGTCTAAACATACTCAGCTCCCTAAATTGATCCTCACAAGGCAAGGTTTCCAGGCCTTCTACCGTGTTGGTCATCCTCCTCTGGACACATTCCAGTTTGTCAATATCCCTCCTGAACTGTGGTGGTTGGACACAGTGTTCCAGGTAAGGTCTGACCAAAGCAGAATGGACTGGTACCATCACTTCCCTTGACCTAGACACTATACTTCTATTGATGCAGCCTAGAATCACATTGACTTTTGCTCACTTTGCCTGCCCTTTTCTTTAGTTGCCTGAAGTCTATTTCTAAATCTGAATGAAAGTTCAGACTTACTGAAGTGCTAGAAATTTTGGGGACAGAAGGAAAACTTCAGAGGAGGAAGAATACTTATTTTTTTGGAGGGTGATGCCCCCCATGTCGCTACATCCCTGCTGAATCCCTGCACTGCTTTATCTCGCAACTACATTAGTCTTGTGGCAGCTAGTTCCATACTGCTCAGGACCTGTTAATAAAATGATCTAATAAACATTAGAGAATGTTCTTGATCGCCTCTGAGAGACAAAGCAGAACAACAAATCGTTTCATGTAATTTGTATTTAAGGATTAGCAGAGAAAATCTCTCTGTTGTTGTTTTTCTGACACTCCTTTTAACAAGTTGATATTCTGTCACCCTTCTCTTCTACCTTCAAGCACTTTCTTCCCATCACCAACATCATTGCTTACAGAAAAATAGTCTGAGTATTTCTCCCTTCCTTTCTAAAAGCTCCTGCATATGCATTTTGGTTGTTTTCTATGGATTAGGATAGCTGCTACAAATTTGACAGTGGTTCTCAAAGCTCCCCCGTGGAGAGGGCTGACGGTTGAGGATGGGATGGTCAAATGTTCCTCATATAGCAATCAACCCATTTGTACTTAGTTTTGAGACAAATTCCAAAAGAAATCTGTCAGCTAAGAAATGAAGTTGAAGTCGCCCGGAGCTGGTGAAGCATGTTGATCCAATTACGATGATCCACTCATATCCTTCAGCCCTTCCCCCCACAAATCAATTTGCAATGTAGCTCAGGGGACTTCCCTCTTTCCCCACATAACTCCCTGCTTTTGGTGAGGCAGAGAAACATCTGTAGGAGCATTTCTCATGTCTTTGTTTCAGGAAATTTATTTGTCCCCCCCCCAAGAATATTGAGCTCTATCCTGATTTATTTTTTATTTTTGCTTTTTTTTTTTGGTCTGTGATGTTCATAACCTACAATAACATGATGACTGAATCTAAATCAAGGGCCATTTCTGCATGGTGTCACAGTCCCTGGTTTGGGATGCAATGGTAGCACTCCACAGGTCATTCTTTCACACAATGTCATTGCACTCCTGCTGCCAACCTGTCCCCACCCATCATAATTGTGGGATATTTGCTTAATGAAATAAACCTGTAAGCGCTTGTGATCGCACAACACTCCTGTCACTCTCAGCCATGCAGAAAGGGTGGAAGTGCAATGGAGGTGCTTCCTTTCCCAGCGCAGCACAGGGAAGAGGCCAGCTGCACTGTGCAAGGCAGATGTGTGTTGCTTGCTCTCCCTTCCACAGGGAGCTGGCCAGGTGCAGAGGGGAGCTTTTTTGTCGCACTCCCTTCCTGGCAAAGGTGCTGCATGGATTGCGATGGGAAGACCCCCTAAGGAGGTACAGTGTGGAAATGGCCAAGGTGTTTAGATACAACTTGGTGCTCTTGCACACACCCCAATGATGGTGCTATGATTCCAGTTTAACTGTCATGGCTGTGTCATATGGAATCCCGGAAATGGTAGTCTGATGAGGCACTAGAGCTCTCTGGCTGAGATTTCTAAACACCTCTCCCTAAACTTCCAATTGAAGGATTCCACAAGATGGAACCACAGCAGTTAAAGTAGAATCATAGTGTTATGTAATATTCTAGTTTGCAAGTGTCCCAGAGCAAGTCCAGCAATAGGAGAGGGACAAGAAGAGAGAGGAATCCATTGGATGACAGAATTATTTAGAATAGAAGGGGTACCATATATAGCTGCGGATACACAACATGCCACCACTGATCTGTGTTGCTATCAATTGAACTACAAGTGGAACCCAACTGTAGGAGCCCAGTAAGAGCTTAGATGGTCCTAAAAGGAGACTTCCACAACTTGCAGCCTGTGAGTGACAGCAGTCATAGGCCATTTCTGCACCACACTGTTATAGTGCTATTATTCTACTTTCAACATCCTATGGAATCCTGGGGTTTGCAGTTTAGGGAGGGGCATCTAGAATTCTCAGCCAGAGAGCTCTTTGGCTTGCAGTTGCAGCTGCACAAGCAAATCTGTTCCTACAGGGGACAATAGAGGCAGAGGCAGCTACTATGGTAATTGGTGGCTCCCATGTAAGCGAGGAAGTGAATCTGCTCCAACTTTAACTTGGGCCTTAGAGGCACTCTCCAAGGTGCTGAACCTACTTTGAGGATGGGGCTCAGCACCTTGGAGAGTGTCTCTAAAGCCCAAGTTAAAGTTGGAGCAGATTCACTTCCTCACTAATATGACAGCCACCAGTTGCTGCAGTAGTTGGCTCTACCTCTACTGCCCCCTATAGGAACAGAGTTGCTTGCGCAGCTGCACTTCTCCACTTCCAACAGCCACTATCTTTGTGATTTCACAAAATTGAGGAGAGAAGGTCTGCTAATGGCTACCAAGTGGGATATCTAAGGTCAAACTCTAGGTGCAGAAGAACATCAGTTGCTGGAGTGGTATGAGAGGAAGCATTTTTTTCCTGCCTTTTTTCACCTGAGCTGTTTTACAACATGCAATCAGATCATCAAACAAAATAATAACAATAAATGGAAAAATGGTAGCAGCAGAATAAAATGGCCAGTACTCATTCCTCAACATGTGTTTCTATTCAACTGAAGTAGGAAGAGACATCCATATTAGACTGAACCAGACATTTCATTCCACGAGTTAACTTATCATCAGCTTATCATTCAATAAGCCAACATGCGTCTTAAGTGGGCCAACAGTTTCTGAATTTCTATTGGCATATGGATTGATTTTCATGAAGATTATACTTATTAAATGGACATTCAAGTGGTGGCAGTTGCAAGAAGCTCTTGGTCATCCCGACCAAATTAGACCAAATAAATCAATGGGATATGCATATATATTGATTCAGTGGGACTACTTTAATTGGAATGACCAATAAGTTTCAGGCATTAAACTGCTACCCTATATATCTCCACTTGGACTGATTCATTATCCTCATTTTCTCCTCTGGTGGTGACAATGGACCAAGAAACAGAGGTTGGGGGGTGTGGTAAATAAAAATTAGCATCTAATTTGCAACTGTAAAAGACAAACATAGGCAAGGCAAATTCCACATGGGGCATAATTAGAAAAGGAACTGAAAACAAGACACATTCATAGAAAAGGGAACTAACAAGGGCTCCTAGTCCCGTACTCCTTCCACTTTCAGATTCGATATGTTTCTGTGAGCAAGTTTCTGGGCAGCATAAACTAGGGATAGAAAATATCCTCAACTACTTATTTCCCAGGTTGAAAAATGGATTTTATGGCAGTTGGGAAAACTCTATGAGAAAAATTAAGAGAGCAGCAAGATTTCTGGGTAGTTTTATCCCAGCAATTTGAACATCCCAAAGTGTTCTGGGAGAATTGTTTTGTGGAATATCTGTCTATCAAATCTATCCCGGACAAAAAACATGTTCTCTGCACAAAAAGAATGTTTCCTATATGGAAAACACCATTTTCAGCACAGGAAACCCGTCTTCTGTACAGAAAAAAATACCATTTGCACAAAAGAATATGATTCCCCAAAGAATAATGCCCCCACCCCTGATTGCGGGATGCTTGAAGAAATACTGCAGAGAAATATTCATTTTCAACTGGGAGAAAATGACAGTAATTATTTGCATGTGAGCCAGCACGGTAAAGTGGTTTAAAATGTTCGACCAGCCACTAGGAGAGCAGGTCTCAAACCCCCATTAAACCACAAACTGGGTGATGTTGGGCAAACCACATTCTCTTTACTTCAGAGGAAGATCATGGAAAACCTTCTCTGAACAAATCTTGCCAAGAAAAACCATGATAGATTCACCGTAAGGTTGCCATAAGTCAGAAACAACTTGAAGGCACACAACAACAACGATGATGAAATAGTGGAGGATTTATATCCCTAGCGTGACCAGGGGGATTCTCTTCCTTTCTGTTGGCTACTGATCAGCCGTTGTATGAACAGCATGCTAGAGCAATAGACCTTTGGTCTGAATCAGCAGGTCTCTCGCGTTCTTAGGTAAGCTCCATTAAATTTAATTTGGCTTATTCTCAGTTAAATTTATACTGCTTTGCAGCAGTACTCTCAAAACGGATCCCTTTTCAGAATACCTACAACTCTAATCATATTCAGTGGACTGGGAATTATGGAAGTTGCAGTCCAATGCTTCTGAAGCTCATAAGGTCAAGGAATGCTATTCTTGAGCAGGATGCATCTCTAACTAACTCAGGAATTTGCCGGTAGATCAGTGATCTCGGTTCCTAAATTTTTAACAACAAAATGTTCCCTCTCCCACCCTACCAAATACCACTGAAATAAAGAGATCATTGAATAAATAACCTATTTTTGTATAAAAGCAGTGCAAGTTTACCCTTTGCTATGCAAAACCAGTTCCAGAGTTCAGAGTTCTTTACTTCTAACTCTAAATGTTTTATGCCACGCTGTTGGTTTTCCAGTTTTTAAATAATAAGGATGTAGTAAGCAGGTAAAGACTCAGTCTCCTCATCCATATTGCACAGTATGCAATCTTGAGTTACAAAATTCAGAGGAATGAAAGGAAACAAAACAAAATTTCATTTTTTAAAATATTTATATTAAGGGTTGCCACGTTGAAGACTGGAGATGGCTCCTGCTTGTTAACAAAATCATTAAAGGTATAGGAGCCCTTTTCCGTTTCAACTCTGGTGATCCGAGTTATAGCTTGCATCTTGGTCCAACCATGATCCGTCAGGAGTTGAAATTGTGCAACATCTCAGATATTGCTGGACTGCAGCTCCCAACATTCCTCACTATGGCCTATGCTGGCAAGGGCTTATGGGAGTCATAGTCCAGTAATATCTGGCCGGTGGCATGATTCCCACGCCTAATCTATTGAGTGGGTAACAATAAGTCAACAGTGGAAGTTCACACACTTTATTCAGCTTTCTAACACTGTAATTCTATTCCTGCCTGTTCAGAAGTAAAATCTTCATTAAGTTGAATCAGGCTTACTCCTGAGTAAGTGTGTACAGCCCTTAATGAGAATGTTTTAGTGACAGACATTTAGTGACCACTTGGGGGAAAAAAAGCTTAACCTGATCATAACAGCTATTGTTTTAATACAATATGGGTACAAATGAGGTAAATGGGATATTAATAGCTTAATAATGCTTTCACTTTGTCACTGTTATCAGACCAATTGAGCTTTCCGGAAGAGTCAGAAAACGTTGCTGCAAAGAGAAATTCTCATGACAAGGGCATTACCTGCTGCCAGTGAAATAGTTTTATGTGTTATTTTGCCAGGAGAGGGCACTTGTGACACTGTCTTTGGTGTGACAGTGTGTGTTGGAAGAACAGCTCATCAAACTGGGGGTAGGGGAGGGATGTGAGTTTTGGAAGTGCAACATCAGTGTCATGCTTCAAAACTGTCTGTGCACCACGAATTGGCAAGGGGTGGCGTGGTTCAGGTGCCACACACAAGAAAAACCCAAGAATTCAGTGAGGTTACTGTGTACAAGATTCAGAGATATAGCCATTTGCTAATTTTCTTCTGGAAGGAAACAATGTGTACTTTGAGAATTCCCCCCCCCCCCGCCGTGGCAAGAAATTCTTCATTTTTCAAAGACTATTTGCAGTTTGGGACCTCTTCTGTGCAAAATTTGCACGTGGTACTTTTGCATCGAAAGCACCGTTTTCTGAACAGGAAGCAGCATTTTGTGGACAGGAAATAGAGTGTAGAATAAAATATATATTCATTGTGTAAGATGTTAAATGATAATTAGATAAAATACTATATTGCTATAAAATATAAAAATAAGATTTTTTCCCAGCATATAATAGGTGCTTCCTGTCCAGTAAATGCTGTAATTGGAGCAATATTCTGTGCAAAATTCAAATCTCTGTGTTTTTTTTTTTAATAGGAAGCCTTCATGGGAATCCTGTTAGAGCCTTACATCTTTCCAGAAGGGTTTTGTCTGTGGGAATTAGAACGGTGATGTTGCATAACCTCTATATCCAGTAGAGGGCTGCTATTAAGTTACTGCACAGCAGAGTTGGCAGAATGAGTCATGTGAACTGGTGGACAATGCACATCAGTGCACAAGACATGCTGATGCCCATGGGACATTGATGTGCCTTGTGCACTGATATGAGAACCTACGCACATCAAGAACCTATGTGCATTGAACACTCCTGCTGGTGTTAATCTTTATAATTCAGTGAAGGGCTTTCTTGGTGCCTATGTTATATAGCTAGGTGTACACAATGTAACAGGTGATATAGGATTCCAGTGACCATATTTCTGTTTCCTGCTCCACCACATGCACATTTTGTGTGGAATAGGTCCCGAACTGCAAGGAGACTCCATGATTCTTCTTGTCAGAGTTTCTCAACACTTGAAAAAACTGTTTTTCTGCCATTTTTAAATATTTTCAAATACTCTTTCTATCCCTAGCAAGATTATAGCTCTAGTATTTTATGATTACTGAAACAAGTGGATACAACCTACATTTAAAATAAAATATAAACGTATAAGCAAGTGTTCAGTTCATATGATTAGGTATAGACTTATATTCATGTACATCAGTTGAGGGCAATGTTGAGAGATGACTTGTTGAGAGACAGCAACCATCCTATTTAGAGCATCAGGAAGCATTTTTGGTATCACTTGACCTTCGACAAAATTTGATGAAAGCAGGTCAAATGTACAACTGGAATTCAAGGCATCGAGTGGTATACAGAGCATGCATGTCCAGCATATACGTTTTTTCCTTCTTGTCAGCCGTCCACAGTAAGAGTGCTGTGTGTTGCCGTGTTCCCTGTTATCATCTCCTGAAGTAGTCCTGGGGGCAAAGCTTGTAGATTTGAGGAAGAAGATGCAGAAAAGAGTGGAGCAGGTGGTTGAGAGCCATCATGGTATGCTGATTTGAGCACTGGACTATGATTCTGGAGACCAAAATTTAAATCCCAGCTTGGTCATGGAGGCCTACTGGGTGACCTTGGGCAAGTTCCACTCTCTCACCTCAAAGGAAGGTCAGTCAAACCTCCTCTGAACAAATCTAACCAAGAAAACCCCATGACAGGGTTGTCTTAGGGTTGCCATAAATCATAAATGACGTGAAGGCACACAACAACAACAAGGGGGTCATATAAGGCTTTTTATCTCTTGGTGTTTGAACTGAATTGAAGAAGAAAAGAAAAACCAACTACGTTCCCCTTGTAAAGACCAGACTGAGGAGCCGAACTATTCTTATACATACCATAAGGCTTTGTTTTGCCTCCTGTAGCTATTCTATGATGAATCACTGTTGTTTGGAAATTGGTAATAGCATAGCTTGCCCATCTGGGCGGACATTTCTACCTGCTTGTGGTGCAACTTCTCTTACTGGCTGGAAGAACAGCGATATAAAGGAATCTGAGAAGTTCTTCTGCTGCTACCTTCTGATTGGAAATCATACTGTTATCATACTATCTGCCCCACCTTGGCCTGAGCAAAATATTTCAATGCCCTAGAACCCCGTATATGAGCCATCTGCTGCTATCTGCTGGTTGAATTTTTTGTTACAATACACCTCGGTTGATGCTGCTTGACCCATTGCAATGCTCTCGAACAATATCCCCACATTAGGGCTTCGTATATGGGGGAATCTATATGTGCATGTAGATCTTGCTAACTGTTGTGATGATATATGTGCATATGTGTGTATATATATCTGGTTTTAGTATTTTTGCTTGTTTAACTTTGTTTTAACTTTTATCTCTTGTGAGTTTTTAGTGCTACATTTTTAAATTTGTTTTAAGCTGCTTTGAGTCCAGTACTAGAAAAAATATGGTATAGAAATGTATATCATCATCATCATCATCATCATCATCATCATCATCATCGTCATCATCACAATCACTATCGCCTCTGGACTAAGTGTGACAATGGCTTCTCTTGGCAGATCTAGATCTGATAGAATGGGAAGCATCATTCTTTATGTTTTTTTCCCTTGTTTTGCTCACTTGAATAAATACAGACACCCAACAATTCCTGGATTGGGTTAATATGAATCAAGACTGGAAAGAAACAAAGAATAACCTGTAGATACCTGAATCTGGCCCTATGAGTCACAAAAGGCCATGCAGTACATCTAAAGTTGGGGCAGATAGGCTTAAGGTTGACTGGATTTCAATCGTCTATTCAGAAGAAACTTCTTAATGGTAAGAGATGTTTTAACAATGACATTTAATTATTAGCTGTTTGGAGGGTTGTCCCATGCTGGAGATCTTTAACAGCTGACAGACACCATCTGGTCAGGCTGTCTCTGCATCAAGATGGGCATTTAACTAGATGGATGGAAGGGAGGCACCCCCCTCGTGCTATGATTCTGTGAAGATGATGCTCAGGGCTTGGGTTGCCCCAAGACATTTTGCTTACTGAGGCAAATGACGAGACATTGCTGCCTCCATACATTCCCTATACAGAAGCAAACTGAGCAAGCAGCTGAGTCTTCACTACTACTGATAGCCATGTTTAAATATTTGAAGGGATGTCATGTTAAGGAGGGAGTGGGCTTGTTCTCTGCTTCTCCAGAGGCTACAACAAGAAGCAATGGATTCAAGCTGCAGGAAAGGAGATTCCACCTGAACCTCAGGAAGAACTTCCTGATGGTCAGAGATGTCTGGCAGTGGAATATGCTGCCTTGGAGTGTGGTAGAGTCTCCTTCTTTGGAGGCTTTTAAGCAGAGGCTGGATGGCCATCTGTTGGGAATGCTTTGATGGGTGTTCCTGCATAGCAGGGGGTTGGACTGGATGGCCCCTGGGGTCTCTTCCAACTCTATGATTCTATGATAGGCCAGCATCTTCCACCCTACATGTCCAGGTAGAACTCTGTCCTCTAAGAGAGGAAAATGGCCAGGAAGAAAGCTAAGAATTATTTCAATGCCGTCCATCTGGGATGGATCACTTCACGCAAATGCCTTCCTCACCTAGTAGTAGGGCTGGCCCGGTTTACCCAGGCCAAGGCCAGGTTAAGATGGTTGGGAGCCTCAGAACAGTTCCCAAAACAGTTCCCTTTCTGCACATATGTGACCTATTCTGAGAGCAGTAGAGAAATCATTGACATTAAGTATGAGTATGTTACTTATTGTGGTTGTTGTTGTGTGCCTTCAAGTCACTTCTGACTTATGGAGACCCTAAGATGAACCTATCACAGGGTTTTCTGGGGCTGAGAGTGTGTGATGTACCCAAAGTCACCCAGGGGGTTTCCATGGCTGAGTGGGGAATCAAACTCTGGTCTCCAAGCTTGTAGTCCAACACTCAAATGCTGCCTAGGTATTTTGACTTAGCAGCCCAAAACTCTTCATGCATGAACTCATTTTCAATCCTACAATGTCAACGAAACTAGCAGCCTGATTTCCATGCATTTTTACTGAGTTATTCAAGGAACACACAAATTGTTGATGACATCTTGGGAGATTCAGGAAGAGACTGGGGAAGAAGTAGTAAATGATAACTTCTCCCCATTGTTGCCTCTACGGGGCCAGGAACAATTGCTCCAAAGGGATTGATCATCTGTCTCTGACCGTGAAAATGGCAGGCCTACCAGGTTGCACCTGGGCTTTTTTCCTTTTAAACTTGCTGCTGGAAAAAAAGAAAAAGGAGATGCTGCCACCATAGCTTTTCCTCCCCATTCGCCATCCCGTCATCTGCTCCTCTCCACTGCCTGCTGCGTGATGCATCTGGAGCTTTATTCATCCTGGCAGGTGGGGAGGGAGAAGGGGCGAGGGGAAAGTATGGGAGAAGCCATAGTTCCTCATCTCTCCGTTGAGCAGCTGGGAGGAAGGTAAGGGGGAAAGCTCTGGCTTGCAACCCTCGACGGCACCCGAGATGCCTAGGAGAGATCAACAAACCAGAGGAAAACTGGCAGGGTGGAAGCAAACATGATTAGATGCCTGGTGAGAATAACTTACAAGAGAAGGTTAAAAGATTTAAATACACGATGCTTGGCGGGGGATAATGATATTAGTGGACAAATATTTGAAGACTAGGAAAGCCAGGGAGGGCACAAAATAATTGTGCAGTGTATAATTAGGGTAATATTTAATTAAGCACACTGAAATTAAGGAAGGGGTGACTTCTTTTTTTTAAAGAAACAGATGACTCTGTGGACAACTTGACGATACGTTCCTCTGTCAAACAAATTATGAGATAATCCAATTCCTTATCATGTTTATCTTTTTTTAAAGTACATGATACTAAAACCACAAATTAATCAGGAGAAATCACCAATAGTGAAGTTGTCATATTAGCACCCCTGCTCCAGCCTTGTCACCCCTGCTAGAGAAAATAGATGAAGAAATGACCAGGAATTTGGTGGATTATATTCAGTATATATTACATTCAGCATATATATGGCAAGAACCAGCATGATAAAGCAATTTGAGAGCTGGACGAAAGCTCTCAGAGATCAGGGCTTAAATCCCCACACGGCCATGCAACACCCCTCGTCCCCTGCGTGGCCTTGGGCAAGTCACAACCTCTCAGCTTCAGAGGAAAGCAGTGGCAAATCTCCTTCAAATAAATCTCGCCAAGAAAACTCCACAATGGGGTTGCCTTAGGTTCACTGTAAGGGAAAAAAATGACAAAGGCATACAATAGTGACAACAACAACAAAATGTACAGCATGAGGCTCATAGCCAGGGCTAGCCCAGACAATTTTGCCTTCTGAAGCAAAGAACAAGGAGTCATCTCCCTCTTTCTGTGTACAAAAACTGAACACACCAGCAACTTCCCCTACACATGAGGGTAGTGGTACATATGTGTGTGCTTGTGTGTGTGAATATTTAGGCCATTTCCACAGTAGAGTGTTATAGCGCTATGATTCTACATTCAACATCCTATGGAATCCCGGCCGGCCCCTCCCGAAACTGCAAACCCCAGGATTCCATAGGATGTTGAATGTGGAATCATAGCGCTATAACACTCTACTGTGGAAATGGCTCAAGTCATGCAGCTCCATCCATTCTGTGCCTCTCAGCATCTGCTGCCTGGGGTGGCTACCTCACTGTGCTGCGTGATAAGGCTGACTTGGCTCCTGAGTCTTCTGACATTCGGGACCCTTCCGCACTACACTGTTAGAGTGATATTATTCCACTTTCAACCTCCTTTGGAATTCTGGGCTTTGTAGTTTACTGAGACCAAAGAGTTCTCTGGCTGAGAATTCTAAATGCCCCTCCCTAAACTGCAAACCCCAGGATTCCATAGGAGGTTGAAAGTGGAACAAGAGCATTATAACCGTTCCGTGAGGAAAGGCCCTTGGACCTAAAAGGCCAGAGGCTGGAGCCCATAGGATATGTGGGAGGAGTTTCCCAGCCTAGAGGTGGGGCACACTGGGGCACCTGCTGATTTAGGAATGAAACTTGGTGGGCAGAACTAATTTGATTTTATTCTCTGCAGCCTTATACCTTTTATGTTACTTCTCACGGTTATTCATCTTTTAATTGCATGGGCCGTCCTTAGAACTTTATAATCAAACTGCATATAAATAAACGCCATGAGCAGATGAACGAAGGAACAAACTAATCCACAAACTCTCCAGCCAAGCAGAAAATGTCCCCTTTAATTCTAGCAACTGCGACTTGATGGAAAGCTGCAGTCAGTTGACCTAGTCTCACTCTGGTCCATTTGCTTCTCATTGGGGTGATCAACCTATACCAGGGCTGTATCACAGACTGCAGGTGGGGGCTCCTGTGATGCAATCCACCCCCATACAAAACAGTAGTTGCATATGTAGAGTTGCTGTGGTGTAAGAGGGTTCAGCTCCTGCCATGGGATTAAAGGAAAAAACCCTTAGCTAGCTATCTGAAATCCTGAATGTTTTCGGGTATAGGTTTCACCGCCTTGGATAACAGCTGTAAAAACTGGGGTGGATTCATTGACCCACCGACATGGGAGTCACCCCCCACCTGTGCCTGAGATTTCAGGGTCCAGACTCTGAGACCTCGGGATGGTCCCAAGTGATGTTTGAGTGATGGAAGATGGAGGAGAGAAGTAGGTCAGGTGTTCCCTGGGAGAGTCTATGCAAACCATTCCAAAGCAATTTAAGGCAGGGCCAGCGACATACAGTAATATGTACACACACACAAAACACTGCTTTCACCCTGAGATTTCTCCTCCTCACCCCAAGGACCTAAGAAGAAAGGTTGAGATCTGGGAATCCTCAACTTAGCATATTTAGTGATGCCAACCACTTCCTGAAGCCCCAAGGGGAAAAAAATATTCTATGGCAAAGAAAGTGATCTAAGAAGGCTTCCTAAGTTTCATGCATGATTGCAAGAAGGAACTCTAGATTCTTGTACTTTAAATAATTAATACTTTAGCAGTGAAGTGAGAGAGGGAAGCTTGCTCTTGTTAAATCCCAAAGGAATTAACTGCATAGTAAAGAACCCATGTGTTGTGGCTGGTCCTCTGGAGAAATTATTATAATCAACATAATGCCCAACATTGATAATCAAGCTTTGTGGCCCTGATCTGGGGTTCAAGACTCAAACAGATACATAACGATCAAGCATAGGCAGTTAGCAAGATGAGAGACAAGAGATGGAAGGTTGGGTGGATGCACAAATAAATAAATAAATGGAGATTTCCATGTTTTGTTTATGACAATGTTGCTGTAGCAACAAACCAATTTCTGAGACTATCTACCACAATGTGAAAGATGCAGAAAAGGGAAGAGCAGAAGGATGGCTAAGTTGATTAACATCAAGGCTCCCTTTGTACTGCTGAAGGAAATGCATACATTTTCATTTTCTTATTCTCCCCTCCCCTCCATTTGACTTCCTTAAATCAGCTTTGTCAACTGTGCTTTCCATCTCTGGTGGGGGAAAGAGATGGGGGCAAGAGAAAAGAAAACCAAGTACCCCATTGTGGTCATTTCAGCAGAAAACAGAAGATATACAGTGTAATTAACCACTGCATACAGCCACAAGTGAAAATGCATGCTCCCTTTTGATTGATTGTTGGAAGTTGCCTAAATTTGGGTGTTGACAATTCACAAATGACTCTGTTAAGACCTGTGCATGGGAAAAAAAAGTGAGTGATTGTAGTAAATGAACAGCCATTAATCACAAGCCACTGCCAGGCCTTCTATAGTAGTGTACAGCAGCTTTTAATGTATGTTTCCCTAATTGGAAGTTACGGTAGTGGTGCAGAATCCCAAGTGAATAACAACTTCTGTTGTGCAGAATGCACAGTGGAAGCTTTCTTGCATTTTACTTTGGAAGATCAGCTGAAAAGTTGTAGAAATTTATGATCCCCCACCATTTATCCTCCTAAGCTATAAAAATATGCCAGTGGAAAGCCCCAGAAAGGTTTAACGTGTTGTCAAAGCGCTAATTTCGTTCTTCATTATCTCTCCCAAATCTACATTTAAAGCCGGGTCCTCTGAACTACAGCGGGCTGTTGTTTAATGCATATCTGTGTGTAGATCTCTGACAGAAACCATTTTTCTTGTCTCTCTGGTGGCTCATATAGAAAGATTTATGCCCATTATGCATAAATTCTTTGTCATGTAATATTGTTCCAGCATAATCAGCAGAAAATCCAAGGAAAGGCACCCACAACAGCCACAAAATACAATCTAACAAACCTAGATCTACCACATTTGGGGTAATTTGGGAGTTCCTTTTCCATCTATAATAACAAAAAGGATATCCATAGGAACTCCAAGACAATAAGGACTAGACACCTACAATTTGGCATATGTTAACTATAGCAGTATGGACCTCCCCGTTATTTTGTTTCAAAAACATATTAATAGATTTTAATTTAAATGAGTTTCTCCGTTTTGAAGGCTGCAGTACCATCTTCAATCACTAGTTGGCAGATTTTCCTAACCAATGCATAGCATTTCAGTCAATACAGTTTTAAGCAATAAAAGACTCCAGAGGAGAGAATTATAAGCTGCCCCTCCCCTCTGCTTGGGACAATGCTCTCTCATAGACATGGGGCTGTAGGGTTGAATCATGGCATGGTATATCTTGGGTGCCAGGAATTTTCTAATTGATATTTAGCTTTAACTTTGCTTTAAGGCTTCAGTGCATATTCATATAAAGGTGGGTACTTTCTGTAATAATAAACCTGACCTTCTAATGAAAAAATTCTGTACCTGGAAATATTTCACCCCAGAATCAATATATTTAATGAAAACATAATGTTAGCATCTACTAATGCATTTTTTAATAAAAATGGTTACGTTCAAGAGGATATGAGAAGCTGTTTGATTTGCACAGAGTTTGCAAATTTACAGCATAATTTATAGAGAACACCTTCAATGGAAGACAACCTTTCAAAGAGAGGATTGCCTTCTCTAATGGAGGACAAATGACCACTATATTGGGAAGTACTGGATCTGTCTATCAGAGTAATCCATTTGGCAAGGCAGAAGATGAACAGCATCCAGTCCCATGCCCACCCTTTCACAGGATCTAGGAGAGAATGAAATATGGTGACAACCAGTGTGGTGTAGTAGTTTGGGTGTTGAACTACAACCCTGAAGCCCAGAGTTCAAATCATGGAAACCTGTGGGGTGACCTTAGGCATGTCATATACTCTCAGTCCCAGAAAACCTCATGGTAGGTTCACCTTAGGGTTGCCATAAGTCAGAAATGACTTGAAGAAATGAGTTGAAGTCACACCACCACCACCACCACCACAAATCTTTGTATAATGTACAAAAATTTCTCCATTTATAATTATTTGTACATAGTCAAATACAGGGTCTTAAGGAGGAGAGAGAACAGGAAAAAATGAATGCAGGTTACAGTGATGCAGAAACAGAGATGGTGTGTAAAAACCAACAAAGGAAGTATGTAAACATGCAAAGTAGCAATTTGTGAGTATAGGGAGCGCAAAGGTTGCTAACTCGAACCCACCCCACTCATGGAAGGAAGCAGTAGAAAGTCATCAGCTTTCACAACTTTGGTCCATAAGGATGCCAGTGGATCCCATCTTGATCTCTCACAACAGGTGGGAGGCCACCAGTAGGTTTCCCCTGAATGGAGAAAAAAGGGAACAGGGCTCTGCTGAATTTTCCAGAACTCAGTGGGTTGTCCAATTCTGATCAGGGCATTTTGTCCCTCATATATCAGCCTCCATATTTTCAGAACAGACTCCAACCTGCTAGAGAGACTTTCTGGAAGGGACAGTGAAGAGGATAGGAAACACTGATACATCTTAGGATCCATGCATTAGGATCTATGCCAACATTCTTTGCTGTTCATATTGTTAAGGGTAGTTTTTGACTGGGGGTGGGCGAGGAGTTAGATTAAAAAAAAAACTATGATGATTTTGTTTATCATCTTGTTCACTCTTAACAGCAAAAAGGGAAATTGAAATAAAAACTGCAGTAATAAAAGAGCCATGCCGGCAGCAGGCATACCTCTGTGCTTGGACGGAAAAAGTTTATTTTATTTTTTTTTATTTATTTATTTATTTATTTATTTATTTATTTATTTATTTATTTTTTAAAGAAAGGAGGTCAGAAATTCTTTAAGAAAAAAAAAATTACATGGAAGATTAGCCTGTGCCGTCACTTTCTTAAAATGCTTCTCATTTCTTGGTTATGGCTATTTTTTTATTTTTTATTTTTTGCAAATTTCCCTTCCCGAAATCACATTTCTTTCCAATCAGATTGGCTGCCCTGGGGTTGTTGACCTTTTATTTCGCCCATCTGGAAAACAAATGAAGCAGGAAGGCTCACAAAATGAGATCCTAATCAGAGATGCTGTTTGTTTTTTGGGAGCTTGGCTTCCAACTTATATTTCTCCCTAGGGGCACTGCCAGTTTTACAGTGATAGTTCAGCCAGCTACTATAAGGAAAACCAGCAGTTTGGCTAAAATCTCCCTCCCTCCTTCCCTCCCTCCTTCCCCTCTTCCTTCCTTTCTTTCATAATGAAAGCTGGGACAGAAATCACTGTTTTTTAAATTACTACTATTATTATTATTATTATTATTATTATTATTATTATTATTATTATTATTATTATTACAAAAGAAGAACTGGCCGTTGGAATGGACAGATCAATCCCATTGGTATAGTCTTCTTCCCTCTCCTTTCTCCAGCTTTGCTCCTGGCCATTTACTTATTAATTTTTACAGAACTAAGTTTGTACATCTGTTTGTGACATTTTCATAGAACCAAAGAATCATAGAGTTGCAAGAAATCACAAAGGCTATTGATCACACCCCCTTGCCATGCAGGAATAAACCATCGTAGCAGTCCCAATTAGACGGCCATCTAGTCTCTGTTTAAAAACCTCCAAAGAGGGTGGCTCCTTGTCAAACTGCTCTTACCGTCAGGAAGTTCTTCCTGATGTTTAGATGGAATCTGTTTTCCTGAGGTTGAAGCCATTGCTCCATGTTCTAGACTCTGGAACAGCAGAAAATAGGCTTGCTCCATCCTCCATATGACATCCCTTCAAATATTTAAACATAGTTATCATGTCACCTTCTCTTCTCTCTCCTTAAGCCATAGGGCATGGTTTCCAGGCCTTCTTCCATTTTGCTCCAAGTGGATGCATGAAACAATATATTATTTCTCAATTTATATACTGCTTTTTCTCCAGTCTTCAGACTCAAAGCAACTTCCAAGAAAACAGGTACAGATAAAAGACCTTGTGATTAAAACTTATAAAAGTTAAATTATAATTAAACTATAATCAGAATGTAAAAGCAATTGAAAAACATACCTATTTAAAAAATATATTGCCATTGGCTAAAACATGTCTTGGAAATATACTGTACTCAATATCCTGTGTGAATTGTTCAAAAGCTTGGATTTTGAACCTTTTTTTTCTTGTGGAGCTCATCGGAAACTAGAAATGTGCAGAATTCCAAACATAAATGAAAATCCATTTCAGCGTTTGCTCCAGGAGGTGTGGATTGAACAAACCTATTTTTGAACAAGATATATCTTACATATATATCTTAAAAAACAACAACTAATAACCACAGATGATTTGCATAACTTTAGAATGGGTAATGAAAACATTGAAGCAGTTAAAGATTTTCTATACTATGGTTCAGTCATCAATCAAAATGATCAAGAAATCAAAAGGATTTGGAAGGGCTGCTACAAAGGAACAAAAAACGACCCTCAGTTTTTGAAACTATATCATTAAATGACAAAGCCAGAGTCATCTATGCTGCAATATCTCTGATTTCTATGGATGGTTTTGAAAGCTGGACAGGAAGAGAAGAAAGCTTATGGTGTTGGAGGGAAATCAACTCATTTGAAATGTGATGCTGGAGGAGAGTTCTCCAGAAACCATGGATTGCCATATCTGAGAGTAAATCAAACTTGAACTTCCCCTAGAAGTTGAAAGGAACAAAGTGAGGCTATTGTACTTTGGACATATCTTGAGATGACATGACTCATTAGAAAAGACAATATTGCTTAGTAAACTGGGAGACTGTAGGAAAAGAAAAGGTCCACACTACAGGTCGGTTGATCCAAGCAAGAAAGCCACAGGTTTGAGTTTGCAAGACCTGAACCAGGCAGTTTATGACTGGGATTCTTGGAGATCTCTCATTCACAGAAGCCATTTCCGCACGAGGCTGTTATAGCGCTATGATTCCACTTTCAACATCTTATGGAATCCTGGGGTTTGCAGGATTCCATAGGATGCTGAAAGTGGAATCATAGCGCTATAACAGCCTCGTGGGGAAATGGCCAGAGTCCCCATAAGTTAGAGCTGACTTGAAGGCATTTGATAACAAATTTCTCACCCATCCCTGTTTGTTCTTTTTAAATGAAAGTTTGTCAATTGTAGGGTTCTTTCTCATTGTAATGATAAATCTGTGTCTAGACTGAGCTGCTTCTCGTAGCAAATGGGGGCTGTTCTTGTGGAAACCTTCTCCACCCCCCACCCCCCAAATAGATGAATCCCTGCACATGGAGACTATCATATCAGGGAAAAGGACTTCCTGTTAACCTTTCCCCTAAGAGTTTAGTTTCTTATATGCAGGGATTTTAATTTTTCTTTACTATGGAGGATCATTCAATCATGAGAACTTCAGCCCTCCTTTCCCCTTAAATGGCAACATTCAGGCAAATCTCGGAGAGAGTTAGGCTTTTGTGAATTTAACAATGCAATAAGAAAAATTAAAACAAGATGGTCACAGGTAACAGAACACAGGAAATTATACCAAGTAAGACCATTAACCCCTCCACTTGACTATTGTCTATGACAGGAGTGGGAATAGTGTGACCTTCCAGATGTTATTCAACTGCAACTCCCAGCAGCCCTAGCCAGTATGGTGAATGATGAGGGGTGCTGGAAGTTGCAATTCAATAACATCTGGAGGACTACACAATTCCTAGCCTTGATCTACACTAACTGGCAAGACTTTGCATTCTTCCCCAGGAAGCCCTGGGACTTGGAGGTGTACTCATGAATATAGGGATTCTATTAATCTATCATGAAATAACTGTCCTGATTTGTCATTAACAGTCCCAGTTAACTCTGCCATCCCACTTTTTCAGCTGCTTTTAAAATGTCCCAGTTTCTTTCTCCTAGTCCCCCTGTTCCCCTTTGTCCTCAGCTTGCTTCAATTGGTGCAAACTAAATTAAAAGCATAAAAGTGGTTGCACTCAAGAGGTCTCTCTTGGTTTGGATGTTGGATTAGGATTCTGGAGACCAGGGCCCTTTTCGCACGTTACCTGCTCCCGGAGGTGGAGGGTGCCGTTTGAGCAAGCAGCCTCTTGCACGAGGCACCCGCATTGCTCCTCCGTTCTCCCGCAGCTGGGTTGCCAGTTGTGCAGCCGTCACGTGAACAGCCCGCCCCTTCCTTCCGCAGTGCAGCCAGGGAGCTTTAGGCTGCACTGGTGGAGGAAGTGCGACTGGCCCGGCTCGCCCGATGCACCGCACAGCAGGTAAGTGCGCGCGGGTCCTGGGAGCATTGCGCAACTGTGCACCATTTTCAGCTTAAAACCGAAAATAAAAAGGTGCATGTCCGCTCTGTGTCCGGCTCTTGAGCATCGCGTAAATGGGAGTGTGTCGTACAGACCGCTGCTCCCATTTACGCGACGCTGAAGGAGCCCTTTCGCAACAGAAACTGCGTGCAAAAAGGGCCCAGGTTTGGAATCCCTGCTCAGCCATGGAAACCCACTTGGTGACTTTAGGCAAGTCATACTCTCTTAGCCTCTGAGCAAATATTGATGAGAAACCCCTGTGATAAGTTTACCTTAGAGTTGCCATAAGTTGCAAATGACTTGAAGACATACAATCAGTTTGCACTCAATTAACTCAGCGAGAGGAGAGGAGAGGAGAGGAGAGGAGAGGAGAGGAGAGGAGAGGAGGGGGCAGAATCTCATCCTTCCTTTCAGGAAAAGGCAAACTGCTGCAGTCTCTCCTAGCTTGTATGTTCTTCATCATTAATAAGTTTTTTTGCCTTCTTGACCACACTCTGATATTCCTTGGCCACATGTGTCCCAGTTGACATCTGTGAAATGTGGATTGTATGTCATGATAAACCAGTCCTCCGTTGCTTGTTCAGATTCTTTTAGAAATACTAAATAACTCTCTCTAAATAGCAAATCCCAGGATTTCATAATATGTTGTCACAGCAGATAGAATGGAATCATAACATTATAATTATATATAGACCTCCCCATCAAATGGTATATATAAATGGCAATTTCTCACCAAAATGTTGACATGGGTGTGGAGCTAAAAGTATTTATATACATATGTGGTGGGAGTGTCCATTTATTCAGGAATTTTAAAAGAGGTTTAGAAACAAATAAATATAATTATAGGGAGAGAGGTTCAATTAAGTAAAGAAAATGGTTTAACCCTCAACTTAGGGAAAATAGGTTTAAATAAGAATGAAAGTTATGTAACAAAACAAATTTGAAAAACTGCTCATGGTGTTATTTCTTTAGGGTAGAAAAAGAAATCAAAGTGGAACGAGTTTTATTTGATAAAATATATAAAAGAAACTGTATTACTTGACGTTCTTAGGGAAAGAAGGTTATAGTGGACAATGTAGTAAAGAATCATGGAGTAATAACTGGAAAATAATGACTGAGAAAGTAAGAGAAAACCTGGGGTATGAAGATGTGATATTCCATATCTTTGAACAAGCTTTTTGACAGGGTCTGGATCCTTTCTTAGCCATTTGGAGAGAGGGGAGTGGTTGGATAGGTTGAAAAAGCACTGCTGTAAAAAATTTTTTTCCTTATAATAATGTTGTAAAACAGTATATATTAATGTATTCTAAGCATGTGATTCATAATAAATGAAAAAATGCATTATAATTATGTAGTGTGAAGGGGCCCCAGGATAGCTTGGTCAGCTTGGGCTATTCTTTCTTACTGACCCTCCATTCTTCCATCTATACAGTGGAATTCCTGATTTGACTCTTGCAAACATTCTTTGACTTTTACCCGAATAGCTTCTGAAGGACGGGATAATCATATGCCATAATAGCATATCTCATTTTAAAACAGAAAATGGCAGTCAGCGGACTAATAAAAGCCAGGGGGAAGATCACACCCAAACCAGACATATATCAAAGTCATTTAAATAGACCTTAATTCATTCACTGATGCAGATAGTCTAGCTGTCAGGGGGCAGAGACCATGTTTCTCAGCCTGGTTGGGCCATTTCCACACTACGCTTCTATAGTGCGATTATTCCACTTTCAACATCCTATGGAATCCTGGGGTTTGTAGTTTTGGGAGGGGCCGGCTGAAATAAAGGTGGAGGCAGATAATGGTGTGGGAAAAAGAGAGAACAGGGAACTTGTCTGATCCCACTCACTGCAACTGAGTGCCTGTGAAAGAAAGTGCCCTTGACTTCAAAAAAAGACCCCCTACCTTCTGCTATAAACGTTCTTGTCCAGGGTCCAGTTCACATGACTTACTTAGAGTGCTATGGTCCCACTTTAACCACCACGGTTCTTTCCTGTGGAATCCCAGGACTGGCAGTTTGAGGAGGGATATTTAGAATTCTCATCCAGAGAGCTCTGGTTCTTCACCAAGCTGTAAGGTCTAGTCTTCCATCGGATGCTACCATGGCAGTTAAAGTGGAATCATAGTGCTCTAACTGCACAGTGTGAAAGGAGCCCAGAAGTCACTGGTCTTTTAATGGCCAACAGAAAATGTTGGAAAGAAAGTGATGGAGCAGCATCCAGCTACATTCCTGCAGCTGGATACCCTGCAACACCATCACTCTCCAAAACCCCTGGAAGACCAGCTGGAGAGCTCAGCGGATGCCTGTTCCTCTGCATCCACTGATAGGAACAAAGATTCATGCTGCCCTGTCCTCTCACTATCCACCAGGCAGTAAATGGCCATGTTTGGGGTGGGAAAGATACAGCATCTTAAAAGAGGGTTTGCGGCATTTGGGGGCAGACGTATGTTGTTGTTCCACCTATGTGAAACTTTAGGATATATCTCCCAATCTAGGATCTCAGACATCATTTAGCCTAAGGAGGAAGGGAATGATTTTGTTTTTGAGTGGGTGCATGCATAATTTGCACGGAAAAGTTAATTTTCTTGACCAAAGTACAGTCTTCTGGATATGATTTAGAGGTCATGAGAAAACAAAATTGTGAGGAATGGTATAACAGGCTCTGAAGTCTGGTTTTGCCATTGGCTAGTTCATTCCTAAGACTTCTCTCACTGAGGAAGAGTTGCAAAACAATTCAGAGGACATCTGCTTGACAGACCTGGTTATTTCTGGCCCGAGTTCCCAAAGTGCAGCTTGGAACTGAAACATATGTGCTGTGGGATATAAAAACAATCTGTGCCCCTCCTTCACCTGTAGGAAAGAGTTAGATTCCTCCTTCCTGTACTTCAAAATGAGAATGATGAAGTCAGGCAAGTCGTCTTTCGTCTGAGGTTCAAATTATTTTAAAAATTTGCTATCTATTTAACAATTTGTACACTGCCTTTCAATTCTATCCATCTAGCCAGCTGTAAATAAAACCACCCACTACAGAGTATAGCAAATAGTAGACATAACAATGAAATAGAGAAAGAGTGGTTTAAAAAAGCTACCCCCCAAAAAAAAAGTATAGGTACAATTGGAGCAGTAAAAATCGTTCGCTTTGCTAGTAGCTTGATATGATTTAACACTAATGATATCAAGAAAGAGCAACAGAAAGGAAGGAGAAAAAGCTACAAGTAAAATCAGGGAGGGGAAGAAAAAGCTCATTTTGAAAAACACATACAGATATATTGTCCCTTTGGGCAGTGCAAAACTATTGGGAACAAAAGAGGTTTCTAATAATTGAATTAGGATCCTGTGATTACACTCGTGTGCCTCGGTGGAATTATTGAAAATACAGAATTCTCTTTTAATTAGATAAGAAGGAAGTAGGGATGATGGAAGACATTTTTGCTACCTAAGGTAAAAGACACAATGGCTCCCCCTCCCATTCAGCGGCTGGGTGGATTGACACTTCAGTCTTCGTTCAGCACTAGCAGTGGGCAAAGAGAGCCCTCCAACAGACTCTGGGGTTCACTTAGGGCAGTGGTTCTCAACCTTCTTAATGCCGTGACCATTTAATACAGTTCCTAATGTTGTGGTGACCCCCAACCATAAAATTATTTATTTATTATTTACAATGCCTCCCCCCCGGCAAAGGCCACCTTGCCGTCCAGGAACGGGGGGTTGGTGGGCAGGGAGGGAAAGAGGAGCCGCTCGTCTCCCCCAGGAAAAAACTCTGAGAAACCCCCCGGGCTCTGCTTCTGCTTCGCTCTCGTTTCTGCTGGGGGGGGCAGTGTGGGAAAAGTTTCCAGAGTGTCGACCCTGGCCGGGGGGAGGAATCCCAGCGCCTTTGTCTTTTGCGCTGGGTGCAGCTCTCCCCCCAGAAAAGCGCCGCCTTGCAGCCCCCGACCCTTCCTCAGCACCCCCCTCCATGGCAAGTGGGGCAGGGGCCGTGGCAAGGAGGGGGCCTGCCCCCCGTGCTGCCACCACCCCTCCAAGCTGGCCCGTCAGATGGGAAGTTCTCCTGGTAGTGGAGAAGGGGAGCGATTTCAGTCCCTTCTGAACAGGGGGCAGGAGGACGCGAGCTCGTGGCTCATGCTTGTGCACCACCACTCCTGCTGTGGTGATGCTGTGGCCACACTCCCGCCATAGGGGGCAGGAGGATGCAAGTGTGTGGCTCGCTCTTGCGCACCACCACCGAGGAGGGAATGGAGCCTAAGACCATCGGAAATACGTATTTTCCGACGGTCTTAGGCGACCCCTGTGAAAGGGTTGTTCGACCCCCAAAGGAGTCGCGACTCACAGGTTGAGAACTGCTGACTTAGGGGGCCCAGTGAAGACTCTGTCCCTTTGGCCTCCTATATGCTATACAGAATATTTGTTTGGAAGTAATGCAGGAAACCTATTCTGTCCATTTCAGTGCTTCTCAAATTCTCTTGATGTGTTGCATTTCCTCTTTTTATGCTAGGAACTAGTTCTGTATTTGTGAGGTATAATAATTATATTGACTTTGTTTTCTAAAACTTGCCACAAGCCATCCGTCAATGAGTCAAGGACTAGCAGTGGTCCATGGCCCACCACTGGTCTATCTTGCTGTCTTCCTGTCTCTGAAAATCAGACGCCAAAGCTCCTATCCACTGGAGACTTCACAAGGGCTGTCCTCCAACTCTCAGTTTTTGGCTCTGGAATAGCAACAAATGGACTGGCAGACCTAATAACAGCGGATGTTCAATTCACACAGGTGGTTGATTTGTCTGGATTCTCAGTCATGTCAGCTCTGTAACTCTTGAATGTAGTTTAAAAAGCTTCTTCAGCCTTTGAAGGTCTGGGTTCTTGGGGGCTTTGGGTGGTTTCCATGCCATGGCTCCCAATTTAGAGCATATGCAGCAAGTAGGATTGCCAATTGTCAGGGCCTGGCCCTAAATCTCAAGGATTTGACTCTCTTCTCTGGCCTTTAGGGGACTGAAGGAATCTCAGGGTGAGAGCACTGTCTTGAAAGGCGTTTTCCTCATTTGTTAGACTGGAGTATTGTGTGCAGCCATGGTGGGTGTTTAATGTATCATGCTTAATGACATCATCAGGGGCTGTCCCATCTAACATTATCAGGGTTCACTTCCTGTGACATCACAAGGGAGGTTCCTTTCTAGCAGAATTTCCGCACTAGACAGTTATAGCACTATGATTCCACTTTCAACATCCTATGGAATCCTGGGATTTGCAGTTTTGGGAAGGACCAGCCGGATCCTCCCGAAACTGCAAACTCCAGGATTCCATAGGATGTTGAAAGTGGAATCATAGTGCTATAACTGTCTAGTGCGGAAATGGCCTAGGTCTCAAGTTTTAGTCATAAAAATCTTAGAAGTTAGGCAAAGCAAAGTTCAGGTGAATGCCTGAATACAGCACATTTTTTGTGCTGTAGCACCAGCTAGTTCTACCTGGCCAAGGAAGGCCTCTAGATTTCCAGGTGGCTTTGTAATGCACCCCCTTGGAGAAAGGATGCAGCCTTTGTTCACACTGCTCATAATATGCTGCAAGCAAAGTGCAGGAAAAGCGGGAGTTTAAACCAGATCGTTTACCATTCATGTCTCTTCCTCACCATCCCTGTTTTGGAAAAAAACAAAATCTTTTGAAAGGAAACTCTAATCCACAATATGGCAGGGAAGCCGCTCGCTAAAGCCATCTTTAGCGCAGGAGATTTGAACTCTTTGGAACTCTATTATATGCCTGAGCAACTCCTGGAACAATAGGAAGCTATGCTGCGTGATTATGTCGGGAACTGCAAATATGCAAGGCAGATGTTGGCCTTCCTGCTGCAGAGCGAAATCTCATAACTGACCTAACTACCAATTTCGGAGCGGGGAAATGGCCAGGCAGGAAGAACAGGCAGCGGAGGGGGGAAGATGATAATAATGCGCCTAAGCAGCCAAGTGTTCCGGATTTGCTGATTCATTTTGCCTGTTCGGTAAGCTCAGAGGAAGTAAAACCAGCAGCAGAGGTATCTTGCGAAGGAAACGAGAAAGCAGCAACATAAGGCTCTTTAAAGGAAAAGACCAGGGCTGCAAATCTATGGCCAGGGCTGCAAATCTATGGCCAGGGCTGCAAATGTATGGCGTTCATTTACTATACGGACACTTTGCACAGCAGTTCTGTGACTATGAATTCAGAGGTCATACTCCTTAAAGAAATCTAAGGTTGAAATTCTGTATTTTTATATTCTACAATATTCAATAATACTTCTGCCTGGGAGTATCATCATCATCACCATCTTTATTTATGTAATTCCATCAGTGTACATGGTGCTTTACAAGTAAAAGACCAACTCCAAAAGCCCCTAGTTCCCTGCCTTCAGTCTTACAATCTAAATAAGACATGACACAAAAGGAAAAAGGAATGGAAGTGCAGGAGGGGATTAAGCCCACCAGACGCTGCCTCTTCCTTCTCTTCCCTCAATGCCAGGGCAGTGGCCATTGGGATGGAGAGCAGGGCCTGACTAAACCCTGTTGAACTCAATGGGATTTTCTTATGAGTTAATTTCTATTTCTATTTCATTTCAATTTACTTATAAATACAAATATATTTATATTCAGGGTTTATTTCATTTCTCCCAACATGGGATCCAAGGTGGCTAACAACAAAACTAAGGCCATTTCCGCACTAGACTGTTATAGCGCTATTATTCCGCTTTCAACCTCCTATGGAATCCTGGGGTTTGCAGTTTCGGGAGGGGCGCCTGGCCCCTCCTAAAACTGCAAACCCCAGGATTCCATAGGAGGTTGAAAGCGGAATAATAGCGCTATAACAGTCTAGTGCGGAAATGTCTTAAAACATGACAAAACCTCAAACCTGATGCCAAAAAAGTTAAAAGGCAATTCAATACAACGTGACATTAACATACCAGTAATTTTAAAAGGCATACAGTTATTAAAGAAAGCAACATTAAATGGGAAAAAAAGACAGCACTCTTCCTCCACAAAAAGACTCTCTGGGACCACCTAACCATCACATGCTTGTTTAAATAAAATTGTTTTTGCGTGATGGCAAAAGGAGAAGATGGAGGGCAGCCTAGCTTCTTCTGGAAGGGAATCCCATAGCCAGAAAGCAATGACTGCAAAAGTCCTAAGTTCTCCCCAGACAAGTCTAGAAGAGTGGTAGGAGTGAAAGAAAACCCTTCCCCAAGGATGTCTAAGATCTGGGGACATCTCTATGGAGAGATACGACGCATTTCTGCACTATGCTGTTATAGTGCTGTTATTCCACTTTCAACATCCTAGAGAATCCTGGACTTTGCAGTTTAGGGAGAGCTCTTTGGCCTCAGGAAACTACAAACTCCAGAATTGCACAGGATGTTGAAAGTGGAATAATCACACTATTAACAGGGTAGGGTGGAAATAGTTATGGTCTTTCACAGACAGTCTGGATCTAGACTCTATATGTACAAGACTGCTCAGTTAGTGGACTAATCATATTAAAAATTGTTGACATGGATTAATGTATGAAATCTGAATACAATTACAGACAAGGAAAAGACTGTTCTAATGAGAAAAAAAAACCCTCATTGTTCGTAAAGAAAAATGAACTGAATGAAATTCTCAGACACCCTAAATGGGGATGGTAATTGGAGCCAGGCATTGACTGATGACCTCAACAAGGGGGCAGCTTGACTTGGGAGAATGTGCTCCTTCAACTAGCAGTAGGGGGCTGTAACCATGCCCACCTTTACCTGAAACTAAGGGCCTTTCCACACTAGACTGTTATAGTGCTATTATTTCCCTTTCAACATCCTGTGGAATTCTGGGGTTTGTCGTTTTGGGAGGCCCAGGAGCTTTCTGGCTGAGAATCCTAAATGCCCTTCCCTAAATTGCAAATCAACAGGATGTTAAAAGGGGAATAATAGCGCTATAACAGTATAGTGCAGAAATGGTCTAATTCTCACTGGGATCAGTAGGAAAGATGTGAGCAAAAGTTGGCATTCCTGGTGTATTGCACTATACAAACTAGAAGAAAGAACAAGATAGTAGGAAATTCCAATGTAAGGTGTATATTATGCATGGAAAGAGAATGTCAGTGATATGACAAGGAAATAATATTTGTAAATTTATATAAATGTATAGAAGTTCTATTATTGCTCAATGCATGTAATTATTCTAGCAATATGAGATAACGGATGGAAATATAGTGGATTATTTGATGATGAAAACATGTACGGCAATGGTAACCTACAACGTAAAAGAGGATTGTAATTTTATTTATTTTATGAATAAAGAATGAAAATTTAAAAAAGAACAAAAAAAACCAAAGTTACTCAAATGTCGTTGACTACAATGAGATGGGAAGTTCAAGCCAACACATATCTTATTTGAATGTGAAATGTCATTGTATTTGATGGGGACTAGGCAGTACTAAGGCCCTTTTTGCAGCGCCAGCACATGAGTGACGGAGGAGGGTGGCTCGCGCAACAACCGTCTTCCTAAACGCTGCCGCTTCCCCCCGCCTCCTTACCGCACGTGGAGTCTTCTTGCGTGACGGGCGCTCTTCAGCCACGCCTCCAGCTTCCGCAGCGCTCCCTGGGAGCTGTAGGCGGCGCTGGGGGCGGAAGTGGGGAAGAAGCGCGACAGGCTCGCCTGCGATGGCGCTCCGCACTCCGGTAAGTGCGAGGCGCTGCTGGGAGCCTTGCGCGAGCGCCGTTTATTTTCGGTTCAAGCCGAAAATAAAAAAATACGCGCTTGCGCAGCTTCAGCCCCGTGAGCGCCGTGGAAGTGAGAGTGCGTTGTGCAGAGCGAAACTCCCACTCCTGCGAGGCTCAGGGGGCTCTTGCGCAACAGAAAGCCCGTGCGAAAAGGGCCAAAGTCTCCTTTCCTCCAGAGCAATTCTATGCATGCTTATTCAGAAATAAGTTGCAACATGACCGGTGGAACTTACTCCCAGGAAAATGTGCATAGGACTGTGCGCTTATTGCCTCTTTCTTGCTAGTACCAAAGCCTGTCCCTTAGGCTTCATTCATCCCAAACTTCCTCTGCACATCAGTAGTCCAATCAACATTGGCTGGTGGCCACATTTGAGAAACTATGTTGTGGGACATAAAGTGTGTGTGTGTGTGTGTGTGTAGGGGGGGCGTAACAGATGTATATGAAAATAAAAAAGGAGCTTAGTATATGTAGGCATTTAAATTATGTATAGTTGTAGGATTTTTTTTTTAATGGTTCAGCTGTGCATTGTGCTCTATTAGCATTTGTACACAGAGGCCAGAACAGATGGTGATGTTCTTAGAAGAGTAACAGCCATTAAAATAACCTGTGAGGTTCGGAGATTGTTCAGCAAGAAGGGTTTATGGTTGGATTCTTTTTGTGAGGCTTGCTTTATTTTTTTTTTAAAAAGTCACAATAAATGGGTTACTATGAAAGGAAGTCTGACTGCTTTCGACATGGAGGATTAGGCAGGGCTTGGAAATCTTATGTGTTAGACTACAATTCCCAGAATCCTGCAGCAATGTCGTTGGGGATTCTAGGGGTTATACTTCAAAATCATAAGGTTTTTTTTTTTTCCCTGGTAGGACCATCCATGGCAACTCATCATTACAGCAGTATATCACAGGTCAAGAAGAAGGAGCAGACACTAGTTTTGGGGTTAAAAACCTGGTTGCTAATTTCTTATGCCCATTTACACACAGACATATGCACACACCATAATCAAAGAAGGAGTTAAGGCTTTGTAGCTCTTTAGTTTCTTAATATGTTGTGGTTAAGGTATTGGGTGGATCAAATTTACCAGATGTTCTTCCAAGGCCAAGTCCACCATGCCTAACCATGGTACTTTTGAATTAATGTATTTGTCTGGACTCAGGTACTTCTTTGATGGGATTTTGTTTATTTCTGCAATAACAGAAGAAAAGAATGCAAGTGAAAAACGTAAAAGAGATCAATCATGTAATTCTTTGGTGAATTACAGGGCTAGGTTCATACATTCACATGTTCATACGTAACATCATTATAGTCATAGACTAGCTGTTACAGTTACAAAATAAACTAGTGCTGGAGTAATTCACATTGTACTTTTACAGCAGCTTGATATCACTTTAAGTGCCATGGTTTCATCCTACAGAATCCTGGGATTTATAGTTTGGTAAGTTACTTAGAATCTTCTATTCCATTCCCATCAATTAGAGCATTAGGCTGTGAATGCTAAGAGCCTTGGGAAACTATAAATCCCAAGATTCCATAGGATAGAACCATGCTAGCTAAAGTGGTATCAAACTGTGTAATGTAGGCCATTTCTGCATGAGTCTGTTATAGCACGATGATTCCACTTTCAACCTCCTATGGAATCCTGGGGTTTGCAGTTTCGGGAGGGGCCGACTGGATTCCATAGGAGGTTGAAAGTGGAATCATCGTGCTATAACAGACTCGTGCGGAAATGTCTGTAGATATACCCATGAATTACAAGTCTGGGAGAATTCCAACATAATATATGCAGTGTATTATCTATCTATCTATCTATCTATCTATCTATCTATCTATCTATCTATCTATCTGTCTATCTGTCTGATATAGAACATGTGACCTATTAAGGGGTCATCTATAATAACAGAGGCGTCAAGCCTTGGGATATCAGACGTAGAACATATGTTCTATAAAGGGGTCATCTTTAATAGTAGAGGCACCAAGCTTTGGTATAACAGCTGCTGGGGAAGTCAGGGTAGAAAAGTGTTAGCTTGGCAAACAACCCAGTTGAAGTGTTTGCTATCATAAGACGCAGCCCGAGATTTAGACCATTAAATATTCTAATCAGAGAGGACTCCAGTTAATTAATTTTATCAAACTTGAGTATACAAAATTCAAGTCTGGATATCTGTAAAAGATCCTCAAATTGTCCCATATTCATGTCTTCCATGGATAAATTCAGAGACAGATGTTTTATAACTGCACATACAAAAGGCACCAAGCATAGACCAAATACTAAAGGAAAGGGCATCTATTTTGTGTGCCTCTTTGAGATGAGATGGAAAAACTTGGAAAATATCCCATTCGTAATCACTCTAGACTCAGGAAAGTTAAAAAAAAAAAAAAGGTCTGAATCCATTTCAGAAATCCTGGTGGGAAGCCAAATTCCTTCCTTCCAAGTCGTAAAAATGAACTGCCAAGTGATTTTATCAAACGCTTTTTTCGGTGCTAAGTGCAATAATAGCAGCAAGGTCAAGTTACAAATTTGTAAGTAACCTTAAATAATCAACTCCCTGCTTACAACAACCTACTTGGGCCAGATGAATTAGTGTTGTTATTTTAACACAAATTGTTAATGGAGGATTGGCCAATAGTTCACAGAGCTAGTGTGATCTTTGCCTGCTTTATGGATAACAGTACTAAAAGCTTCATAAAAGGAAGTCGGAAAAGATTCCAACACAAAAATCTATGGATAGCATGGAGACACCCCCCCCCCCGGAGAACAAACATCTTTGAAAATGACCGATATCATTTGGTGGACATTTCGAGGGTGAAACACATGTTGGTGTGTCTGGAAAGAAAAAAAAGAGATGAAGAGGAGTGGCAACCTTAATGGAAGAGCTGGTAAGATGGAATCCCATGCTTTAGGACAGACTTTCTCAACTTGACTGTTACTTGATTTGTTGGACTCTCATCATTTCTGGCCAATAGTCATATTATGTGCTTTGTAATCCATTTGAAAAAACAAATAAACATTCAAGGCAAGCTTTAAAGGGATGAAAAAAACGCTTTGGAAGGAGCTTGTAAAAATCTATGGCTCTTTTTGTATGCTTTTTTTTTGCGCGAGTGCCCCTTGAGCGTTGCGTGAATGGGAGCATTGCTCCATATGACGCATTCCAACTTGCGCGACGCTCACTAGACTAAAGTGGGGTGCACGCGTATTTTTTATTTTCGGCTGTAAGCCGAAAATACTGCATGCTCACACAATGCTCGCAGCGCCCTTGCGCATTTACCTGCGTGTGGTGCTTCGGCTAGCCGGGCCAGTCGCGCTTCCTTCCTCCAGCGCAGCCTACAGCTCCCAGACTGCACTGCAGAAGGAAGGGGCAGAGCGCTAGCGCGACGGTCGCGCTACCAGGAAGCCGATGCGGGAGGCAGAAGGGCTGTCGTGAGCTGCTCACGCGAGCGCCACTCCCCACTGCCGCGACGAAGGTAAGGTGTGAAAATGACATATGTCCCTGGAATCCACAGTGACAACCTTTATGCCTTTCTTTGTAAATTCCATGGTGTGCCCTATCTCATTAACAAGTTAGCTAGCAATTAAATAATTTCATTTAAGAATGTAGATGGGAAAGAATTAATTTCCTGATTCCCAACATTCCAAACTCTGGGAAAACTGACTTGAAGATGATCTAAAGACGATTGCTGAACAGAACAGGAAGCAGTACTGTGAGGTTGCGGCAATGATGCAAGTGAGCAGCGGAGCCCAGAGTTTTCTGGCAGAGGTCTGGCCAGGGGGAACTTCAGAAAGAGCCTTTGATACGGAAACATCATGGATGCAAGAGATAACAGGAAGAGCTGGAGTCAAAGGAAAGCTGTTCTGCATCTGCTCCTGGTTGCAAGAGATTGACTGAGGTAGAAATTTGGGAAAATCTGGACACAGAGAAAAAAAATTCATTGACAGTTTATTAATCTAAGAACATCTAATGTTCAAAAAGCAGCACATAGTTTTTTTCATGTAAAACATTTCACTAACCAACTCCATTATGCTCCTTTTCTATCTAATGGTGGTGTCAGTTACGTGTCTCTGCACTGGATCAAACTACACATTATATCACCGACAAGTTAACCTTTCTGTCATGCAATGGGATTTCTGCAGAGATACATGCCTTAGCTGTCTGACTTGCAAATTAAGCCTATGTTTACCATCCACTGACCAGTCACGAAACAAAGCATGCTAAATGCAAGATAACTAGGTGAGGAAAATCACATGCTGTGACAGATATCTTTCACCATTTGAGGGAGCATTTTGCAAGAAGATGCGTAATTGCAACAGCAGTGCTAACAAACTATGGTTTGAGGGCCTTTGGACTATAAGCTGTAACCACCAACTTTACAAATAGGACCTTTCAAACTCTGGAACAGACTTCAGAATAATTCCTCGTTGCGGAGGGGTTTTAGAAAAACTGATGTGTAAAGATTTCTTCCTAAAGATAGAAAGTCTCAGAAAAATTTCAAAGCAATGCACCAAAACAAAACAAAGCACAACTCAATCCAAGGAGTCGCACTTAAGTACTACAGAAGTTACTTGTCACCTATATTTAAATCTGATCCAAGGCAGGCTCTGTGGTGCAATTCAGTAGCATCCATTCCCCGCACACAAAGAGTGCGGACAGTATCAACTGAAACACATAATTACCCTCGGTGCTGGATGTGAACAGTTCAGACTGTAGCATCATGCCAAGTGTGATTAAGAATGATACAGCACACCGTCATTGTCAACAGTATTCAGCCAATGTAAACCTTAGTTAGAAATGTACTTGTCAGAGAAAAATGCTTCTTTGATTTCTATTACACTTTCCCCGTAATTGCTGTCATCAGTGGCAGGTTATTATTACAGTTGAATAGGGTTTCAGTAATTACTTTTGCAGAGATTCTAACAGCCTTTAGATTGAATGATATTCTGACAGTTTGAATACTCTTGACAACAATTACCTTTTTCCTGGTTAACACTGATTCAGGAAAATTAAAAATTAAATCTGCTCAGAGGAAACACGTATGACATTAGTAAGCTGAAAAAATAAAAAAAAAACCCTATAAACTGGAGAATGTCTTTGAATTAAAAAAAAAAGTTCTCTTGGTCTTCCTTTTCCTTCATTTTGAAAATGACATTTAAGAGTGTATAGAGTATGCATGACATTTTAAAAACACACATATACCTTTTAATCACTTTGTCAGAGGACATTTTGCAATTTCTTAATTTCACTGAAAGGATGTGAATAACTGAATAAACTGGAAAGTATTTGTCTTTAAAACCTAAATGTGCCAAATTATAGTTTTGTGTGGGAATTATGCCGGGGGTGCGGTGGGGATGGAAACCCATCATAATTCAAATGATTTGTATTTTGAAGTGTAGAGCTTGGTTATGCAGCATAGAAGCTAAAAAGCTGAGGTCCACAGAATATCATCTCTTTTCTGAATGCACTAGCAGTGTATCTACGCTGCACAGTTATGGTAGTTCAATACCATTTTAACAGCCATCTCTGTATCCTATGGAATCATTTGATTTGTAATTTGGTAAAGCGAGTAAACTTCTTCGCCAGAACATAATCCTGTTGTTTCAGGGGAGTTGACTAAACAATTCTAAGTGACTCTCCAACTAAAAGTCCCAGGATCCGATAGCATGGAATCAAGGCTACTAAGGTGGTATCAAACTGCTATAATTGTCAGTGTGGATACAGCCCTGAGGATCTTGGGAAAGTCACCCTTACTCATCTTTGCAACCCCCTTCCCATCTATGTACAATAAGGGAATAATAATACAGTTGACCCTCCACATTTGCAGGTTTGACCTTCATGGATTTGATTATTTGTAAATTTCTACAACCCTTGCCCACCCCCCAGGTGCTTCTTTTCTGGAGGAACTTTCCCTCTCAGTGGCTCCAAGCAAGCTGCACAGCGCTTTAAAAAACTCAGCCCCCTACACCCAAGGAAGGAGATGGGTGAGAGGGAGGAAGTCCAGGCAATCATGCTGTCCCACCCCCTTTCTCTTTCCTTTCCACACTAGTGTTATAGTGCTATGATTCCACTTTTAACATTCTATGGAATCCTGGGGTTTGCAGTTTTGGGAGGGGCTAACCGGGACGCCAGGATTCCATAGGATGTTGAAAATGGAATAATAGTGCTATAACAGTCTAGAGTGGAAATGGCCCTGGTTTGGACCGTGGGAGACAGCCCTCTCCGCCATGCCATAGGCCCCCTCCTACACACACACACACACACACACACACACACATTGTGATCAGTGTAATTTTTTCACTTTTATGGGTGGTCCTATGCCCCAAACCCTAGTGCATGGAGAGGGCTGACTGTACTAATTTTTCTTGCAGGGCCGTAGTAAGAAAGGAGTGAGTTGATTTGCAGGACTTCAGGATCTCTTTTGCTTTTAAAGAGTACTGGACCCTGGTGCAGAAGACATAGGGCATTTTTGCATTAGGCTATTATAGTGCTCTTATTCCACTTTCCACATCCAATGGAATCCTGGGGTTTGCAGTTTAGGAAGGGTCCTTTATTATTTTTTTTTATTTTTTTTATCTTTGTTACCTTATCGTTATTGTCATTATTCTCTTATTTTTACAAATTGTTTTTATAATCTCTTAAAAAGTTTAAATCAATAATCCTCCCAATGCTCTAATTTCTTCTTTTTTCTTTAATTTCTCCAAATTGATGCCCTTTAGAAGGCAGGATATCTACAAGACAGATTTTTTGGGGGGAAGGTGGGGATACTGCACACTGAAGGCGGCAGGTTCACAGGCTCAGAAATTAGTTTACGGTAGTCTCTCAGATTCTGTTCTGAAAGAAGGTTGGCTCATTCTCACAGACAAATGCATTCCAATTCCAGGAAGAATGTGTATGTGTGTGATACTTTAGAAAAAGGGAAATGATCTCTAAATGAGTGCTTATCGGAAAAGGCCTGGCAGCCGGCAGAGTCAAACTCACTAATAGCCTTTTCAAAGCTGTAATTTTTTTCCCCCTCGTACAAAGTCGTTTTCTAATGAGAAGGCAGTCCACCTTCTGATTTTCAATATTGGTGACCTCATTGTTCTTGATCCATTGTTCTGTTTGTATGGGAAGCTAAATCTGCTTGTAAATATGGAAGGCTGCCGGATAGCACTACATAAGAGAGGCTGGCTTCTTCCTTCAGTGTGGCTTCCTTAACTTCAGCTGGGCGAAACTGGCATTTGAGATTAAGCAAATGTGGTCTTGGTGAATAATTTGGCAGTGGCCCTGCTTCCTAGTGCAGAAAAATGTTTTCAATAACCATCAAAAAATTCAACAGCATAAGAAGTGTTGAGTTAATTTGGGTAGTCGCTGAAGTTCTGATTTTTTAAATAGGCGGTTCAGTCCACAACCTGTTGGAATTGAAGATCCTTGGATGTTTTTGCATGTTTTTTAATGCACTCTGATCAACCTTCAGATGGTTTCCTATAACAACATAGCAATCTTAGGGCCTTTCCACACTACACTGTTCTAGTGCTATTATTCCACTTTCAACATCCTGTGGAATCCTGGGGTTTGCAGTTTAGGGAGGGGTATTCAGAATTCTCAGCCAGAAGGCTCCTTGGCCTCAGTAAACTACAGACCCCAGAATTCCACAGGATGTTGAAAGTGGAATAATAGCACTGTAACAGTGGCCATTTCCGCACTAGACTCTTATAGCGCGATTATTCCACTTTTAACTTCCTATGGAATCCTGGGGGTTGCAGTTTAGGGAGGGGCCACGCGGCCCCTCCCAAAACTGCAAACCCCAGGATTCCATAGGAGGTTGAAAGTGGAATCATAGTGCTATAACAACCTTGTGCGGAAATGGCCAGTGTAGTGCAGAAAGGCCCATATAGTCACATGTCTGAAGGAACTGAGATCCGCCATGGGTATGACCAAACAAAACCTCCTGCATCATTGTTGTTTTTGTTGTTGCGTGTCTTCATTGTCATTTCCAATTTGTGATGACCCTAAGGTGAACCTATCATGAGGTTTTCTGGGGCTGAGAGTGTGTGATGCACCCAAGGCCACCCAGTAGGTTTCCATGGCCAAGCGGGGAATCAAACCCTGGTCTCCGGGATCGTAGTTCAATACTCAAAGCACTACACCACCAAATCAGGGGAGAGGAAAACAAATAGAAAAAGTTTAGTTGAAGATAGAAAGACGAAATAGTAATTTTATCCATTTCTTTCCAACTGGAGTCAGGCAATTACTTACCTTAGGTCCTGTAGTGACATCAACTTCCTCTGTGTTTGTAGGTTGCCTACAGAATGAAAGTGGTTACGATGTGGCATGGATGTTCTTCTCCCCCATGGTGCCCATTTTAATGTTGTCCCTTGCCCATCAAGTCAAAATTGACTTATGGTAACCCTATGAATGAGCGAGGCATGGTCATCAGTAGCCCTGTTCAGAGTCTTCCAAATTCAGGCCATTTCCACACTACAGTCTTATAGCACGATGATTCCACTTTCAACCTCCTATGGAATCCTGGGGTTTGCAGTTTCGGGAGGGGCCCAGTACCACGTTTCAAATTAAATTAATTTTCCTCTTGTCATCTTTCTTCACTGTCCAGCTTTTAGAACCAAACATAGAAAATGGGAATACTATGGCCTGGATGAATCTGCCTTTGGCCTTTAATTATATACATTTACACTTGAGAGTCTTCTCTGGTTCCTTTATGGCTACCTTTGTCTTAAGGGCCTTGCTACACTACACCGTTATAGTGCTATTATTCCACTTTCAGCATCCTATGGAATCCTGGGGTTTGCAGTTTAGGGAGGGACATTTAGAATTCTCAGCCAGAGAGCTCTTGGGCTCAGGAAACTACAAACCCCAGAATTCCACAGGAGGTTGAAGGTGGAACAATAACACTATAACAGTGTAGTGTGGAAATGATGTCTTTTGATTTCTTGATTATGGTTTCCCTTTGGATTAATGAGTTGCCCACCATGCTGCTGAGAGGAACTTTCCATAGTTAATGGAAACATTTCTATGAGGAATGTACTTCCAATAAATACTGAAACTAAAACAACTTAAGACACAATGCAAAAACAATAAAGGACTTCAATTTCTTTTAAATCCCTAGTATATTTCTTTTTTTAAAAAAAACAAACTATCGTATCCCAGCTATATCCTCTGGGTTCAGAGGGAAAAAGCAACTTAAAAATTCTGGAATATAAAAATGAAGGGACACCGGCTTTCTTTTTCTTGAGTTATTGCACTGAATTCTGTCCTCGCATTTCATTGCAAACCGTGGTTGCAACATCTTGTAGATTTGCAATGAGGTTCCACCAGTATGCTGGTGAAAACCAACTGGATTTCCCAGTAACATTGGTCTCTCCGAGACCACACATTACCTTAGCTGCTGCCTGGAATGTAGATTAACTACTGTTTTTATAAAGTAGTTATTGTTCTGGATTTATTTAGTTTTAAAGATAATTCCAAATATCATTAGATGTTTGGTACTTTCTGTTTTCTTTCTGCAAAATAACTGGGATAGACGTTTTTCAAATAAATAAATAAAAGAATGAATGAATGAATGCATAAAAGGGAATGGAATAAATATTAGAAATATTTTAAAATAAGATAATAAGTCAATCACAAACCATTCTGGTTGTTGATGAATGTGGAATGCTATTATACAGTAAAAACCGATCTATTTCAAAGATGTAGATTCAGCTCTCAGTGTGTCTTTGTTTTCTGTTGCCTTTTCTGAAAGCTTTGGATGACGCTAGGAGGACCACGCAAAACCTGTTGAAAAGCTTTTCAGAGTAATGACTCCTCATTAAACTCATCAGCTGTAGATGAGCTTCTCACTCTCAAATACCTTTTGAGGGAAGCCTTACAATGAGTAACAAGCAATTCTAAGCCATTCGCTTGGTTTTTGTGCAGCTTCTCATTTGACAAAGCAAGGGCACAGGGTTTCTTTCCCCAAGTCGTATGGCATGGATAGGATTGAGGGAATTTGTCCTAAATAAAGGATGAATGTTGCTGGTGGCCAAGCTCAGGAGGCCAAGAACAAGAGGAAGAAGAGTGAGTCCCATTTTGGAAAAAGGATATTCTGGTAGAAGATAGGGATTTGCTTTCATTTCTAAATGAATGAAAGACAGAACCACATGGTATCTCTTTGGTTGAACTTCCATTCATCTCAAAATGGATACAAAGAGACATGAATGGACGGTCTATTCATTTCAGATGTTCTGTGAGGAGATGGAGTAGGTACCTAGTGGTGGTCTCAGAAAATATCTTCAGTGATCAGTCCTACTAATCATCAAATTATTTTTTCCTCAAATGTTCAAGACATTGCATCATTCTGGAAAATTCTGTGATGCAATAAAAAATAGTGGTGGGAGAAACTGTTTGATATGGTGGACATGTTTTCCCCCTGCCAAGAATGATGGAGAGCATTGTCCCCTCCAAAAAAATAAGTTCATTTCTCATTACTTGTTGCCTTTTAAAGAAGTTATTCATCCTTGAAAGAGTCAACACATTTAGGCCATTTCCACCCTACACTGTTATAGTGGTATTATTCCATTTTCAGCATCCTGTGGAATTCTGGGGCTTGTAGTTTAGGGAAGGGCCTTTAGAATTTTCAGCCAGAGAGTTCTTTGGTTTGTAGCTTAAACCCCAGAATTCCACAGGATGTTGAAAGTGGCATAATACCACTATAAAAGTGTGGTGTGGAAATGGTCTTAGTAGCATATTAGTAATGTATGTTTTAGGTTACTTTCTAATTCCTTTTTTAAAAGGCACTTAAAAATACAGAAAGGCTCTCAATGGCCAAAAATTATTTGCCCCCCCGAAACCCAGCCCCTTTCCTTACCTTACCTTCTTCCGGTGCTGGGATCACATGAGCAGCCTCTGGCAAGAGACTCTCATGTCCGGGGTCCTTCGGCTCTGCATGAGCTGCCTGCTCACGCGAGAGCCTCACCTCTTCCTTCTGCAGTGCAGCCTGGGAATTTCCCAGGCTGTGCTGGGGCAGGAAGTGTGGCCAGCGTGGCTCCGGGGGCTCTGCATGCCAGGTAAGTGTGTGCGGGGCCCGGGAACAAAGCACGATCACACACAATTTTCGCCTTCTAGCCAAAAATGAAAAGGTGTGTGATCAGTGCCTGCCGGCTCCTGGAACATCGCATGATTGTGAGTGCATCATGCAGGTCGCTCCTCACAATCGTGTGACACTCCAGGTGCCCCTTTGCATGGCAAATGCCATTCGAAAAGGGCCCCAGTCTTTTAAGAATAAATATTCAGCTAAGTAATGGATTACAGGTTGTGATGTTATTTTGTACAGTAATGTTGTTAGGCTTTCTTATCCTTCCAAATTATGCAGTTCAGATAATAATACTTCTAAGTGCTGGAATGATGCAATGTCTTGATTATTGTGGGGGAAATAAAATGGAGGACAATAGGAGCGCCAAGTGGTGTTCCTTCTCCTCTTGTTATCACAGAAGGCAGCAGTTTGTATTTTAAGAGAGTGCGAGGGAGAATGAGTGAGCGGGGAGTTTCTTGCTGGAGTTAATTGAAACATGATGGCATCTTGGCAGATGGAAAAGAGACTGTTCTAGTTGCTGGGAGCAAGAAGAAGATCCAGTAGATTTTCTGGCTGCTTTTAGGTGCCTGCTTCCTTTGTTGGTGCAGCGTTTGTGTCATTGTAAATAAATGTTCTAAACTGCAAGGAAGAAGCCATGACACTTTAATGACTAATAGATTTATTGCGGCATAAACATTGGTGGACCAGAGACCATTTTCATTAGAGACGTCTGAAGCTATCCTCTGCAAATATATTGTTGTTGTGTGCCTTCAAGTTGTTTCTGACTTAGGGCAAACCAAAGATGAACATATCATGGAGTTTGGTGGGGCTGAGAGTGTGTGACATGCCCAAGGTCACCCAGTGGCCAAGTGGGGAATCGAACCCTGGTCTCCTGGGTCACAGTTCAATTGTCATGCCCCAGCCCTAGGACTCAGGTGCAAACACAAACAGGATCACCCCAACAGGCACAACACAGAGACATGAACAAGACAAAACTTATTGCAGCCAGCATAGATGAGAAAGGGAGAGCCCACAAGACTTTGCCTTCTCTATATGGAGATATATTAAATAGGCAAACAGCTGGGGGAGGCTGTTGGCTAATAAATACAAAGGATGGGATGGGGAGAAGTCCAGTGCAGACAACTGGTGGAAGCAATGCCTTCTTCTTTTGGATCCTTTGCTCATGTTCCTGGAAAACCTCGACCCTCCCTTTGTGTGCTGACTATGCTGCTGGATGCTCCTTTGAACTGACACGGAATTTATTACTGACTTGGACTGCTGAAAAAAGCGAACAAACCATAACTGACTGACAAGCTTTTGTAAACCTTGGCCATTTCTGCACTACGCTGTTGTAATGCTATTATTCCAATTTCAGCATCCTGTGGAAATCTGGGGTTTGTAGTTCACTGAAGCCAAAGAGCTCCCTGGCTGAGAATTCCAAAGGCTCCTCCCTAAACTGTGAACTCCAGGATTCCACAGGATTTTGAAAATGGAATGATAGCACTGTAACAGTGTAGGGAACAAATGCTCCTTGTCTGTGGCTGCTACTTTAGATTCTAGTAGAGGATTGTGAACTGTGGCTGGCTTTCCGGGCAAGACACAAATGCTTAAATCACTACTCCATGCAGCTTTCATTTGCAGTTTAGGGAAGGGTTTTTAGAATTCTTAGCAAGAATGCTCTAGTGCTTTCCAAAACTACAAACCCCAGCAATCCAAAGAATGGAATCATGACAGTTAAAGTGGAATCACAGTAGTATAATAGCGTAACCTGAAAGGTATTCAGAAACCTCACAATGGCATGCATTGCCCACACCACCATTTTCTTCTTTTGATAACCCTCTAAAGTAGATTTTGTTGGAAGTTAGCCACTGGCATAAGGCTAACCCATAAGCATCACGAATAAGTATGGATTTGAAACTTGGCTTCTCCAGATGAAGATCATTTCTGCACTACTCTGTTATAGCGGTATTATTCCACTTTCAACATCCTGTGGAATTCTGGGGTTTTTAGTTTAGGGGGGCCAAAGAGCTCTCTGGCTGAGAATTCTCAATGCCCCTCCCTAAACTGCAAATCCCAGGATTCCACAGGAAATTGAAAGTGGAATAATAGCACTAGAACAGTGTAGTGTGGAAATGACCCTAGTAGAACCAACCAACCTCTGCATAACACCAGTGCTCTCTATCTTTTGATTATTTTCTTCATTACAAACAAAATATTGGAAGATTGCTATATATACTTATTGTTTCCTCTAAGATGAGACAAAGGGCTCTGAAAGAAGGAAATTTTTCTTTGACCCCTCTTATGGTGCTTCATCTGTCACACAGTTTTTGTCTCTATTCAGTCCTTCAGACAATCCCAACGTTGACAATGTTAGAAGCCGGCTGCATTTTAAAGTGCTTGTAGTGACTCATTTCTTGCTGATCTGAGTCCAAATCCTACACAAGCAAATAGAAGAAAACAAACAAACAAACAAACAAAACATAACCCAAATCACACAGTTCCCATAATTAAGGGCTATTGGTCTTTGATTCTCTTAATCACTCATGTTGCACATATAATTCAAAACAGAAACAGTCAGACTAAAAGGCATGTGTGATTAAAAACTAATCATGAATGGTTTGAGTTATCTTAAGTCTTTGCATCTGTCCATGTGATGAGAGCAGGGCAGAAGTTTGTCTGAAGAAGGAGGTTGCTTCCAGTGTTGTATAATACATATTTTTCTGTGACCGTGAGCCTTTTTACACTACACAATTATAGCACTATGATTCTACTTCAGTTGCCACTACTCCATCCTATGGAATCCTGGGAGGTGTGGTTCAGGGAGGCACTGGAGAGCTGTGGCTTAGGATTTGGAATTTATTGTTCTTATGTACCTTCAAGTCAGCTCCAGTTTATGGTAATCCTGTCATTGAACATTTCCACATGCCACTTGTATAGCGCAATGATTCCACTTTCAACCTCCTATGGAATCCTGGGGTTTGCAGTTCCGGGAGGGGCCAGCTGGCTCCTCCCGAAACTACAAACCCCAGGATTCCATAGGAGGTTGAAAGTGGAATCATCACGCTATAAGTGTGTGTCATGCGGAAATGGCCATTGACATTTTTGGGGAATTGATACAGAGGTTTGTCATTGTCTTCCTCTAAGGTTGACAGATAGTAACTTGACCAAGGGTACCCTCTAAAAGTCTGAACAAATATTCAAACACTGGTCTTGTGGAGTCTAAGGTACTTTCTGCACTACACTGCTATAGTGCTATTATTCCACTTTCAGCATCCTATGGAATCCTGGGGTTTGCAGTTCAGGGAGGGGCCTTTAGAATTCTCACCCAGAGAGTTTTTTGGCCTCAGGAAACTACAAACCCTGGAATTCCACAGGATGATGAAAATGGGATAACAGCACGATAACAGTGTAGTGTGGAAAGGCTCTAACACACAACCCATTATGTAATGCTGGCTTTCTAAATGCCTCTCCCTGAAACGCGCATTCCAGGATTTCATAAGCTGGAACCATGGCATTTAAAGTGAAACCATAGCACTGTAGCTGTATGGTGTGACAAACTCCTGTGGTCAAATGTGTTGTAGCTGCTAGACAGGTGGTGATAGACCAGGCCTGGGGAGACTCAAATTCTCTTTCCCACTCAGACATCAAACTCTTTCATGCTACAAAGTTACAGTGTTATGATTGCACTTTAGCTGGAATCATACTGCTATAATTTCATAGGCCACCTCCAATGGAATCTTTGGTTTTGTGGCCATTTCCGCACTGGACTGTTATAGTGCTATTATTCCACTTTCAACATCCTATGGAATCCTGGGGTTTGCAAAGGCCCCTGTCTAAACTGCAAACCCCAGGATTCCATAGGATGTTGAAAGTGGAATAGTACGCTCTAACAGTCCAGTGTGGAAATGGCCTTGTGGTTTGTCAAAGCACTAGAGCTCTCTTTTAAATGTTGTTGTTGTGGTGTTCCTCAACTGAGGAAGACACATCTCTGAATCTCCAAGACCCAAGTGGGGCAGTTGAGGATACCACGACTCAAAGATCTCTCATCCATAGGGTTGCCATAAGTCGAACTCGACTTGATGGCAGTTAACCACAACAACAATTACATGTTTTAACTTATGTTAATATTATTAATAGTTTAATTCTATTTTAATTCTGATTTTTTGTATGTTTTAAACTATGGCCATTTCCACACGGGCTATTTGAAACGGTGCAGTCCGTCCTCCAGGGAAGATGTCTGCACCTGGGAGTGGACTGGATCTGGAGTACTTAATGTAGATCTGCACCTCAGCCTGCTCTGGAACGACCCCAAGTGGTTGTCCAGCGTGCTTTTGAAAGACCAGACAAATCAGTGCGCCACTGTGAGCCTGCTCCCTTGTGCAGAATCGCAGGCTCGCACCAATGCGAGCCTGCGATCTGCTGGGGATGGGCTTTAGGCTGGCGAACTTCAATGGTTGGTCAAGACCCTTGACCAACTGGAAGCCGCCATTTTCGACGCCGGAGCAGTGTGGAGTGATGAGCGCGCACTGCTCCGGAGCAGCCTGGACCAGACTGGGGAGCCAGAAGATCCGGTAAGTAGAAACGTGGGGCGATTCCCTCACCCCGTGTGGAAATGGCCTATAATGTAATCTTGGGGGAGAAGAGGATGAGGGGTAGAACGAACGAGAGGTTTTCTTTCTTTAAAGATGGTGGACAGTTTTGTTCTTTCCTACAGCATCCTTCATCTCGCTGTGGTTCGTAAGCAGCACCTGAACAAAAGATCCCTCTCCTAAGACTGCTCCCAGCAACTGGTATTCAGTGGCACGTTGCTTTTATGAACATGGAGAATCTATACATCTATCACAGCCACCAGCTATCGATAACCCAGCATGCTGTGAATGTGCATAATCATCTTTTAAAACCATATAATCATCATCACATTGTGTGGCTGCAAATTACGTGTCAAAATTTCAAACTTTCTAGGAAATTGAAATGGTCTGCATGAGCAAGACTGCATTTCTAAACATATGGATAGGTGACAGGGATGGAAAAGAAATTTCTTGCATTCAGATTTCCCTGTGAAAGTAGTGCTTTTGCATCTTCCCTAACACTACCGGCAGGTCGGACCGGTACGTTTATGGGTGTGTAGATGCATTTTGGTCGAAGAAAATCCACATAAAACCATGTATATGTCTGAAAAAATGTTCACAACCATTTCTTAAATTTTTTATTTATAAGCACACACACACACACACAAAGACAAAAGACAATCAAGATGACAAGTCACAACATAGCCAAGTAATGCAAACATTAATTCAAATGTTAATTCAACATTAAAACAAATGTGTACTTGCAAAGTGTGGGCAGGCCTCTCAGATCTGCTTTCATCTTACTTTCAAGTTTTGGGAATTTTCATGACTTCTTCTTTTGCTTTTTTAAGGTACTGGAATCTGTTGCTCATTTTTTATTATTGTTTTATTTATTGTTTCATTTGTTTATTTATTTATTTATTTATTTATTTATCATATATGTGTATGTTACATAAGTATAACAAGTATATAGCTATAACAAGTATATAAAATATAACAAGTATATAGGTACTGTCACATTGTCTTGAAAAAGAAAAAAAGGACACCATAGAAACACTTACGTGTTCTTTTTATGTATTGTAAGCTTAATCTTAGCAATAAATTAATCTTAACAGTTTGAAACTGTAATACTAAAAAATACTGTTCAATATATATAGAGGAGAGTAAACATTCAGGTAATTCTGTCCCGTATTGTTCAATTTCCTTCTCTTTCATTTTATAGTCATGCTAAACAATACCAAATAAGTATACAATATTAGCCAAAGAGAGTCTTTAGAGATCAGAATAATAGAAAATTATATATGTATGTGTGTGCATATATATATATAATTTCAAAATATGGGTAAAGGATATTTTCCCCTTTAATTATACAGCTTAACAAATCTGTTGTTTATTTAAAGAACTCCCCCTTTTGAGTTTTGCTGTTTTGTCAAATTCTGATCAAAAACTGACTCCACTTTCAACATCCTATGGAATCCTGGGGCTTGCAGTTTAGGGAGGGGCCATCTGGTCCCTCCCTAAACTGCAAACCCCAGGATTCCATAGGATGTTGAAAGTGGAATCATAGCGCTATAACAGTCTAGTGCGGAAATGGCCTATATCTGGTGTGTTCTTGTAAAATTCTTGAAATGCCTTCATGCTATACCGTCAGTACTTACATTACAATGAAAAAGAAAGCATAGCGCATGAGAGGAAAGCTGCATATAGCCCATATGTCCAAGTAATCTGTATCTTGGTACATGTGAATACACATTTTAAAGTCCTTTGCTTGTTAAATCATCCAAATGGCTCCCCTTTTCTGTCCACGGAAACAGCATTTCACCCTGGAGGGCCTCTCTTAACATGGGGAGAAAAAAACATAGCAGATGAACGCTGCCTTGCCTAAGCAAAGCGCATGCATTTAAATCACTTATATTTTACTTTTTTATGATGCAATTGTGAATTATGTTGTTTTGCATTTGTAATTAGGGGTTGAAGCAGATGGTAAAGGCTCCGTTTAGTGATGTACTGGAGTTGGTGGCACTCTCCATCAGGCCTGTTGGTTTGAGAAAAATGCTGAGGAAGGAAGCACATTTGGGGAGTGGTCTGAGACCAAGGTTTTTGTGTCAGATTATAGGCTGGAAAATAAAAGGAAGTGAAATACCTGGGCTTTAAGAAGTGTATTGCAGGTGTGACACTCTGGCGGATGGGAGATCTGATTTGGTGGGCACCAGTATAATGAGATTTCTTGGTTGGAAGTTGGCATCTTTCCATTAGCCCTGCCCTGTGCCTTTGAGAGTGGTCTGTCACATTGGCCTCATTCTGAGCATCATGTTGATCAACCCTCTCTCACTTGATGCACTCCAGGTTGCATGAACCACAGCACCCATCATCCTCAGTCAGCATGGGAGCTGCCATCTAGAACAGTGAAGTCAGAGAAGGCTAACCTAAACTATGACAAGCCAATGCAATTCTTGGCTGCATCAATAGGAGTATGGTGTCTAGATCGAGAGAGGTACTGGTACCACTCTACTCTGCTTTGGTTAGACCCCGTCTTGAATACTGTGTCCAGTTCTGGGCACCCCAATTCAAGAAGGATATTGACAAGCTGGAGCAGGTCCAGAGGAGGGTGACCAAAATTGTGAGAGGCCTGGAAGCCATGCCCTATGAGGATAGACTTAGAGAGCTGGGTATGTTTAGTTTGCAGGAGAGAAGGTTAAGAGGGGACATGATAGCCATGTTTAAATATTTGAAGGGATGCCATGTAGAGGAAGGAGAGGGCTTGTTTTCTGCTGCTCCAGAGACCAGGACAAGGAGCAATGGATTCAAGCTGCAGGAAAGGAGATTCCACCTGAACCTCAGGAAGAACTTCCTGACAGTCAGGGCTGTCTGGCAGTGGAATCTGCTGCCTCGGAGTGTAGTGGAGTCTCCTTCCTTGGAGGTTTTTAAGCAGAGTCTGGATGGCCATCTGTCAGGAGTGCTTTGAGGGTATTCCTGCATGGCAGGGGGTTGGACTGGATGGCCCGTGTGGTCTCTTCCAACTCTACATTTCTATGATTCTATGATTCTATGACTTTCTGTTTGGACGGATCTTTGCCAGCTGCATGGCAGAGGGTTAGACTCAGTAGCCCTTGCGGTCTCTTCCAGCTCTTTGATTCAATGACTGATTACTCAGACGGGACAGGCTTTGCACAGTGTGATAGATTTTCTGTTTGTTATTTTTGTTGGTGTTTTTTCCTAGTCTATACTTTTAACTGCTTTTAATTTCTTGATAGCTTGACGTTCACATTTTGTGAATTTTTAACTATTTTTAAAAATTCTGTTGTAAGCCATTTTGCATTCTGAAAAAGGAATAATAATAACAATCTAAATAGGTACTTGTGTACCGATTGGTGCAAATTTGGGGCTTAGGCACTTCCTCTCACTTTTCCTCCCCTATCCATAAGATAACTGAGCATGAAAACGTTTACTTTCACTTTATTTTCTCCCCCAATTTCTGTGTATGTATAAACACAGGAGAACTGTGATTTATTTTATCCAAAGCGGGTAGGATTTGAAACCACAGTTTAATCACGAGTTATTATAATGAACAAATCACAGTTCCCCAAGTCTGGGGCTAATGAAGAACTGCAAATTGTTCAGTACTGAATATAGAAGTCCGGATTCTTCTCTACTCACCTACGAAAAAGATGGAAGAGAGAAGACATGTGGAACTATTGCACTCTAATACACAAAGACTTTCACGTTTGGGAAGGTGTTTGGGCATCATGGCCTGAATAGCCCTCGCTCTTTGATTCTGTCCATCTCTTGACAGCCACTGTATCATTGCCAGTGAAGATTAGTGTCCCCATATCAATGGGGCAGTGAATCCACTATGGATTTTAGGATAACTTCAAAGGAGTTATACAAGCTGCTGGTCCTATTTGAGAGGAGAAGGGTCAGTACTTAGGGAGTTCCTTTAAACATCAGACTGAAATCCAGAACGGATTCAACACCTTGGATAATTCTTTCAAAGGTCAAACTAGAACCCACCCTGGCTTTTTCAGACCATTTCCGCACGAGTTTGTTATAGCGCAATAATTCCACTTTCAGCCTCCTATGGAATCCTTGGGTTTGCAGTTTCAGAAGGAGCCAGCTGGCCCTTCCCTAAACTGCAAACCCCAGGATTCCAGAAGATGTTGAAAGTGGAATCATCACGCTATAACAGTCTAGTGCGGAAATGGCTTCAGGCTCTCATTTCAGGGTATAAATTCAATCAATCAATCAATCAGTTGTGAAACAAATAAATTGCCCCACTCACTCCACCACGGGTCTCCCTGTTTGGGGAGGGAATGAAGCTCAGCAGGCATCCAGAGAGGGCAACCCCAGACACAAGCCTTGTTTCAATGAGATAACAATGAATGAAAGCTTTATTGATCCAGAGCCACAGCATCAATAGTTCAACAGACACCTATACAGGGTACCACAGTCCGTCAAATCTTTGGCCATTTCCACACCAGATTATTATATGGCTATGATTCCACTTTCAACATCCTATGGAATCCTGGGGTTTGCACTTTAGAGAAGGGCCGGACTTTCAAATTACCTTTCACCAGAGCTTGGACGTTTAGGTTGGAAATTGCTCTGATAACATCAAAGGTTAGAAATTGGGAAATTAATTCATTACTGTCAACACCGTTAATTGAAATTGTTTAATTAGCTGATTACTGCCAGTTAACTTGTTACTGAAAACATTAACATGGGGACTTCTATATGGGTTACAGAGAATGGCCCAGAGGTTGTCACTAGGGGCACATTTGGTCATTGGCGCTTTCAAAAGTGTTCTTTCTCCTCTTTTAAAGTAATTGTCTTTCACTCTAAAATCTAGAAACATTTTACTTTGAGACAAGCCTGTGTGAGCCAGGGAACAACACCTAGGTCATTTACCCTACACTGTTATAGTGCTACAATTCCACTTTCAACTTCCTGTGGAATTCTGGGGCCATTTCCGCACAAGACCGTTATAGCGCTATGATTCCACTTTCAACATCCTATGGAATCCTGGGGTTTACAGTTTCGGGAGGTGCTGGCCGACTCCTCCCGAAACTGCAAACCCCAGGATTCCATAGGATGTTGAAAGTGGAATCATTGCGCTATAACAGTCTCTTGCGGAAACAGCCTGGGATTTATAGTTTCCTGAGGCCAAAGAGCTCTCTGGCTGAGAATTCTAAAGGCCCCTCCCTAAACTGCAAACCCCAGGATTCCATAGTAAGTTGGAAGTAGAATAATAGCCCTGCAACAGTGTAGGGCAGGAATGACCAAGGTTTACAAAAGTATACAAATCAGTTAACTTTTTGTTTGTTTGTATGTCTCAGCAGTCCAAAGGAAGTCAGAAGCTGTGGAAAGAGGACATATTGCTTTACAGCTCCTTTCTGACCTTGAATTACACTAGGCATTCCCCATGGCTGCATCATAAAATACCCAGTACTATCAAAGCTTTTACTTTATGACAGCTAAAACATTCCACAGCACACTTGGTCATGATTCAACTTTGGTAAGGTTAGTTTTAAGATATGAGCCCATATATATTTAATGCTACTTATATATTACAACATTTATCAATGCAGAGGCAGTGAGTGAGTGTGGCAATTCTGAGGAGTCAGCAAAAATGGATTTTGTCAGAGATCTTTGGGTGGGCATGCTCTCCTTTTTGCATCCACTTTTTTTTTTTAAAAAAATCCTTCCTTCTGAGTAAATTGGTGAAGGACTATATTGTGCAACATTTGCTTTTGGCTTGGAATTCCACCTGGAAGCTCACTACTTCTGAGCAGATGTAGGTAGGAGTGTGCTGTACCCACATGGCAACTTCAACTTTTGGCTTCCATTTTAGGATGCCACTAGAGGGCAGGGCAGAACTGAAATGTGATGCATCTGGAAGGGGACGTTGAGACCCATATCCAGCAGGTAGTATTACCTGCTCAAAATAAGAGAAAGTCACATTTTGCTCCACCTGCTTTGACTTTGGCCACACTTACTTTGTTCTTGGGGCCTCGCCCTACTGGAATGTTTCCCTGAGACTATTCTCAGATTGAAGTTTGGCCTTTTAGTTGAAAAAAGTTTCTTTACACTGACACAAAACACAATTTAGGTCAACAACCTTCAGCCTTTTGAGATCTATTGTCAACTCATCTGGTGACCTGCTCCTTAACTGTTGCCACATTTGACATGTTAAATTTGGATGCTCTATCAGTGTGGTAGTAGTGCCCTGCTGGAATCCACCATAGACCATGTTGGAGCCAAAGTAATGAGATCCAACCTATTAATAGGTTTTGATCCAACAACTGAAGACCAACAATTTAGTTCATGGATGGGGACTGCTGATAAATTCCTACTTTGATCAGCCCTCTCTAGCAGAGCCAAGGGTGAGAGATTTGGGGAGTTGCAGTCCAGCAAAAATTGGAGAGCCGCAGTTTCCCATTTGGAGTGATGGTCTGAACCAGAACACAGAGAGGAAGCAAACAAGATCTTCCTCACTGCTATGTCTTCTTCATCCTGACAAAAGCTTTAGTATGTTAATGGTGTGTGTGTCTATGTGGGTATGGGAGAGTGCAATAATTAACCAGATGCACATCCAGCATTGATCCCAATAAATTAATGGAAAACAGAAAAGCAATCCTTGCTAGGAATGTTTTGGGATCTTCTGGAGTCTGTGTGCAGCTTTCTTCTGTGATGAGCCATGGAAGTACAAGTGATAACTTCTTCGGGAAAGCCCTAGATGGTCTCCACCCATGCAAAATGGTGGTAGCTGATATTTGCAACATGGTCTTTCTGTGATCTGCTGTCAGGCTGGAAGCCTGTTCTTGGTTGTCCTTTGGGCCTTAGTTCTCCCTCCTCAGTCATGTCTCCCAGTTTTCCATTTAGAAGAGCTGTTCATGGAACGGTAGCACCTCCCTTGGTTGTTCCATGATGCATACCAATAGATCTAATTTATTTCTCCATCTTAACTACTACCTTTCCCCCCATAGCCAGTAAGCTCCTGACTTCTCATGGAAGTCCAACTCTGATAGTTCACAATGCATTTCAAGTTTTCTTCTGAATGAAACCTACTCATTCCAATGGAATGTGCAAAACAGTAGACAATGTGCTTCATCTTTAATAGACTACATCTGTATTACTAAATCTTAACCACCTTAGGCACGATGCACACACAAATAAGCTGTTGGTGTGTAGCGTACAGGTGTTTTTGCTTATGTTTGCCGACTAACACAATATTAGTTGGGCTCAGAGAGGGTGGATCAAGAGGAGGGAGAGGTGGATACCGCATACAATTATTTGACACAAGCAGAAAGAACATCGTCTATAAGCACAGTCAATTACTATAATTTGCATGCCTATTGCACTTTGCGTTCAAAGGACTAATGATGCTTTGCAAACATAAAGTAAGGAATGCTTGTGTGCAACATTTAAGAGGAAAGCCTCTGGAGCAGAGATGAAAAAGAAGGACTTCATTGGGAGTTGTGATGGAAACCCAGTTCACATGGGGAGGACAGCTTTACATCTGGACCACCCCCTCTCAGGTGGCTGGGTCACATTACCATAGGTTCGTACACATCATAAATTCACACGAAAGGGTCCTAGCATCCTCTTTTCCATGATACAATAGATATATGCAAGAGAGGAGGAAGGATGGGGGAAGAATTGATGGCCATCTGTCGGGATTGATTTGAGGGTGTTCCTGCATGGCAGGGGGTTGGACTGGATGGCCTGTGTGGTCTCTTCCAACTCTGAATTTCTATGATTCTATGATTCTATACATCGTGTGGTCATCACTGTGTGCTTTCACACCGTTTCTGACTTATGCTGCTTCTAAGGCAAACCCATCATGGAGTTTTCTTGGCAAGGTTTGTTCAGAGGGATTTGCCTTTGCCTTCACCTGAGGCTGAGAGTGTGTGACTTGTCCATGGTCACCCATGGAGCTTCCATGGCCAAGGGGGAATTCAAATCCTTGTCTCCAGGGTTATAGTTCAACATTCAAACAACTATATCATGCTGGCCATCACTCATCATAGGATCACCTACCTGCTATTTGAAGACACAACATGTCATAACAGGGAGGGGCTCTTAATAAATCCTTTCACTTTATGTATTAAACTTTTTATTGTTGTGTTGTTGTTGTGTGCCTTCAAGTTATTTCTGACTCATGGCAACTCTAGGTGAACATATCACAGGCTTTGTTCAGAGGGGGTTTGTCATTGCCTTCCTCTGAAGCTGAGAGAGTGTGCTTTATCCAAGATCATCTGGTGGATTTCCATGGTTTAGCTGCCCTTTGAATCTTGGTCTCCAGATTTGTAAGCCAATACTCAAAGCCCTACACCATACTGCCTCTTGAAACTATTTCTCCCCTTTTTCTCACTATCTCAGGGTGGCATACAATAAAATCAACCTGGCCAGTGTAAAAAAATTAAAACAGTTAAAAAACCCAACACTTCCAATCAGCTAAATTCATGCTAAACAAGTTAAAAGAAGAAAGAAGAATAGGTAGACTGATGAGAGTAAAAAGAAAGCAAATGTGCCATCCCTCCATCCCATGCACTGACCCAAAATAAAAATTTATGTACGCATTTCAGCAAAAACAACGCATTTTATATGCCTTGTGATGTGCTACACAAGCCATGGATTGTATCTCAGAACTCAGAAGAGTGCAAATGTGATTCATTAAAAGGGATAGCTGCGTCACTCTGTTTTAGCATAAGAAGCATAATGAAGTGGACTGAAATCCACCGAAGTTTATGCAAGTAGAAACCAGTCTCAAAGGTACGACTAGATTCCTTTATGCTTTTTGTTTTTTGCCATTGTTTTAAGTCACCAATTAGTTCTGGCCATAAGGATTAGATCTGTTTACTAAAACCTGTCTGAAAAAAAATTCTCAAGAGAGAAAGGAATTCTATAGTCTACCACAGACAGACATTAGTTTACTACCAAAGTGAGAGAGACTGATATGAAATTTGTCAGGCCAGAAATAGAAACCCAAGGGGACTTTGAAGGCACCACGTTTGAAGCTACAGTATTTTGAAAGAAGTCATTGGCCCATCATCCCTAGCCAGACTCTTTCCAGGTATTTTGTGGGAATGGATATAGCTCAGTACATACTCTGCATGCAAAAGGTCCTGGATTCAATTCCTGATATCTCCAGGTAAAGCTGGAAGATATTCTTATTTAATTACCTGGACAAACTCAATACTTGCCTAGGTGGATCAAATGTCTGACTCAGTGCATGCTGGTATCTTAACTGTATTTGACCACAGAAGCTATCAGCCTTGGTCGACATGTGCAGTAGTCAGGAATGAGGGGAGCTTTAATTTTCTTTAAAAAGAGGGATGTGTGAGATATTTGATTTTTTTAAAAATGTGCAAAATGACCAAATCCACACATTCTATTTCAAACAGAGACATAGATGCAATCAGAAGTCAGAAATCCATGCGCTTCAGGTTTGCAATGCTCCTTATAAAAGAAAACAAAACAAAATCATGACGTGCACATTGAAAAATGCACAAAAAATTCATGATGTGGTAGAAATCCTTCATCAGATGATATGATTCATAACTTTATGATGTTCCGTATTGACAGGGCACGCAACACTTCTAGTGAACTGCAGCAAGGCCAAAGTTAATATGCTCAACAATATATGCCCATTAAAATTAAATTATATTTAAACTTTTGTTATGATATGAACTTTTATCTGTACTTGTGCTAACTTTTGTAAGCTGCTTGGAATCCCAGGGCTGGGTGAAACAGAGTGGAAATGAACAAAATAATTGATTGACAGCAGTCGATGCAAATTTCCATCTCTGGTGTGTTGGGCTACAATTCCTGGTGGTGTTTGACTTAGCACACTGGCATGAGTCACCTGGCTTTCTCTGAGTGCTGTGTTATTTCCATTAGATTGCCTAGGCTGATCTGCAGGGGCTGGTGGATGAATGGTGCTCTCTTCTCTTGACAGAGTGTTGGATTCGATAACCTTTTTATTTCCTGCCACCATTGCAATTTCACGGAAGCAAACCCTGTGTATAATGGGGTTCCAGATAAAGATCTGCAGCTCCAGTTAAGAAACAATTTGAAGGACCAATTAAAATGTCACATCCTTCAATGGAGGCAACTGAAAATTCTAACATTTGTAATCCTTGAGATGACCATGCTAGACAAATGCTACTAAGAACACATGTTCCAGCATTGCACATAGTTAGGGATGGGTGAGCAACTTATTCAGTTCATTGTGTGTGTGTGTGTGTGTGTGTGTGTGTGTGCAAGCTTTCCAATATTTGCAAATTTCTTCAGTTAAGGTTGCCAGGTCAGGGCTACATCAGGCCCCAAGGTTTCAGGACCTGCACCTCAGAGCTAGGGATGTCATTTTGTGATTTCACAGTGGCCATTTCTGTACTACACTCTTATAGTGCGATTATTCCACTTTCAACATCCTATGGAATCCTGGGGTTTGCAGTTTCGGGAGGGGCCATCCCCAGCTTGTTGGGGGCATCTATAGAAATGTTTCAAAATACATGCTATTTGTAAGTTGTTCGCCGCCTCGATCCATATGGAGAGGCAGGATACAAATAAATGAATAAAAGAAAAGTGGAATCATTGCGCTATAACAGACTCATGTGGAAGTGGCCCATGTTGGCTGGAGAAGTCCATAGTTCCAAAACTTTATTTTTCCAGACTCCAGATTTAGGAATATGCCCTCTTTTTGTACCTTTCTCATGTCTTCTTCCATTTCAGACTTCCTCTTTCTGTCTTTCCCTCCCACCAACATTGATATCTTTCCTTTTATACCAGATACAGAAACCTCCTTATTACCAGACATGTTGCAACACTGGGAAGCATCATTGTATCCCTTTGACATTGATACTGATTGCAGCCTTTCATATAACTGTCACAATATCAACTGCCTGTTTTCTTCTGCATGCCGACAGAGCTGACAAAACTTTTTGTCACCCTTAGCTATTTAAACGTTGCTAATTTTGATGAGGCGCTATTAATAAACTGGGTTAGCACAAGCAACTGTCTGTTGTTCCAGGGAGTAGGTTAGCTTTTGTTTTGGAGAAGACAAGAGTTCATGAAGGTCTGGCTTGGAGAGCCCTTTAGTTTCTGAATTTAAAATCATAGGCTTGCTTGCTTGCTTATTTATTTATTTATTTATTTATTGGATCATATACATTTTCGTCCTATTGTCACATAAATACAGAACAATAGAAATGTTTGGTCTCCTTTTATCTTTTTAATTTAAAAAACTGCTTCAGTACCATTCACCCAAATGTTGGTGCTAAAATACATATGAGTTTTGATATACGTGCTCTCAATATACAGGATTTCCCCCAATCCACCTATTTATTCAAGCCATTTCTTTAGCAGAATGCATGTTTGCACATTATTTTGACCAATATATTTATTTTTTGGTGTGCATTGTCTCCTAACATGTGCATTTCATCTTTCTTGCTTGCTTCCTTCCTTCCAGTTAGAGAAGGCTGTCACAAAATCAGAGACTTGTACATTTTGAAGGCTGACTGCTTTTGGGTTCATTTCCTGGTTCAAAGAGAGAGAGCGTGATGTGGTGGTTTGAGCATCGAACTACGATCCTGGAGACCAGGGTTCGATTCTCCACTCAGCCATGGAAACCCAGTGGGTGATCTCACATACAGCCCCCAAAAATCCTGTGATAAGTTCACCTTATGGTTGCTATAAATCAGAAATTACACACAACAACCACAATAGTATAGGTAGGACTACACTGAAATGCAAATTGAACAAGTTTCTCAACTATGGCCATTTCCACACGGGGCGAGGGAATCGCCCCGTGACACTACTCACTGGACTTTTGGGCTCCCTGGTCCTGTCCACGCTTCTCCGTGGCAGTCCATGGCCGTGGCCGCCGCTCTGTACTGCTCCGGGGACGAAAATGGCGGCTTCTGGTGGGTCAAGGGTCTCGATCAACCGCTGAAGCTCGCCAGCCTAAAGCACACCCCCGGCAGATCACAGGCTCACACCAATGCGAGCCTGCGAATCTGCATATGGGAGCAGGCTTGCAGTGGAGAACTCCGTGCTTTTGAAAGACCTGTTTTTAGTGGTCTTTCAAAAGCACGCTGGACGACCACTTGGGGTCGTTCAGGAGTGGGCTGGAGTGTGGGTCTACGTTCAATAGGTCCGACCCAGTCCAGTCCCAGGTGCAGACGTCCTCCCTGGAGGATGCTCTGCCCCATTTAAAAAACCCCATGTGGAAATGGCCTATGCTTACTAAGGCCCTTTCCAAGCCTTGCCTTATTGCGTTGTCCTCTGGTCACAATCCTGGTAGTGACTCTCCTGGGAAGGGAGTGCAACAAGAATGCTCCCCTCCACACCAGACAGGCTCCCTGTGGAAGGCAGCATGATGGACACGCCTCTTCTTGGGTCAGGAAGTGCTCCATCACACTTCTGAGCCTTCCAAAGGGCAGGTAAGTGTGGGAGCACAGTGTGATCAGGGGTCATTGACAGGGAAAATCCATCAATGATCTACCCCAGTATCACACTGTCTGGCAATGAAAGAAGGACGGGACTGTGACAACTTCATGCAGAAGTGTCATAGCAGTCCCACTCCTCTCCTGTCCCCATGTAGGGAGGATGCTGGTTTGTGAAAAGGGTCTAAGAAGGGAGGACAAGTGACCTGTTTCTCAAGAAATACAGCTTTAGATTGCCAGAATGGAAGAGGAAAAGAACCAGGAGTCACCTGCTCATGATTTGCTCTTGGAGTTTCACTCGTCTAATCTTAATTCACACTTCATGAATAGTTTTGGTCAAATTTCATCACCCATTTGTTGTGAGCCTCTGAGGACTACAAGGCAGCCAGCCAGTTTTGTGCTAGAACAGGTATTCCTGTTCCAAAAACCAGAACTGAAAAGCCAAACGCCCTTGGAGGATGGTTTGAATGTGTGTCTGTGAGTGCATACATGCCTGAATATGAACTCCAAGCTGGCTGCATATTCCCTATTAGATGGAACTCAGAAGACATGAATTTAGGTTGACAGCATGGTTTGATCTAAATTTCAAAGGGAAAATTGGAACCATACTTGGGGTGCAAAGAAGTTCTGTAAACAAAATAATCCACACCATGTCATCATCCTTCTTGATTCCTCTCTTCTGTTTTAGTCATTCTATAAAATTGGGCCATGGTGCAATGAAAGAGTTGGCTAATCAATCATCTGATATTGAATAATTTTTTTTTCTTTGTAGAGGTGAAATTATAAACTTTATGCTGATATACTGATGTGATCCTCAGCAGAACAAACAAGACTGTGCACTTTTTACTTATAGGAAAGAACAGGTGTGGCCTATACATGTATGTTATTTTTTAAGGTGAAACACACAGCCATTTCTGTACTAGACAGTAAGAGTGCTGTTATTCCACTTTCAACTTCCTATGGAATTCTAGGGTTTGCAGTTTAGGGAGGGGCCTTTGAGGTTGAAAGTGGAATAATAGCACTGTAACTGTCTAGTATGGAAATGACCCCAGTTTGTTTCTAAGCCTAATCAGAGTTCTTGTTGTGTGCCTTCAAGCTGTTTACGACAAATGGAGACTCTCAGACAAATCTTTCATGGGGTTTTCTGGGACTGAGAGTGTGTGTGACATGCCCAAGGTTGGCCACTGGGTTTCCATGACCAAATGGGGAATCGAACTCTGGTCTCCAGGGTCATACTCCAACACTCAAACCACACTGGCTCTCTAATCTCAGTTATGGGTGGTTATCTTTAACATTCCTACTGGCTAGTGACACAAATGCTGGTTGAAGTTCCTTAAAGGACTTGTTCTTCCCTTATCAACCCACCCTTGTCTTAAGATTTTCCTCTGGGATTCTTTGCCAGTGAAAAACATTGTGCAGGAAGTAGGCAGAGGGGCTTCTTTGTGGTGGCACCCAGCCTTGCAATCAGTCTTCCTTATTGGTTTGAGCAGGCACATTTCTAGATGGAGCATGGGGGATGGACACAAAGTGTATAGCAAAAGTGGATCTCTTACCCCCTTCCCCATAACTGGTTGAGATGATATGAGCCCCTGGCCAAGGGAAGAAAAAGCCAATGACCTTTCCTTTAACTCTTCCTTCATGAAGAGAGAGTTTTAATTTACGTACTAGGCTTCTGGATTCATTTAATTCTATTTGCATTATTGACTGAATGTATAGTTCTGTAAAGTCCCAGGGACAGAAAATTGGTCCCTGAGTGCATCACAGTGGCCTGTTCCTGTTTTAAATCTCATTTTGAGACAATGGGAATACAAAAGGACTGTAGTTTAGAATAGATATAAGAAGGGAAATACTCCAGGTATGAACTGAATCTCTATATTCAAAGATGGTATGACCTCTGATTCCCAAGTATTCTGGCATCCGGTTCATGACATAAGCAGCAAGTTGTCCAACTTTTTCTCTTTCTCCCTCCCTCCCTCCCTCCCTCCCTCCCTTCCTCTGGTCATTGCAGAGGTTGGAACTGAGTTAGCAGCTAACAAATTAATTGACTACCATATTTGCTGGTGTATAAGATGCACCTGTGTATAAGATACACCCCATTTATACACTGGCAAATACTATTTGCTGCCATATAAGATGTGCTGGTGTATAAGACAAACCCCATTTTCAAACAGTATTTTTGGGCAAAAAAGTGAGTCTTGTACGCCAGCAAATAAAGTAATCATTTACAAGCTCTTGTAATACCGCAGGAACAATGTTATGGGATGTAAAGAAAGTTAACTTTCTTATCTCTCCAAAAAAGTCATACCTCAGGTTCATACTTTCCAATATTTCAAAGGTAAAAACCAGAACACATGTGCCTGAGTAACATCAGAGCATAACCAAGATGACAGATATAATAAATGAAGAAAAACACACAAGCTAGGAGACATTGCAGCAGTTTGCTTTTGCATGAGTCTCCTGGGAAGGGCAAGATACCTCCCTCTCCTCCCCATCCCCTCTTTTATTACCCTTTTTGCATCTTACCTTCGTTGCGGCAGTGGGGAGTGGCGCTCACGCGAGCAGCCATTTGCATGAGCAGCTCATGGCAGCCCTTCTGCCTCCCGCAGCGGCTTGCCGGTTGCGCGACCGTTGCGCTAGCGTCCCGCCCCTTCCTTCCGCAGCGCAGTCTGGGAGCTGTAAGCTGCGCTGGGAAGGAAGCACGACTGGCCTGGCTTGTTCGACGCACCGCATGCAGGTAAGTGCATGAGGGCCCTGCAAGCATTGCGCGACCATGCAGTATTTTCGACTTAGAGCCAAAAATAAAAAAATGTGCATGGCCTGCTTTAGGCTCGTGAATGTCATGTGAATGGGAGTGTGTCATACGGACCGACGCTCCCATTCACGTGACGCTCAAGGGGCCCTCGCGCAAAAGAAACTGCATGCAAAAAGGGCCTGAGTTAAGAGAGTGCAAACTACTTTTTGCATTTTGAAAACAGTTTGTACCAACTGAAGTCAGCTGAGTGGAAAAGGACAAAGTCAGAGGAAGAGAGAGAAACTGGGACATAGGCATCTGAAAAATTAGGTTAGAGGATTAATCAGGACTGTGTCTGCCAAATTGGGACAGTTTGAAAGAATGCAGGTAACATAAGCATATGTGGAATTCTGGTCATAATTTGGAACTCAGCCATGTGAATCCAGCACACATAGTCCTACTTTATTTAGTAAATTAACAGATTTTTCTGTTTGATATCATTCGCCTTGTTCATGTATTTTGGATTATATTTACATGTTACTTATTGAAACAATACTCCCACTTTTGAATGGCCGGGCTGGGGACCTCAAAAACTGGACAGTAGTTGGGCAAGGGGAAAAACAAAACAAAATGAAGGCTCAGCACAGCATGCATATTAGAATATAAATACCTAAAATGCAGGTAAGCTATCCTGGATACTTTGACAGCTTGCAATAATACACGAAAGCTAAAGGAAGCACACAGCTGGAAATAAAAAGGTAAATCCCTGCTGTTGAAACTCTGTTCTGTTTTCTGTTATAGCTTAACTATTATTTTAAGTGCCTAAGCCAGGCCAATTATAACCCTAAACTACTTCACTTAATCCCTTTCCTTATCTCCCGCCAAGAAGGAAATTACCCATGCAATTCTCAAAATGTTTAAATCCCATCCTGGACATACAGGCAGGAAGCAAATCTTTGTTCCTTCCTAGCAAACCTGAAGGATTTGATTGTCATTGTGTACTCGGACTTTCAAAAAGCTTCTGACAAATTCCCTCACAAATGACTCATGAGCAAACTTTGCAGTCTTGAGATAAGAGAACCTCTTATGGACAGGTAACTTGTGGAAGAACAGAACGCAGAGTGGAGGAAGATATGAACAGTTCTAGCAAGAAGGGGGTGTAACTAATGAAGTGCGTAGAGGATCTGTACCAGGACTAGGGAAGGAAAGAATATTTGAAAATACTCAAAAGATGACCGAAAAACAAGTTTTTCCAAGTATCAAGAAACTCTGATGAGAAGATTCTTGGATTAGTGACAATCTTCACAGTTTGATTCTGTACAAAATTTGCTTGTGCTAATTTTGCACAGAAGACAACATTTTAGTCTGGGACTGGTTCTTTTTAGCTTGTTCCTCATTGACTTTATTAATTTATTTATCATATTTATATACCACCTTTCTCCCAGAGAAGGACCTAAGGCAGCTTGGACTGTATAGGTTGTCTGGTGTGCCTTGTTGTGAAGGGCATCCTCTATTTCAGGATTGGAAAGCTTTTCCTTTTATACAGACTCAGCAAAACACCAAAAAAGATCATGCATGCCTGAGTGTGGGCACTTCAGAAAGACAGATGTGTGTGCATCATGCAATTTATGAACGTCGACAATATATTAATTCTACAAATGCATGGCAAAGTGAATTTCAATCAGTACATTCCTAAATCATTCCTAATCAGTACATTCCTAAATTGATAATAACTGTTTACTGATTGTCAAGCCTGCATTTCAACTCTCCCTTGTTTCTATTTTGAAAACCTGGCAACACTAGGATGTAAGAGCAGTGAGCAGTGGCCAGGTTTGCCAATGAGAACAAACAATCCAGAACTATGGCAGTCCAGAATTATGACATGTATCCCCCTTTACCACCCCATCCATCTTTTAGCTACTGCACGCACCCCAACACAACTATTTGCCGGCAGGTGGGGGTGGAGAAATGTTCAGCTATGCTCTTATAACTGGATGTTCCACACTACTGCACCATAACAGGCATTTTACCAGACCTTCCTGGGGGCTTCTGAGGTCCTGGATGGTGACATCTAGAGAATTTTTTTTTAAAAAAAGAAGTCTGAAGCACCCTAGGCAGTAGTTCCTGGAATTGTAGAATCATAGAGATGGAAGGGACCACAAGAGCCATTGAGTCTAACCCCCTTCTGCCTTGCAGGAACCCACATCAAAGCTCTCCTGACAGATGGCCAACCAGCCTCTGCTTAAAAACCTCCAAAGAAGGAGACCCCACCACACTCCAAGGCAGCATATTCCACTGCTGGACAGCTCTGACCATCAAGAAGTTCTTCCTGAGGTTTATGTTGCAAAACAGGAGTCGAGAAACTCCTGCTGATAAAGAATAATAAAAACACCTGCTTGCTTTAGGCTTCATGCCTGCTTTATGGAGCTAGTAAAACAAAACACTGCTGAAGTCAAACTGGCAAATTAACTATGTTTATTGGTAAGAAAATTTCAAACTACCTAAGTTACAGAAGAAAAATTCAAACTGCCCAACATCATGGCAGGTTCAGCAACAGAGTGCAAAGAGAAAAGAACAGCGAGCCTTTTACACAAGGCATGGGGTTTATATGATATGCAGTAAACATGCTTTAGGCACCTTCACCTCACGACAACAAGTGTGAATAACAAGTTCATAGCCATAACATGTCATGTAGCAAAAACACATATGATGGCGCAGCTGTGTGCCAGTTCCGGACAAGCTGATAACGCTGAGGAAAAGTTTCCCATGGAACTGGCTAGCCATAACAACAAGTTTGTAACAGTTTGCGTTCTCACACACACACACACAAGAGCTGTGAGAAATTTGTGGAGCAAGGAGTCCATTATGCATCCACATAATGCAACAGTTTAAGTGGAATCTCTTTTCTTGTAGTTTGAATCCATTACTCCTTGTCCTTGTCTCTGGGCAGTGGAAAACAAGCCTGTTCCCTCTCCGATATGACATCCTTTCAAATATTTAAACATGGCTATCATGTCTCCTCTTAACCTTCTCTTCTGCAGACTAAACATCCCCAGCTCCCTAAGACGCTCCTCATAGGGCTTCATGACTTCCAGACCCTTCACCATTTTGGTTGCCCTTCTCTGGACATGTTCCAGCTTGTCAATATCCTTCTTGAAATGAGAACTGTTCCTGTTGTTGGAAAGATCAACCCTCCACCCTCAGAAGTCAATCTGAGAAGGTAAGTGGAGAAAACCTTCCAACAATGGCTCCCTTTCTCAGCGTTGTATCTCCAGCCTAGCTGTCCCTTGTTATTCTGGCTGCTGAAGGAGGCCAAGGTTAGACACTTTCAGCAATGCTGGCTCAGAAGAGCTATTTATACGTGCTTGTTTTCCTTAGTCTTACCCAAACATCGTTTGGTGGGGTTTACCTTTTCCTCAGCCTTACCAAAACTGCATTTGGTGCAGTTTTAAGGCACTACAGCTGACAGGACTGAGGGAGAATAATAAAGGTATTATCCCCTCTGGATATATAATCTCCGCTGTGAAAGATTCTCACAATTGTGTTTATCTAGGATTTAAAAATAAAATCCATAAAATGCACCCTATCCTTAATCATTAAGGCACAACTGATATCCCATCACTGAATCAGGTTATCTTTGCATAGTACTGGAATCCATAAATTCTGTTTTTCATTTGTACCAGGGACGGGGATACTGCGACAGCAATTAACAGGGAAACTGGAGAGCAGAGAACCTGTCAATCTGAAGAGTTATTCTTTTGAACCAGGAGAACAGCTCATGCATAAACGCTCCTGTAAACAATTATTACAGGGATGCACAGGAATACAATTAATCTTTCCTTGGGTGTTATCTTGAGGTATTTCCCTCACCGATTATGTGCCACTAGCCAGATAAATCAGTTTTCTTAAGATAAAGACATTAACAGTATTATTAACAATGTTATCCAGCTGAACGTGGTCAGGTAGAATCTACAAGAAGATTACATTTTGAAAAACAAACAAAACAAAAACAAAATTAAGCTAGGTAGAAGGGAAAAAAAATCATCCTGTTCCCAATTGCTTAACTACAAGAGCATTTCTCTCTTTGCAAATTATACTGATGAATGAACGGGAGAAGCAAGTGAAGGGCAGGTGATGTGAGTAGTGGTGGATTTTGGGGTGGAATGAGCAAAAGCTCAATTTCTTACCTTCTAAATGCCCCAATTTGGCAAGAATTGTCTTGATTTATCCTCTCTCATCCCACTTTTTCAGTTGCTTTAAAATGTCCGAAGCCATTTCTGCACTAGATTATTATAGTGCTATTATTCCACTTTCAACATCCTGTGGAATCCTGGGGTTTGCAGTTGAGGGAGGGCCATCGAGAACTCTCAGCCAGAGAGCTCTTTGGCCTCAGTAAACTACAAACCCTAGAATTCCACAGGAGGTTGAAAGTGGGATAATAGCACTATAACAGTGTAGTGCAGAAAGGCCCTTAAATAATGCACACTGCCTGTTTCTATGGTTCGATGGAACTTGGGTTTCTAGTTAAAACAGCAGCAGCAGCAGCATTGACAAGGTTGCTTCTACGGGGGAGAAGCTTGCCCACTCTGATTCTAAGTTGTTTCGATAAAGTAATGTCTTGTGAAGGCAACAGGATACTTCCAGATGGAGAAAATTTGTTGGCAGTTTGTGATATTTGTTACTGCAGTTCTTTGAGTGTTAAAAAGTAAACCACAGCACGTCTCTTTGCTCTCAGTTCTGGACCTGAGAAGAATGCAGTTAACCACTAAAAATGTCTGTGGCCCCTTCCGCATGGCATTTGCCATGCGAAAGGGCACCGAGCGTCGCGTGATTGTGAGGAGTGATCTGTATGACACACTCACAATCGAGCGACACTCCAGGGGCCGGCAGGGGCCAAACGCACACTTTTTCATTTTCGGCTGGAAGCCAAAAATGGTGCTCAATTGCACAATGCTCCTGGGCCCTGTGCGCACTTACCTGGCGTGTGGAACCTCTGGAGCTGTGCCGGTCATGCTTCCTGCCCCAGCACAGCCTGGGAAACTCCCAGGCTGCACTGCGGAAGGAAGAGGTGAGGCTCTTGTGCGAGCAGACAGCTCATGCAGAGCCAAAGGACCCCGGACGTGAGAGCCTCTCGCCGGAGGCTGCTCGCACAATCCCCGCACCCCAGCGCCAGAAAAAGGTAAGGTGTGGAAAGGGCCTGTGTCTGTGTGTGTGAACACACACACACACAAGAAATTAACAAAGAGAACTTTAAAAAATGTATATCATGAGCAAATCATTTTGGCTTTCACTTGCTTCAGCTGCCAAAAATGAAACTTGAAAGATAGAAAGTTGAAAGGTAGAAACTTGAAAGGTAGGAACTTGATATACATGTTTTAATTCTGTTTGCTAATTTCTTATCTATATCTATCTCCATTCAAGTAACTTTTTGTTGTGCTGGATCTTTGCTGAGCATCAGCTGCAATATTTTGTCCCCACCTTTGCATTGTTTTCTTTTTGATTTGGGCATATATTGGGAGAAAAAGAACTTTTGCTCCTTTCTTGTGAAACAACACTTTTGTACTAAAGTATTGCAACTCTTGATGAGAAAAATCAGAGAGGAGAAAGATTGCCCTGTAACATAGGGCATGGTTTGCTGAGGGGATCCTATTTTTTTAAAAAAAATGATAGTAATAAAACAACCTGTTGGAAGAGCCCGAGTGTAGATTCAAGAAATTGCTACAAGCAGCTCCTCTCCAAAGAACGGAATGAGTGGATGCAGAGGCAATAACAACTGCCAACACCCAGCAAAACCAAAGAAGTTATATCTCCAGAAATCAAACTTTATTAGAATAATAAAGAGCCCATAATAGTGCTGTAATTGCTGTTTAATAGCTTTAATACATATTTTATGAAGCTTTGCATTCTTCATATTTTATGAATACTTTAATTGACAGATATGTAAAATAATGGAGGCGTTGGACTATGAAGCTGGGGAGCAGGGTTCAAATCCTCACTCAGAGCCTTTCCGCACTACACTGTTATAGTGCTATTATTCCACTTTCAACATCCTATGGAATCCTGGGGTTTGCAGTTCCGGAGGGGCTGGCTGGCCCCTCCCGGAACTGCAACCCCAGGATTCCATAGGATGTTGAAAGTGGAATAATAGCACTACAACAGTGTAGTGAGGAAAATGCCTCAGACATGAAAACCCATTTGGTGTCCTTGGCAAGTCACAGACTCTCAGCCTTAGAAGAAAACAAAGGCAAACTTCCTCTGAATAAATCTTACCAAGTGAACTTCAATGATAGGTTCGCCTTTGGGTCACCACAAGCCAGAAATGACTTGAAGGCAGACAACAGCAGCTGCAACAAATTTAAAATAGCAGCATAAACCAGATTATGTTGCACAGCAATATACAAATCATTACATGATTTTATAAGAAGGAAGCAAAAGTAAGTCAACAGTATGAAGAAAGATGGAAAAAAATATAATACAACAGTCTGAAAAATTCTTGCAGCCTGGATGATTGGACCCAACTGATTCCAAACTCTATGTCTTTTTATCCCCTAGGATGCCAGTATGTAAAAATCTATAATTTAGCTTTGTATATTTGGAAAGGGGATTATTTTACATGGTAAAATTTTACATTTTACATGGTACTTCCATCCCCCCCCCACACACACACCTGCTTTTAATAGTCATCTTTGGAGCTAAGAAGGCTTGAAGGCTTATGCACAGTTCCTTGCTTCATTCAGATCTCCTGATGAAATTCCTGAAATCTCTTGAATGATAGTGAAGAAGTAGCCTGTACTTAATATCAAAATGCAGGATATAGCCAACTGGGTACAATGCTTAGATCAAGCTCATGAGATTAAAGAAGCTTTTCAGAATACATTGTACCAAAACCCTAATTGTCTCTGGTATAAGAGAGTCTCTTGTCATCACCTGCTGTCACAGTTCAGCTTAGCCAGTCCAGGTAGAGTTCTTGACTAGCAATTTACAAACCAAACATAATCCATCCAACATGTCTTTTCATAGGTCAGAGGCTTTCATGCACTGTACCATTTATTGGGAGCTCTTTCCAGATGCATGATTGGATTTAGGGTAGAAAATAATATACAAATAATACACAGGGGAAGGCAATTTTGGGAGGCTGCAGGACCATGTGAGAGTCAGCGTGGTATAGTGATTTGAACATCGGACTATGATCCTGGAGACCAGGATCAATTCCCTGATCAGCAGTGGAAATCCACTGGGTGACCCTGTGTGCATCGCACACTCTCTGCGCTGGAAAACCCCATGATATGTTCACCTTAGGTTCACCATAAGCCAGAAATGACTTGAAGGTATACAATAACAACAAGAAGGCCATGCTAGTCCCTAAGGAGAAACTGAAGGGTTGCACCTCCATTTTATTCTGGCAAACCCCACTGGGTCACCTTGGGCAAGTCACACACTCTCAGCTCCAGAGGAAGGCAAAGGCAAAACCCTTCCGAGCAAATATTGCCAAGAAAATCCCACAATTGATTTCCCTTAGGGTCATCATAAGTCTAAAACAACCTAGAGGCACACAACAACAACGGCAACCAGCACTTAAGATGGAAAATTTGTAAAGAACGGGCTAAATGGAGCTATATTGTTTTAAACTGGACTGATATTTAATTGATGCTTCCTTTTTGTTGCTCTTTGCTTGTCGAGCTGGTCTCAGCTCATTCTGAGCTTTAGCTTTCTTTATACTGCTCCTACAGGCTTGGGCAACACATCTGTCCTCTACCTTCCTGATTTGTCCTCTCTTCTGTTCTGTATATGCACTCCTTTTTCCTTTCACTTCCTCCTTGGGTTTGTTGTGCAGCCACATTGGCTGTTCCAGGTGTTTCCCATTTTTCTTCTTCTATGAGATTATGGCCCTTTTCGCATGCAGGTTTTTTTTTTTTGCGCGAGGGCCCCTTGAGTGTCGCGTGAATGGGAGCGTTGGTCTGTATGACACACTCCCACTCACGCGATGCTAACGAGTCTAAAGCGGGCCGCACGCACATTTTTTAATTTTCGGCTCTATGCTGAAAATACTGCGCGGTCGTGCAATGCTTGCGGGGCCATCGCGCACTTACCTGAGTGCGGTGCACTGAACAAGCTGGCCCGGTCGCTCTTCCTCCCCCAGCGCAGCCTATAGCTCCCAGGCTGCACTGCGAAAGGGAGGGTGTGGCACTAGCGCGACGGTCACTCAACCGGCAAGCCGCTGCAGAAGGCAGAAGGGCTGCTGTGAGCGGCTCGCGCAAATGGCTGCTCGCGTGAGCGCCGCTCCCCTCTGCCGTGATGAAGGTAAGGTGCAAAAAGGGCCTGTGATTGTGCGTTTTCACTGAGGGGATGCAGGATTGAGGTCTGTATGTCTTATCTCACTGCCAGTTTGGCACATCTATCTTACTGTCAGTGCCACTGAGTAGTCAAGCAGCCCAACTTTCTTTCAATGGGGACTCTGTATGTGCAATGCATTGTGTGTAAGCCTACGCTGGTACCTCCTTTTCCAAATGAAATTCATCAACCGGCAGTGGACTCTGGGATGACATTGACATCCTGTTGAGAATAGCCAGTAGGAGACAGCCCAGCCATGGTTACCTCTTTGTCCCACTCAGTGTGTGCTATCTCCCTTGGAGCCTGGAAAAGTTACTTTCCAAACTACAACTCCCAAAATTGCTCAACCAGCAATTTTCCTGAGGGTTGTAGCTTTTTTAAAAAAAAGTAAGCTGTAAGTTTTCCAAGCTGTAGACTCAGTCTCCCAAAGGGAAGGCCTTAGAACCTTTGGTATGCAAAGCATACTCTCTATCGCTGACCTACACTCCATTTTCAGAATTGCTTTTCTAATCTAAAAAGTAGAGATATGTTAATAATGATACCAGGCGATCTTGCAGAGGTGACGTAAGTATCACTGAGATAATTCTAGGTATTAGCAGTAGAGAAGCCCCAGCAGCTACATGTGAACACATCCCCGGAGTGTGAAGTTACATTATATGCCTCAAATTGACCTCTGCTGCTCTGTGGCCCTGTAGAATCAATTTTTAGATGATGTATTTTAGTAGTAACAGATTAATGTTCTGTAATGGTGGTGTGCATATGTGTGAAGAATCTGATGGCTTTTAATGATTCAGGAACTAAAAGTTCGACAACTTCTTGGTTTCTGGATTGCAGCCATATTGCTTTGCCAGGCTGAGTGCCACTGCTATTTTCAATAAGGCACAGTTCCAAGTGATAATGGCAGGTATTTACATAAGTTCTTCGAGGAGGTCATTGTTGAAAAATTATTCACCTGCAGGATGTCACAATGGCAGTGATGTACTGTCTGTTGCAACACCATCATCTACCAGACATGGGCCCTGGCTGCTGTTCTCTTCAGCATTTGCAGTATCTTGGATCCACAGTGGGCAGGTAACATGGTCAACCAGCAGCTTTTTAAAATGTTTAGCATCGGATGGTGTTGGATTTGAGTCCTCTAGATGTATGGTATTGACTTTATGGACATTTCCGCACTAGACTGTTGTAGTGCTATTTTTCCACTTTCAACATCCTATGGAATACTATGGAATCTTGAGGTTTGGCTCAAAGGCCCCTCCCTAAAGTGCAAATCCCAGGATTCCATAGGATGTTGAAAGTGGAATAATAGCACTATAATAGTCTAGTGTGGAAATGGACTATGTGAGACTCCTTGCCTAGTATCATGCAGCCAATGTGCAAGTAACACATGGGCAAATGTCCATGGTGAGTCAAAACAGGGAACCAGGGTCACACTGGTCAGGACAATGGAATAAATAAACCCCAAATGTTAAAATCCAAGGAAAGAGGGAGGAGTAAGCCTGAAATCAGTACCAAAAGACAGCCAAAGCCAAAACAGGACAAGCGCAGCCAGAGGCTTTGGGAACACACCAGAGTTCAGAAAGAAGACATTTCCGCCCCCTCTCAGAAAGCTCAGTTGGAAGAGAAAGCAGTGTCAGAAGAAGACAAAAGCAAGACCAAATCTTGCCAAAAAAACCCCAAAACAAACAAACAAAAAAACTGTGATAGATTTGCCTTAGGTTCACATATAGCGGAAATGGCTTGAAGGCATACAATGACTCTTTAAAAAATGGCTGCACTTGAATGCTTCACTTTTTCTGAAAAAAAACAAAATCCTTTTTATTCTTTGGTAGCTGAAATCCTACACCGGCATTGTATAGCATATATCTCCACATGCAGAGTTGCACATTGATTGCACTACTCATCCTTTGGGAACACGGCAACGCTGCACAACTGAACAGGTAACCGGAGGCAGAACTGTCTGTGTAACCAAGGGAGCAGTGTCACAGGGGCTGAAATTCACATGCAGATCCTCGTCTGTGATAGCACTACACATGCAGTATGCTTCCACAACCTTTTAACTGAATACAGATCTTGATCCAGGTGCAGAACTTCAATGTTCTCCTGTGGGACCTCTAGAGGACTTTTTGTCCTTCTGCATCTGGCTATAGGAACACATATCTTTTTCTGCCACCTGCTGCTCACCTCCTGGTCACTAACTGGTTGTGGAAGAGGGGAAACAAGATGAATGTAGTTTTTAAAGGTTTTGGGGTCCCTCTGAAATGATCATAACAGGCATAAGTAGGACTTACACCTGCATCTATCACTATCAGGTGCTAGAGCAATTGGGACACGGACATAGTAATTTTCCAAGCATACTGTTGGGGGGGGGTGGAGAAGGAGGGAAACAGTTGGAGAAGACTTCTTTGTTTCTTTCTCAAGGGAAGAAGCCTGACCAGCAGCCAAGAGAGTGGACAAAGAGGAAAGAGTTTCACAGCACTCTGGACTTCAAGATGAACCAGAGAAAAGTGATGGAAGGAAGGGCACTGAATTTAGAATGCCAATGTATGTCATTTCTCTGCCAAATTTATACTACCGAGTGTTTCATAGCCCCAGCAACATCAGTGCTCGAAAGTGCATCCTCAACCATTCCCTAGAACTTGATCTAGCAAATGTAACTTGCAGTCCAGTGAGCTCTCTTATTGCAGGAGTATATTCTCCAGCTGCTGCTATGCTGATAGGAATTGCCTCTAGAAGCCACAACTGGAACAGGGATGGGCCAGATCACATGCTGGATCCTTTCTGTGAATTAATCCCCAGAGAAAAGCAAGGGCATGTTTTTGCATCAGCACATTTTGTTGTTGTAGCATTACACCAATGCTCAAGGTGTGGACATGCTGAACAATGAGCTTGTCCAGGTGGGGCAAAGGAGCCAGGAGGTTTTGGCCTTTGTTGCTTTTGTGTTTTTTTCTTTCTTGCTTTCTCTCTCTTTTAAATCCAAAGGATGTTTCTATTATCCTGGACTGTTATTCGGCAATTCCCCGCAGTAGCTGCAACATTGTACTCACACCCTTGAGAAGGTTTCTTACAAATTCCAAAGCGTATCAGAAGAAAAAAAAGTCTCCTTTTCTCCTTTATTTTTTAAAAAAATCCAATTGGGCTTGTGCCAGAAGAAAAGTGGGATGCAAATAAAGATAAAAGAAATTTCTTACTGTTATAGTGCAACAGTGAAATGGAACTTTTGTGCTATAACACTATAAGTCTAGAAAAAAATTTTAAGGAAAAAAATGGAAGGAAGGAAGGAAGGAAAGAAGGAAGACAAAATTTGCCTTCAAACCATAGGATCATCTCAGCAAACACTTCTTTTTTAAAAAAAAAAAAAATATTGAAGAGCTCTAGTGCAAATCCAAGAATCACTAAAAAACATAACCTCCAAAATTTTACAGATGAAAACAAGGACACGTGGAGTCAAGATGCATCAGAATGTGGTCAAGATGGCAAAAGGTATTAATGAGGAAGAAAAGAAAAGCTAAGAAAGGCTGCAGTGGTTTACTTTTGCCGAGGCTACTGGGAAGGATAAGACTTTGCCCCCCTCTCTCCTTTCCTGAATTGACTGAGTACCAACTATTTTTGCACTTTGAACTCAGTTTGCAACCAACAACAAAAGCTGAGGAGGATGAGGGAAAGTGGGAGAAAGACAAAGAAAATGGGAGATTTTAAATACAGCTGAGAAAGTGGTATGGCAGAGGACGAATCAGGACTGTCCCAGCCAAATCAGGACAGTTGGAAGGTACGTAAACAGCCCCCCCAAAGGATGCAACAAATTGACACAGGGGCCACAATGGCCAGCAAAACCCCAGGGGCTACAGGACAAGAACTCCTGCGTCTTTAGACCAATAAGAAGTCGCCCGGTGGAGAGCAGTTTGCACTTTTGGCCTGCTGCAGCAGGTCAGTGAACTTGGCTGGAAGAATCTTTCTGGCTTGGCTTATTAAAACAAGACGCTTGGCCTGGGTATGCAATGAAATGTGCATCCTGCTCATTAAAAAAGAAAAAGAGAGAAAAGCAAAAGAATTCTGTGGTTCCACTGGGAAGTCCCTACCTACGGAGCCTTCTCAGTAACCAGTCTGCATAACTGCATGTGTTTCTTGCCACCCCCTCTGCCCTGCCCCCAGGTTACACCTGCAGAATAATAATCAGCTGGATAGTGCATCTATCAAGGGCAGCATCTCCTAAGCAGATCCACCCTCCCCACGCCCGATCTGCATGCTATCAGGGAACCTAAAGGTCTCCCGACTGGAAACACAGTGTGAAGCTTTCCAGACAGCCCTCTTGTACAGCGTTTGGGTTTGAACAGTGTCAGAGTGCATATTGCAGGAGCCAGCCAAGCAACCCACACGCCTGGATTGGTAGAGATGAGATAGGAAGTTAGATGAAATGATTTGGGGGTGGGTGGAAGGAGAAGGGGGAAAACTCTCAAGGCCATTCTCCTAGCTTAGATCTCCATGCATAGGATAATTCATTGATTTAAAGGTAGAGCGGAGGCAAGATTTCTCAGTACAGTACACATTCTTGCTCCAAGGGTGCCGCTATGCGAAGGGGAGAGAATGAAAGCACTACTACCTCCAAAAAGAATCCCCCCCCGGTGAAATTTTCTTTCATTCCCTAAAATTTCTTGCATGGCAGTAACTTAAAACTTCATGCAAGCACTTAGAAATACTGTTTAGACATCAGAAGCACCAACAGCAGAAGAACGGGATGTTAAAAGCTGCAGGCTTTACCCATGTTGCTGGATTGACATGCATTTTGAATGATAAACCAATTGAAAGTTTTCTGAAAGACTGGAAACTGTTTATTGAACCATAAGAATTTTTGAAGCAATAAGAAATCTCGGGATGTAATCTGTGGTTCTGATTATTAGTCGTTCTAGTAAACTAGTGATTCCACTTTAATTGCTGTGGACCCATGCTGGGGAATTCTGGAATTTGTAGTTTGGGAGAAGGGATATTTAGAATTCTCAGCCAGAGAGCAATGCTGCCTCTCCAAACTACAAACCCCGGATTCCATGGAATGCAGCCATAGTGGTTAAAGTGGAATGATAGTGCTATAGATGAGTCGTGTGATGCAGATCAGAGAGAGATGCTAATATCTGGGAGATCTGCATGGGAAAGGCAGCCATGTGAGTTTCTTGATCCCAAGTTGTTTACGATCCTCCTCTCATCCAATACACTGCTTTTTTTCAGATTGAGATTGGCAGTACATGATTGCGTAAATTTATGTGGGACTTCAGAAGTTAAACATCAGAATAATTGTTGGCAAAGTCAAAGTATGGAAACCAAGTATCTTAAAATATCTGAGAAATCTATCATTTAAAGGATTTTCACTTGTGCTGTGAATGTATAGTTTTCAGAAGTGTTTCACTTATTTTCATCTCTGAACAGTTTAAAACAAATAAGTCCAGTTTAATTTGTCAAATACATTTTCAGCATCGAAGGATGCTATTGCAAAAGATCTATTTTTACATTTACAGCTATAATGAATGATATCCAAAAGCTGCCTTACTGGGTCATTAATATGATAATCTTTAAGGAATCCAAATTTGGTCTGGACCAATATAATGGTTCATTATTTTAGTTTGTTGTTTGGCAAATATTGCTGTGAATATTTTATTATCCTGGTTTAACAGGAGGATATGATGATAAAATTCAGCCTTCTCTAGGGTCTTGTCTGGTTTCAAGATCACTACAGTTTTGGATAATTTTTTTCCAGTTCCAACTGTTACAGGTGTTTGAGAAAGCTATGTGCACATGTTCCAAATGGGAACACTTCCAGCATTTTAAAATATAGATTTAATTGGTACTCTGGGAGCAAAAATGGATTGAAACAGTATTACTTTTCTCAAGTGCCCAGCAGTTTCACCAAAAATAAATCTCATCAGCCCAAGTTACTAAAGAGAGATTTTAAAGACTTATTTTATTAGCTGGTTGAAGTCAAAAAGATTTAATAGCCCTTCACTTCTTAATTTTTTTTTTTAAAGTATCATTTCAAATGCAAATTTTAAAAGCAAATTCCAAACAAAACTCAAAAAGAAATTCCTGTTTTGCAGAAAAGTGAACTAAAAGTAACAAACTGAACTGAAATTGAAGCTTGGAAATAACACATCATTGTGTTGGGTTAATTAAGGATAAAATGTATTTCTTTTCCGGAAGAAATGCTAACATGGTTATTTGTGTATGTGAGTGTGTGTGTGTGTGTGTGTGCGTGCAACAAATGACACTTTGTTGTTGCTTTGGGGAAGTTGAAATGTTTTTGGAAGTATTTGATTTAAAAAAAACTTTGCTTTTTGATTTTTTTACCCAAAAACGAAAAACAAGTAATGAAAGAATAACGGGCAATGTAACTATAAGAAAAGAATTAGAGTAAATTAGTCTCAAATTGTTTATTTACGCATACATATATAGGCAATGACAGTGGTAACAAGCTCTCATTTAAATGCATAAATTATATTTACACAAATGGGTGTAATTGAGGAGTCTGTCTGTTTTCATACATCCAAGTGGTGTGCATATCAGGACAATCAAGGAATTACAAGATTAGATCGCAAACATAAATAGGCACAGACCAAATTACCAACATAGAAGCTTACACCTGGGGCCCATTTACACTATACAATCATGGCACTATTGTTCCACTTTAACTGCCATGGTTTTCTCCTATGGAATCCTGGAGTATGTAGTTTGGTGAGGCACTGGAGCACTGGGGGTGAGTTTTAGAACCAGAGAATTGGAAGGGAACTCATGAGCCATCGAGTCCAACACCTTGCTCAATGCAGGATTTCCAGCTAAAGCATCCCTAGCAGGTAGCTGTCCAGTCTCTTTCTGAAGATGTCCAGAAAAGGAGACCACACCACCCCTCTAGACTATTGGTTTTATTACTGAACCACTCTTACTGTCAAGAAGTTCCTTCTAATGTTAAATCAAAACCTACTCTCCTGTAACTTCAAACCATTAGACCTGGTGCCACTCTCTGGACCAAAAAAGGTCTGTCCCCTATTCTCTGTGACAGCCCTTGAGGTATTCGAAGAAGGCAATCATGTCACCCCTCAGTCTTTCCTTCAACAGGCTTAACAGGTCCAGCTCCTTCAACCTTTCCTTGTAGGTTTCCTTCTCCGTATCTCTTATCGTCCTCATTGCTCTTCTCTGAACTTGCTCCAGCTTGTCTGTATCCTGCCTAAAATACAGCACCCAGAACTGAATGAAGTACTCCAGATGAGGCCAGATCAACGCAGAATCTGGTGGGACTATTGTTTCCGTCAGTTTGGAAACTATGCTTCTATTAATGCAGGCTAAAAAAATAAAGTTCCCCTTCTCTGCTGCAGCATCACACTGTTGCCTCATATACAACGTGCCCCTCCCAAAACTGCAAACCCCAGGATTCCATAGGATGCTGAAAGTGGAATCATAGCGCTGTAACAGTCTAGTGTGAAAATGGCCAAATTTTGCCTTCTCCAATCCTTCAGCACTTTGCTTGTTCTCCAAGATTTCTCAAAAATGATGCCAGGTGGTGTAGAGAGTGCATCAGCTAGTTCCTTTAGTACTTTGGGATGCAGTCCATCTGTCCCTGCAGATCTGAACTCACTGTAATTCTATAGTGTAAATGGGTCCCTGATTCCATCATTGCTGATTCTATTAACCACAGACTAAACTCCATATATAAAGTCCTCCTCTGGTATTTACTTGTGTCCAGTCTTGTAAGATGACAAATTATGGTTAATTGACTTGCAGAAGCTAACAGAATTATTTGTGTGCATATTATTATGTGCCTTGCAAAAGGGAGGGGATGAATTCTCAGGATATTTTCCAGTGAAACTTGCTTGGACTCAAAAGGGTTTTGAAGAAATCTATTTTGTCTTCTTGGTGTTCTTTCAACCTTGCAGCAACACCAAAGTTGCTCTTGCAATAGGAAATTCATTACAGTTCTATAAATAGAGGGTGTTTACTGGAGGGGAAAAAAAACTCTGGTATTCTGCAGTTCATATTTATTCCTAACACAGGATTCAAAATATGAAAGACTTGAAAATTAATAAGTCAACTGACATTTACAGAGCTGTTGGTCCCCTTTAGTTTGAGACCCATTTGCTTTATCGCTTTCTTGAAGGAATGGAAAGGTCAGTGCACCTTTTAGAAGGCAAAAGAAGAAGAGATTTTGAAGGAGAGAGCATTTGTATTGTCTTCCTAAATTATCTTTTGGTTTGCAAATGCACAGGTGCATACTAACATAGGAAGCTGCATTGTTGCAAGGGAGATCATTGTTCCACCTAGTCCCAACTCTGATGGGCAAAATTCTTTCCTTAAACTACCTGGAAAACTTTGGTATTCCAGATGGTTGTTACCCTGGAAACTGGGGGTCCCACGAGGGGCGCCCGACTTTGCCAATTAGAAATGCCAAATTTGGGGAAATTAGACTTAGAGCACTGTCTTGCTAGCGAGAGGCAGGGCAACAATGAGAGATCTTTCAGCCTATGTCTACAGCATCAGGATACTAAACAAGGTATTTCCAAACAATAACAATTCTTTATTAAGAGCAAACACAGAAGACAGACACAGACTAACTAACTTAGACAAGAAAGAGAGTTGTAGGGGAGGTAATATGACCTGTTCCGTAGTCCTGGGGAGAGGTTGGAAATTCGGGGGAAGAAAGCTCAGCGCGGGGGAGTCCCTTAAACACACCAACGGCAAGGCAGGATAGCAGTTGAAGGTGATCCAAGGATCGATTAAAAATGAAGGGTTTTTATAGGGAAGATTGTGCCTTTCGGTTATGGCAGTCCCAAAGGGAACAAAAGAGGTTTCGGTGCTGGACAAAAGGATTTGGTGAGGTCAGGTAGCGCTTGATGGGATATGTGTGTAGAAACAATACCTTTGGCTGAGACATTAATGGCCCAACTTACAAGAGTAGTTTGCCTGGGAGCCATATGGCTATTGAGGAGTCCATGGCGGGAAGTTCCCTAAAGCTTCGGGTGAGTTTTGGGTGCTGGTTACAAAGAGAAATGGAATGCAAACCATTAACGGTCGCTTCTCTGTCCATGCTTATCCGGAGAACTTTGCGAACACGTGAAGTGAGGTAATCACTAACCAGTCCAGCTAAGTCCAAATTAAATGATATCGAAAGGATATCTGGGGGTCGTCACTGAGGGTGCCATGGCCGAAATAACATGGTCTCCCAACAAAGCACTAACCAGGCCTGTCCCTGATAAATTTCTAACATCAGACAAGATTTGGTATGTTCAGGGTGGTATGTTGGTAATGAAATAGGATGCAGAAACAAGGACGCAGAGTTCATAGCAGTGGATCTACATCAACATCAGTCTGGTCTTCCCAGATAGTACCCTTGCTTTCTCACTTTTCTCAGCCACATCCAGCTATCAGCACGATGGAATCAAAACCCCTGACGCCCTACTCCCAGAGCATGCTAAAATGGTTTTGGATGAAGGCCACCTTAACTGCCTGATGAGCAAATATCGATTGTGTATCATCAACTCCCATCTAGCGAGAGTCTGCCGACTGGGACTTGTCACAGGGAACACATCCCCTCCAAAGTTTCACAGATGAAAGTTGGGACACGTGTGGCCAAGTAACACCAGAGTGTGGCCAAGATGACAAACATTATTGCTCAGGAAGAATCCACAAGCTAGGAATTGCTGCAGCAATTTCCTTTTGCCTCAGCCTCATGGAAAGAACAAATTTCTGCCCCTTCCAGTCCTCTTCCTCCTGCTGAGTTGAGTGCAAACAACTTTTGCACTTTGAACTGAATTTGCAGCAATTGAAATAAGCTGAAAACAAAGGAGGAAGCAGGGGGGAGGAGAGAGAAACTGGGATATTTTAAAAGAACTGGGAAAGTAGAACGACAGAGTCTCTGATTACCTGATAAGAAGAAACGATGAGACAAGAATGCACGTGAGATTCAGAGAAACGCAACCAATTCAACACTGAAAGTTTTGCAGCTCCCTTAGCATCACAGAAAGAGAGCCAGAATAGTATAATGGCTTCAGTTTTCCACTCAGTTATGGAAACCCACTGGGGGACCTTGGAGATGTCACACACTCTCAGCCTCCGGGTCACCATATGTCAGAAATGACTTGAAGGCACAAGTTTCCAATCTCTGTTAAAGAGTGCTTGTTAACCCACTAATTAATGTGTTAAGTCTCATTGTGATAAGAGAGTAACTAACTAATAATAACTGGCATGTAACTAGTTAGATGCAACTACATATTTTCAAGCAATAGACCTTTGCACATTCAGCATAAATGTCTGATGAGAAATTTATGTTTGCACAGTTGAATGGTTTAGAAGCGACTTAGTTACTGGGAATCTTAATTCATCAAGGCATTTAATCATGTAATCTTCCTCCTCTGTCATTTAATGAAGACATACCTTCAGAATTGTAGAAGCAACCAAAATTTTATTCTTATATCTCACATTCACTCACTCACACACACACAAAGTTATCCCTCATTCTGACAGTGTAACCTGAGCCATTTCCGCACTAGCCTGTTATAGCGTGATGATTCCACTTTCAACATCCTCTGAAATCCTGGGGTTTGCCGTTTCGGGAGGGGCCGAAACTGCAAACCCCAGGATTCCAGAGGATGTTGAAAGTAGAATAATCGTGCTATAGCAGGCTAGTGTGGAAATGGTTATAGTTAGGCATTTGTTTTTGGGAAGCAGTTCATTACAAGTACCTGGTTATTCTTAAACTGTAATTCCAACTTAGTTACCTCTAAGGTCTGAATAAAAGCTACCATCCTTGGTAAATCCTTGAACAGAGGTGTCTCTCTATAACATTGTGCAGTTGAAGATTCTGCTGTGCTTTGAATAACAGACCTGAAATGTCATTTCAGAAAACAAATACACATTCGAATCCTCCTAAATAAGTTGAAAAGCTACGCTGCTCATTCACAGCTCTGCACAGACAGCAATAAAATTCAGTCTGGTTAGTTTATGCGAGCTTGAAAAGTTATTTTTTGAATGATAAAGCCCAGAATCTCCATGCTATCTGGGGAATCCTGGGATCTGTAGTCCTAAAATATTTTTCCCCCAAGGTCTGTTTTATTCTGGGAACTATTCAGGAACACTGAAAGCCCTATCTATTTAATAGATTGTGGATGTAAACCAAACAACATCATTATGGTTTATAAATATTGTACTTTTGATAGGTTTTGCACTGCATTTCTGCGCAGAGTTGGACTGTGTTATTGATAATCTGAACCTGGACTTTGTTGATTCAAATGCCTTTTTCATGTTTATATAGAACATTGTGAAGCAGCAATTAAAATATTTAAGGAGGGTGAAGGAATCTTTTGCATGCAACAAAGATTCCCACAAAATGTTAATTTCTGTCAAATAAGTGAATATATGCACAGATGCCTCCTGACAGAGGCTATGATTTCTGAGTGCTTTGCATGCCAAATAAGTTGTTTACCCCCTCAATGTTTGCCAAGTTTACTGTCAATTTACAAATAATTTCCATTTTGCTGTTTATTCAGTTGCCTTTTGATGGATATGTCTTCCAGACTTTTATCTTGCATGTAGACAAACTAATTAATATTTTCCCTTCAGGCAAATATTTTTTTTTCTTAGATCTAAATGTGGGTTAGATTCTCCTCTGCTTCCATATGCTTTGTTCTGTCAATCATTTTCTCTTCTGTGTTGCTAAAAATGTAACTCAGCGGATGTCATTCTCCATGTTTTACAGATCCATTTCACCTACATATACATTTGTGCGTGGATGTAGCTATTTTCAATTAGAGTTTATATTAAAGACAGTGAGGTGGAGTGGTGGGAGTTGCCTTTGAAATTAACATTTGATTTCTATGACAAGCTTCTATACACAGTGCCGGTGGTTCATTCAGAGTCCTTACCTTGACCGTAGATTTCTACGTGCTTTTGCACGAGTGGGAATAAAAGGGACGTTATAAAAATGCTTTTTTAATATGAGAATTGTGTCACAACATAACAGGAGGAGAGTCAAAAGAAGTGCTTTCAGTGAAAGGCAGTAAAAATTTCCTGGAATGCTCCTTTTCCAAATTATGCTCAAATTGTCCTCCCTCTCTATTGCCACTTCAATTTTCTTAATTATTTCTTCCTGGGTCAGTGAAGGAGATGATGATGTTAGGACATTGCTCCAAAGGAAAACATACAGCAGTCATGGGAGACATCAGCTATCCCTGAAAGTTTGGCTGAAAGTCAGACTTTGCTGGGATCATAAACACCAACAAGTCCCACTTTTGCTTTGCTGACAATTTCATTTTCTAGAATGTGGAAGAAGGGTAAAGGATTTGGGAATGGATAGAAATGAAGAATACCTGCTGAAAGAAGTGTTGAGGGCAGCTCATGTGATTATTGGATACAGTTGGAAAGATTAAGGAAAATGGAAGGTGGAAAGATGGTTGCATTATATTTCAGGGTATATTATATTTGATTTTATATTAGAAAGAAGAATAGGGTATATGGGTCAGTTTCATGAAGGTGATTGGATAAGGAAGTGGAACAAACGAATAGAAACAATTAAAGAAAGGCAGGGGTGCAAAAGTATAAAAAATGCAATTAACATGATTCTCCATAAAGGGATATTAAATGAAAATTGACTTTGTTCTTGGTGTCAGGTGGGGTAGGGTAAATGCAATATTGTATTTATTGGGGTAATAAAGTTCTTGGTTGTGGGTTGAGCCCTGATTGTTTTGTATTAATTTTGTATTAATCATTGGGGTAATATTTTTGGAAGTATATCAGCATTAAACTGTAATTAGCCAATTACAGAATGCAAACAGACAAGCAAACAGAATGTGGAAGAAACAAAAAGAGATTGGGTCCCTCCTGACCAAGAGTGGAGAACAGGTTAGTGATGGGGAAACAATGGGACTTTTGGGTGGAAGTGACCATATCCTTTTGAGGGTTGCTATACAGAGGAAAGGGACAGCCAAGCATGGGTGGATGAGCACTCTGGACTTTGGGAATACTGATTGTGATACGCTCAAGGTAATTCTGGCCTGCTGATATCAACAAAGGCAAACACCATGAATGTGACCAGCCATGCAGCCATGGGCTACATGCTGACACAACTGAAGACAAGTACAATTAATTTGGAGTGAAATTAAGGCTTTCCGAATAAAAACAGAAAACAAGTGACAACGCTACCTGTGACTCATAACTTCTGAGGATAACAGGAAGGAAAATAACATCCTTACCCAATTTTTATGTTTTCTCGTTGTTCTTCAAACATCGATTGGCAGGTATTTTGGGACAGTTTTGTATTTTCAATTTTTTGTTTTTAAGTGAAATGAAATGCAGCGCAAACCAGAATGTATTCCTAGACTGTTGTTCTTCAGATAACAATATGGTTATTGAGCTGCTTTCGATAAAAGAGAAACAGATTAACAAACCAAGAACCTTAGAGTTGGAAGAGGTTGCAAGTTACTTTTAGTAATATTTATCATTACCATTGTTGAGAACACTGGAGGCTGGTGGTTTCCATATCACTGGGGCTGTCAATCCACTCTTGGGCCATTTCCACACTAGACTGTTATAGCGCTATGATTCCACTTTCAACATCCTATGGAATCCTGGGGTTTGCGTTTCCTGGAGGGGCCAATTGGCCCCTCCCGGAACCACAAACCCCAGGATTCCATAGGATGTTGAAAGTGGAATCATAGCGCTATAACAGTCTAGTGCAGAAATGGCTTTGGTTTGAGTCTGGATTCCAAAGGAGCTATCCAAAGTGCTGAACCTATTTGGCTTCAGAACCTTGGATAATTCCTTTAAAATTCAGGTTGGATTTACTGTTCCAATGACATGGAATCCTTGAGCCCCTCATTGAGAAGAAAGAGAAGTAGAAATCTATAGTAAACATATAGAGTTGAAACTTCAGTCTTGATGGGCCAGGATTGTATTAATCATTATGGGGTTCATACCAGTATTCCTTGCCCACAATACAAAGCTTTTGGGACCATGACTCATTGGTACAGCACAGTTCTTGCATTCAGGAGGTCCCAAGTTCCGTCTTTGGTAACTGACACCTGGCATAAGAAGCGAATGTGCTGGAAATCTGGTAAGAAGTTGTGCCAATTGGCAATGGACCATAATGGTCTGATCTGGTGAAGGACAGCTTCCCATGTTGCTTCCTGACCCTCTGAACCTCCTACACATATGTAGAAGCATCCACTGTATGCATCAGTCCCTAAATACACACTGGAGTACCTGCCTCCAGGTAGGTGCGTTCAGTGGCTTTCAGCTAGTTTAACAAAGTAACTAGCACATGAAGAATAAGGTAATGGGCACGAAAGGATCACTATTTTGATTCCACCTGTTCTGTGAAATAGATTTTTAAATGTTTCATAATAATAAAGGATTATCATTTCTATGTGGTCACAATATAAAGCAGTAACCTTGTGCTTCTAGCTTGATGTGATGCTCTGATGTCCTGCATATTCAATTTATTTAATTTATACCTCCTTTTCCCCAGCACAGGACCTAAGGTGACTTGGAAAGAGAGATATGGCTGAAATTCGAAAGACGGAATCATTGCTGCAAGTTTTGAACACTTCTTGAAGATTTTAGCAGTGGGAAGAAAAAAAAACCCCAAACCAACAAGACATGGACAGTTCATCCGCCAACAGGTCTCTTAGTACATATTCTTCTGAAGTTTTGACGGAGAAGGGTGTGCCCACGCACCCCTTCCAAAGGTTTTGTCCACTTAGCAGGAAGAACAGAGGTAGGTCAGAGCAAGAAAATGTCTCCAACTGTCCAAACTGAGAAACAGAAGAAGTTTGTTAAGTCTGCACATTATTGGACCAGGGTGAGGGGGTCTCCCATTCCACAGTTTTCTCCTTAAATTAAGGAAGCAAACTTTTAAAGGCCCTTCTAAGGCTCGTGATTAATCGGCCCAGGCTTTAAGATGCTCAAACATCTAATCACTCGAGTGGCGCTATGTTTTCCTCTAGTAGTAAGGGTATCACTAAGCCTTTTGTCAGAAGAACAGAAACTTTAGGAGCCGTGTGGCAGAAGCAGCGGCTTTACATTGCAGTGCCGAAGCTGGGACCCTTTGTTCTTCCTTGTCCAATATCTCCGCAGAGTTTAATTCTCTCTAATCTGTTTTCTTTTTCATATGTAAAACGATACAGTTTAATGCCTACCCGCCCTATTTTAATATCTCTGAAGTTTTATCTTTATTTGTTTGAGGGGAGGGAACGTGAGTCAGATTTCCCACCTACTGTAATTTTCAAAGAACAAACAACAGAGAAAGGGCAGCCCATTTTCATGCAAATCTGACCAGCTGTTTAGCTGAGTCTGCTCCCTGCCTTCTGATGCGAAGAGGATCGGTGCATATCGCTTGTGGAGATATGATAGGAAATATATATATATATTTTTGACAAAAAAAATGTTGAAAGAGGTGGACGATAACATGCAAATCAAAATCACCGACTGGAAAACTGTGAACTCATTGTCATCAAATGAATTAGGGGGCAGAGCAAAACAAAAGGAACCTGACTGATAAAAGTAAAGATGGCGTGATGGCTTAGAGAGATGGTGGGGAGGAGGAGGAGGAATAGGGTGGGTAGAAGATATTCTTGAGCAGATATAAAAGAAGCTGGAATTAGCCACTTCTCTAGAATGTTTGCTTTTAATCTTTTTTTTTTTTTTAGCTTCGTCTTTTTTCCTGCTGGTGTATTTTCCCCAAGGCTTTATCAAAGGCTGTGTGTAATCATATTTAGGGTGCACATCTTTAATTTGTTTTTTTAAAGGGAACTACTGTATACATTTTCGTCATCGAGAGCATTGTCAAGGTTCGGCAACAGAAGCCGATTACTGACAAAGAATTATGTGAAAGGGTCAATGTTTTCTGCTTTCGTCCTTGCTTTTTAAACCATGAGATGCTGGAGTACCTAGGTGCTAATTGGTGTTGACCACAGACAGCTTACGCTTACTGAAATCCATCATGTAGAACAGTCTGGTAGTTGCAGATGTGGTAGAACTAGTGTATAAGATGGTGGGGACCATGGACACTCCGCATGGCAATTTGCACAGTCGTAGGTGCCAAAGACCCAGGATTGTCCCACGTGGGTTTATCCTAAAAGCTTCTGATAGCTGACTACATCAGTCCATGTTGTTGTTGTTGTTTAAAAAAGATAGGTTGGATCACTTCATAACAGGTTCACTCTGTACCTAAACTCAGTTTCCATTCATTCATCCATATGGCATATCTGCTTTTGGAATGGCTTAAATGTTTCACTAGAGGGCAGTCAAATCTGGGTCTATGGTGGCATGCCAAAACTCAATATCATGGTGAGAGATGTCTATGATGGCTTTACACAGTCTGAGATGATTGGAACCTTGATCAGGCTGTCCTTTCCCCCATGGTAGACATGTCAGATAGTTGTTTCATGGCAAAGCCCATGCTTTGCCTGTAAAATGTCTGAGGTTCAATTTCTTGTATCTCCAGTTGATGAGAAGAACTTTTGTATGATACCTATCTAAAAAGCAGAACTATAAGGGAGTGCTTTCATTTGGGGCAGAAGATGATGGAAGCAATGGTGTCTTGCATTACTTCCTCAGAGGCCAAGACAATCCCAGGCCTGTTCACAGTTTAGTTTCAAAGTTAGAATCCTTTCCAATTGGCAAGGGGGTCAGGCAAGGCTGCATTTTGTCACCTTATCTGTTTAACTTGTACATTGAACATATCATTTGTAAAGCAGGATTAGACCTGGCGGAAGGAGGCGTGAAAGTTGGAGGAAGGAATATCAAGATATGCAGATGATGCCACGCTACTAGCAGAAAATAGCAAAGACTTGGAACAATTGCTGTAGAAAGTCAAGGAAGAAAGTGCAAAGGCAGGTTTACAGTTGAACATTAAGAAAACAAAAATAATGACCACAGATGATTTACATCACTTTAAAGTAGGTGATAAAGACATTGAAATGGCTAAAGATTTTCCATACCTTAGCTCAGTCATCAATCAGAATGGAAACTGCAGTCAAAAAATCAGAAGACTAGGACTTGGAAGGCAACTTTGAAGGAAGTAGACAAGATCCTAAAGTGTAAAGACATATAATAAATATTAATATTAGGATTATCCATGAGATTGTATTTCCAGTTTCTATGGTATGATTATGAAAAATGATCAATGAAGAAAACTGATAGGAAGAAACTCAACTTATTCAAAATGTGGTGCTGGAGAAGAGTTCTATGGCTACCCTGGACTGCTAAAAGGACATGAATGAATGGGTCCTAGGGCAAATAGAAAGCCTGAACTCTTCCTAGAAGCCGAGCTGACTAAACTGAGATTGTTGTACTTTGGATGTATCCTGAGAAGACCTGACTCATTAGATAAGACAACAATGCTTGGTGAGGCAGAAGGCAGTAGGAAAAGAGGAAGACTGCATTACAGATGAATAGACTCCATGGAGGAAGTCATGGCCTTGAGTCTGCAAGACCTGAGCAGGGCTGTTGATGGCAGAGTGACCTGGAGATCTCCCATCCATAGGGTCACCATAAGTCAAAATTGACCTGACAGCAGCTAACTATAATATAAAAAAAGATTTGTTCTGTATTCCAAGAGAGTATAAAGACATCTCTGTGTAGTGCTATTTCCCATGGTCAAAACCCACCTTAGATGCTGGAGAGCTCCTGGTAGTCAGAGATGACGGTATTGAACTGAAACATAAGCCTGACTCATATTTCTAACACAGATGTGAGCTCGCCCTATGAAAATAGATATTAAATGAGTTTACAGTTTTTACTCATCCATCTGTTTTAACAAAGTTTGCAAGGGAAGTTCTATGGCAATGGGTGTTTCAGGTATTATTAGGAAAAATTCAAAGCTGCAGTTATGGGTCATAAAAGCAAATAAAAGGGAATTGTTGGTGCCTTCAGAGTGTGTCTGACTGGCTAGTCAGATGTACATTGAATTACTATTGTTATTATTATTATATCCAGTTATGCCCTACCTTTTCCCAATATTGGGGTTCAAGACAGCTTACAGAATATTAAAACTAGCACAGATTGAGAAACATTCAAACATTTCAGTAATAGATACACATATAAGTTATTTTTGAAAGCAGTTAAACAATCTAGAATTGAAAACCATTTAAAAGTTTGTTCGACAAGATCTAAAAAGCCACAACAAAACAATGCACCATCAAAAGCACAACACAGCCAACATCTGAAAGCCTTTTGGAATATGAAAAATCTTACATCTACTTTCCTTCCACTGAATCCATCTCATTCTTCAGTCCTACTCCCAGTGACAAGTACTCTATATACATGTATGTATCTACTTGAAAGCTATTGCTAATCCTAATTAAAATAAACCCATTGCATCTTTTGAATTTACCTACATATCAGTGCATCACTCTATAAGTGACTCAATGGGTGAATAGCCACAGCAATGCAAAAGTTGCCTGAGTGATTTGAACTGAGCGCTTTTCCGCAGTGCACTGTTATAGTGCTATTATTCCACTTTCAACATCCTACGGGATCCTGGGGTTTGCAGTTTAGGGAAGGGCCTTTAGAATTCTCAGCCAGAGAGCTCTTTTGCCTCAGTAAACTACAAACCCCAGAATTCCACCGGCTGTTGAACGTAGAATAATAGCACGATAACAGTGTAGGGCAGAAAGGCCCTGAGTCTCTCCTGTCCAGATTTAACTGATACGCTGTGTTGGCTTTGCTTTTTCCTTCCATGAAACTCATTCCATTCTTTCTGAAACTTTTAGTTGACAAAGCCTCTGATGGAGAATCTCTCTTTTTTACAAAGTCTTTCCTTGTCCTCTATCTAGTGGGATGTTTTTTAGTAGCATCAGCAGTGGGAAGAAGGTGAAGAAGAGCTGTAGAAACGTAGAGGTTTGGTGTCATCTTGGAGCAGCATGCCTGAAGTAAACAATGCAATAAAACTTGCACTGGGAAAGAACAGGGTTCTCCCCTAGCCCATTATGGTGTAGCTTTGTGAGCTTGCCCATAGCAGGCAAAGTAAACAGCAGTTGCCTAAACTGGTGAGGTAAACAACACTTAACTTCAACAGGAACAGCTTTTCCTGAACATGGTAAAGACCAACTTGTATCTGCCTGCCACGAAGCCCTTAAGGGTAAGGAAACTGTTGGAAAAAAGAAGTGGCAATTTTAATGCAGCATCACCAAAATATACCAATTCCAACCCATACTTTTCAGCACTAAGCGCTCAGAGCTTCCTGCCTGGATGGATGAATCTGGCTGTTTCTTCTCCCCAACGTGCAATCAATTTTATTTTATCTCTAGTTCTTTCTATCCCATTTATGAAGACATTTATGAATTTTGCTAAGTCCTTGTAAGAAAGCTGAACCAATGAAATTCTGATCCGTTCCTCCTTTCAGCAAAGGTAATAGCATTGAGGAAAGAGATGGATTTATGTCTGTAGAACACTGTCATTGATTAAGAGTGAAGGCCATCAGATGAACAAAGTACTACATATGTTCTTAGTTGTAAACCAAGGGAACAAACACATGGAGGTCAATAGACTTCACTGTTCCTAATTTTGAGGGCTCTCCCCTCCCTCTGTCATCACAGGTCTTTGTAATCACAGAGAACACTTCATGCGCTCTTTTTATGCTTATCCCTAAAACAAGAAGGCAAGTTTTATGTCTTTTGTTATCCCCCAGCCCCATTCAGGATACCTTCTACCCCAACTGAAGTGCAGTTACATTCATTTTGAGCAGAAAAACACAGCCACTGGCTGGTTTTGGCTTTCTCCATCTTTTCCTGCCCGTTGAAATAATAACAGCTTTATCTTATTTACGCCCTATGTCTAAAGCCTGGGTTGCCTATAGTAAGGTTTAAAGCCTGATTACATTAAGCAAACACCCTGCTTTTTTAAAAAATATGGATACCTATTAAGGCTTCTCTATAGGGATAAAAAGCGAGCAAGGAAAGTTATTTTCCTTTTGCGTAAAGCTGCCAATATATACGTTTGTGTTTGTTCGTTGTTTTTTTTTAAGAAGAAATGCTGTGTGTTAATACTTCAAGAAAATAAACTTGTGTAAAGATTTGCCTTCCCCCAAGTACAGTATAATTTAAATTTAAATCCCTTCCAAACCCAAAGCTTTGTGTTTATAATATGCGAACAGCGGGCAGTCATGCCCTTGACTGGAGGGCATGTCATCCGGTTCTCTCTCGTTCTTTGCAAAACCATCGGGCTGGCAATAGTGACAGATGATCAGCTTAACATTAATTTCTTGCCTTTCATGCCTTCAGTCCAAATGGTGCATATTCTCCACAGGGAGGCATCAAGGTCTTTGCCTTTATTTCTCTTGCATACTCGTGCTGACTTATAAATCAACTGCAGATAAGAGGAGAGGGCAAATATCAATCTTTTATTTTTTTTTCTTCCTCTCTCTCTCCCTCCATCTCCCATCACCTTTTTTGGGGCTAGCACCCATAACATGTATGCACACACACACAAACACACACACCAGGGCCTGACAGAAAGGGTGTGTTTCTTCTTGACATCTTGAGGCAATGCACAGGGAAGGGGGCTGTCCATGAAGACAAAATGAGAGAGAGAGGGAGAGAGTGGGTCCTTTCCCTGTGTATAAATCAGAAGCTTTTCCTTGGCAGTGGTTGCCTTGTGGGTTAAGCATAAATTTTAAAAGGAGGAGGGAACTGAAATTTGCACGCCTTCATTTTTTTTAAATAAGGACATGTCACGGGGCAGACGAGGAGCCAAGGTGCTTTAGCATATGGCTAGCAAAGCAAGGACTCTGACACTGGAAAAGGTTCTCTTCCCAACTGTATCCCTATTGTTCTACCCATGTATTCTATTTTTCCGGTGAAAGGAAAGATGTCCTTCAAAACGGACTGGCTATTATCAGGCTGTACAAAATACGCCAGAGTGGGCAATACAGGGGGCAGAATCCTGTTGCACTGCAAGTCCTGTTGGTGACTTAGACCCTTTCCACACCTTACCTTCTTCCGGTGCTGGGGTTCAGGGATTGCACAAGCAGTCTCTGGCAAGAGGCTCTCGTGTCTGGGGTCCTTCAGCTCCACATCAGCTGCCTGCTTGTGCGAGAGACCCACCTCTTCCTTCTGCAGCGCAGCCTGGGAGTTTCCCAGACTGTGCTGGGGCAGGAAGCGTGACCGGCACGGTTCCGGAGGCTCCACGCACCAAGTGAGTGCGCATGGGGCCCGGGAGCAATGCACAATCACACACCATTTTTGGCTTCTAGCCTAAAATGAAAAGGTGGGTGTTTGGCGCCTACCAGCCCCTGGAGCATCGCACGATTGTGAGTGCGTCGTACAGATCGCTCTTCACAATCGCGCAACGCTCCAGGCCCTCTTTTGCATGGAAAATGCTGTGTGAAAAGGGTCTCACACAGAGGCAGATTCCATAATGCAAGTGGCTGTCATTCCTAGGATTTCTGCAAGAGTGGGATCCACATCCAGGTTGTGCAAAGGGGATTACACTGCCACAACTGTTATACAAGCAGTTAGTCTTTCTGGGAAGTGGCCAGGTTCCTCTGTTTCACTTTGTGGTTGGGACATAATGACAGCATTGGGCAACAAGTGACAATTGGTTGTGAAATGCTGTGAGCCACTATGACTCCAGCATCCAGCCACTCCAAAACAGCTACTCTGGTAGGTTTGCTGTGTCAGGACTCCCACAGACAAAAACGGAATGACCTTAGAGGCAGACATTACAGGGACGATGGTATTAGAGGCAACCCCAGTGATGACATTAAGTAGAATCCATCAAGCATCAACTGCAGTTCTACAGAGCGTGTCATTCCAGTCATCAGAATCAGCATAACTATTAACATCATCATATCAACCAAATTAGGGAGCATGCACATACACAATTCTCAAGACAGTGCTCTTGCCTTGAGATTCCTCTCCCTCATCCAGAGGACTGGAGAAGATGGTCTGGGCCCAGGGACTCAGGACAGATCCTGAGATCTGGGCATCTTATCTACCAGTTGCCCCTCCTAAGTCTCCATATTAATGGAAGCCTACAGTCAAAGGCAAAGGATCCAAGGACCAGTGGCATAAATATGTGCTATCTAACCACTGAACAGGCTTTGGGCCACAGTCTGTAGTGTCCGCACCTGCATGTCGTCCCCTGCCATTTTGCACCCTGCCCATGTAGATGCTGTCATCTCCAGACGTATTGCCATAACTGCGGTTAAAAAAGCTTAGCAGCTCCTTTAAAGTTGATCCTATACCACTAAAATGTGACACAAGAATGCACAAAATGCACTCTCGACAGACCACCATCCAGTCTGTTTAAAAATCTCCAAAGAAGGAGGTTCCACCACACTCCAAAGCAATGTATTCCACTGTCCAAGTGCTTTTACCTTCAGAAAGTTCTTCCTAATGTTTAGGTGGAATCTCTTTTCCTCGTACTTCAAATATTTAAAGGGATCTCATATGGAGGATGGAGCAAGCTTGTTTTCTGATGCTCCAGAGACTAGGAAATGGAGCAATGGCTTCAAACTTCAGGAAAAGAGAGTCCATCTAAACCTTAGGAAGAACTTCCTGATGGTAAGAACAGTTCGACAGTGGAATAAACTGCCTTGGAATGTGGTGGAGTGACCTTCCTTAGACATTTTTAAACAGAGGTTGGATTTCCACTGGGAAAGCTTTGATGGTATATTCCTGCATGGCAGAATGGGGTTGGACTCAATGGCCCTTTTGATCTCTTCCAACTTTATGATTCTATGATTCATTGCACTGCATCCTCTTCTCTGGAGCAGAGAAATGGATTGAAAACGTGAAGTGGCCATTTCTGTGTTTTTTAAAATTCATTTTCAGCAGTCCATGGTCCCCAGAGTGTTCTGGATCAGAAAATTAACCCTCAGACCTACCACAATTGACCATCCATTTATTATGTTGCACAGATAGACATAGTACAGTCTGGCTGAATGACAGCGCATGGCACTTGAGCCATTTCTGCACTAGCCTGTTATAGTGCTATTATTCCACTTTCAACATCCTATGGAATCCTGGGGTGTGCAGTTTAGGGAGGGGCCAGCCGGTTGAAAGTGGAATAATAGCACTGTAACAGGTTAGTGTGGAAATGGCCCTAATTGATAATCTGTGGCTAATTTGATGTCCTGGACAGGTGCTTCAAGAGTGTAACCACAGGTGGAACATCCACTCTGCAACCCTTTAGGCAAGTTGGGCTGGTTTTTGTAGATTCCAGTCTTAGGAATTTTTTTTGGTACTTCTGCAGTCCTTTGGACTTCCTCAAATCCTGTTGATCCCTTTTTCCTGTGCACCAGAGATGCTGTCTGAGCTAAACAAGCAGTGGCATTCCTCAATGCTGCAAACAATTTTGAGTGACCTTAACCTGTGTTGCCACAACCACTTTCAGTCAACTGAACTAAGTGACATTGTTCTAAAGGCAGGGGTCTGAAGATCTCCGATTTCATTTTGGTTAACCATCTCACTTTTTTTTTTTTTTAATGGACTTGATCCATTCAAATTTGAATTGCAATCCTACTTGGCTGGACCCAGATTTAATCAGGCTTAGAATTAATCTACTGAAATCATTGGCTCTATGCACAATTAACCTACACCCCATAGATTTAAATGAGTCTGCCCTAAAAGGGGCTTGTTTCTGGATCTGACCTATTGATTTCAACTGGAGAGTAACCAACTATTCAAATCCCTTCAACTGAAATCAGTTGTGCTGAGTGTTGTGTGGACTGTCCCCCATAAATATCCATTTCACCTCTTGCACCTCAAGTAGGAGGAAGCTGAAATATTCCCTTTCTTTCTCCCTTGGACTGTTGAAAGAAACCAAGCTCTATGAGGAATGGCTAAGGGAGCTATGCGTGTTTAGCTTGAAGACTGTGATTTGTTGTTGTGTAGTTATGGTGACCCTAAGGTGAACGTACCATGGGACTTTCTGGAGATTAGAATATGAGACACACTCAAGATTACCCAAAGCATTTCCATGGTTGAGTGGGGAATTGAACTCTGGTCTCCAGGATTGCAGTCTACAGCTTGCTGGCTCTCTGACTAAGGCCATTTCTGCACTAGACTGTTATAGCGCTATGATTCCACTTTCAACCTTCTATGGAATCCTGGGGTTTGCAGTTTAGGGAGGGGCCTTAAGAATTCTCAGCCAGAGAGCTCTTTGGCCCCAGTAAACTACAAATACCAGAATAATGGTAGCGCTATAACAGTGTAGTGCAGAAAGGCCTAAGTGATAGGGATTTCTAAATATTTGAAGTGAAGTCATGTAAAAAATGAAGTGAGTTTTTCTCCTACTGCTCCAGAGACTAGGGCATGAAAAAAAGAATTCAAATTACGGGAAATTCCAACCAAACACTAAGGAGAAACATTGGGTAAGAGCTGCTGGACACTGCCATGCACTGCCTTATAGTACAGCGGTCTGTCTTCTTTGGAGGTCATTCAAAAGAGGTTGGATGGACATCTCTCAGGAGTTCTTTAGTTGTGCATTCTTGCAAAGCAATATCTAGATTAGATGGCCTCTGTGATCCCATCCAGCTCTGTGATTATATGATGCTTGTTGTTGCTGCTGTGTGCCTTCAGGCCATTTCCAACTTCTCACCATAACCCCAGGATTCCATAGGACATTGAAAGTGGAATAATAGCACTATAACAGTGTAGTGTGGAAGGGCCCTAAGTGATTTGTTGTTTTGTGGCTTCAAGTCATTTCTGACTTACGGAGACCCTAAGGTGAACCTGTCATGTGGTTTTCTGGGGTTGAGAATGTATGACACTCCCAAGGTCAGCCAGTGGGTTTCCATGGCCAAGCGGGGAATCGAACTCTGATCTCCAGCGTCCTAGTTCAATGCTCAAGCCACTACAACAGACTGTCTTTCTGTGATGCTAAGGGATGTGAAAAACTTTCAGCGTTGAATCCATTGTGTTTCTCTGAATCCCACATGCATTCTCACCTCATCCTTTGTTGTTATGAGGTTTCAAGACTTTGTTTTTCCCTCCCTGCATAAAAACCCATACTCATTTTCTAACATCCCTAAGTTTTAAGTGCATTTCCCCAATGTTATGTCTTTCTGTACAGAGTTCCTTCTAGACTAAAGTGAATGCATGCATTTTTTAAAAAAGAAATTCTACATATTTTTAATAATTCATTTAGAATATATAAACTCGTGGTTTTGCGCTTATTTTATTTCTCCAAACACTCTGCAAGCTCTACAAATTACATGAATCTCCCAGACAAGTTGTACTCACAATGATCTCAAGAGGTACAAAAGCAGAAAACTTCTGTCAGCTCCAACAAAAAAAAATTTCAGCCCCTCAATGATGCTTTTCACCCTTCTCTGAAAAAAGAAGAAGTGCTTTTTAAAAGTGTCCTTCCCAAAGAATCTTTTATCCTCAGCTACTGCACATTGATCTGGCACTTATACCACTCATAAAATCATCGGTTTGGTTGCCTCGACGTTATTAGGTGTCAAGACATAAGGGTAAGAAAAATAATCTATATTATGATAGCTGTTGACAAATAGTTGTATTCTTTCCTGCCGAGCATAAGGTGCTAACTCTACCAAATGGCTTGAAATATTAGAGTCTGCGGTCGCCTGCTGGCCATTTGTAGGTGACGTATCTTGGGAATTGGGGGGACTACTTCATTTTCCTGCCTTTTTTTTTCCCTTAAAAAAAGACTTTAGGGGGGACCCCCATCCATAAATTACAGCTGAGGACAAAAGTAGAAGCTAACAGTGGAAAATTAGGCCCCAAGGCAAAATAATTACATATACAGCCTTTGGCAGTGAGGGAGAAAGCCATCAATCAGCCCCCAATTATTCACTAGTTAATCAGCTCTGCCCTTCCTTTATTGAAGGGTTACAGTGTAATTAAGTTGGCAGCATCCTTTTAATTCATCAAACATACAACACATGGCAGTATTTGCTACAGTCAGGGGACAGCACCTTTGTGCCTCTGACCCTTAGCGCTGCTGTAGGAAACGAGGAAAACTTCAGAGGTAGAGGAGAATATTTATGCAACGGCATGCCACAGAGTGAAGAATCTTTGGAGGCGCAGCCCAGAGTCATAGCATGTGTGCACACACATACACACACAGAGGGAAAGGAGATTCTGGAAAATGCATGGTGGGGGCGAGAGAGAAGAAGCAAACACAAGTGCATGCACACATACATGGAAGGCAGGAAAAATGGGACAAGGAGAGTTTGATAAGAAAAACACTCTGCAAAAAATATACCGTGGTGATGGTGGTGGGAGAATTTGGCCACAGACAGGCACACACACCCAAGGCAGGACGTTCTGGAAATCTGGGACAATTTGAGAGCCTGATAAGAAAAAAAAAAACCCCCACTCTGCAACAATATACTTGGGAGGGAGTGCTTCTATGTTGTGTGTGCGTGGCAGGGGCAAGAGAGAGTCATAGCATGCGTGCACACACATACACACACAGAGGGAAGGGAGATTCTGGAAAATGTGCAGTGGGGGCCAGAGAGAACAAGCAAACACAAGTGCATGCATATGTACATGGAAGGCAGGGAAAAATGAGACAAGGAGCGTTAGATAAGAAAAGTACTCCATTCTACAAAAAATATGAAGGGGGTGTATGTTTTTGTGTTTGTGTTATATGAGAGAGGGAGAGAGCCAAATGTATTGCTGAAGAGGACAGAGAAGATCGACATAGTAAATTAACCTAGGCTCATTTATGTGTGCAGTTACAAATCTAGAAAAGCAAGAGGCATTCCCTGTTGAGGGGAGGATTATGGGCAGGGGATCTCTGCCTGCCTGCTCACAAAGCAATCCTATGGCTGAGCACAGCACAAGGTTCTACACATTGATCTCTACTATGGCATCACTCTCAAGATTCACTGTTGTGCTGCAATAGCCCCCACAAGGCCCTTCTGCTGCTAGGAGGGAAGGAGCATTGGCAAAATGTTTGGCCATCTCCTCATAGCCAGACACAGGCTAAGGACATATTCTGCCAAGATCCTATACAGGCCTCAATGGACAGGCCTGTTCTCTGATGACCCAGAGACTAGGACCAGGGATAATCATTTTAAGTTACAGGAGGTTACAGGACCAGGGATGATCATTTTAAGTTACTTCGGTTGAGCATCAGAAGGAACTTTGTGACAGTAAGAGCAGTTTGGCAATAGAACCAACTGCCTCGAGAGGTGATGGGGTCTCTTTCTCTGGACATCTTCAGAAAGAGGCTGGAGGGCAACCTGCTGGAGATCCTGCATTGAGCAGAGGGTTGGACTCAATGGTCCATGAGCCACTTCCACTTCTAGGATTCTATGCTTTCAGTTTGGAGAAAGGTGGCCGCCCCCTTCATTCAGCCTCTTTGATTCCATCTTTCAGGAAGATCATCTACACTTGCTTCAACACTTCTTATGCTGTCTAATAGCTAGTAATGTTTGCTTCTAACATTACAGTTTGAGAAAATAATCTCAGTTGTATTGTTTATTGATACATGTAGGAATCAATTTTAGGGGTTAGTAGGTGTGAAGCAGTATGCCATTATTCATATTAAATAGTTGCATCCAGCAGTGCCCATGTCAGTGGGGTGGTATCTCTCCTCCAGGTTTTAGTTCAGGCTTTAAAGGATCTCTCCCGGGTTCTGAACTCCAGTTCCAAATATGTTCAACACCTCTGGGAGCTCCTTTAAATATAGTCAAAACCTGGAATGGATTCACAACATGCTGGCCTGGGAGTCATCACCCATCACTGATATAAAGGAACAGCACATGGCTGAAATTCTTTGGAGCAGTGCTAGCTTCTCTAGTGAGGATTGGGCCCCCTGCCCCCAACCCCATAGATAGCTGGAACAGGAAAATCATGTACCACAGTATTAAGGTGTGCTGTGTTCAATGCTGTTCCCCCCTCCCCCTTAATGAAATAAATTCCTAGAGAGTACAGTGGTCACTCCTGGCGTCTTGTGGTTTTGATGTCAGTGGCATGGTGAATTCACCCCAGGTTTTCATCTTAACTTTTAGGCAGCTTTCCAAGGTGCTAGCCAAGGGAACTGTATGCTTCAAATAGATTCAGTACCTTGGATAGCTCTTTTAATTAAACCTGAGAGTAGTTTCACTGGCCCATTGACATGGAAGCTGCCAGCCACCACTTGTGGTCATTTTTTTCTCCACTTCAGGGGACAGACCTCAGTTTTAAGATGTCCTCTGCGTGAAGTTCTGGTTTAGAGATAAGAAACACTAAGCAGGCAATAGCTGATGCTCTATTTCAGAGGAAGAGAGGGGCACCAGTGAGTATGCTTTGCCTAGGAAAATTCTATGAAATTCATGAGGGATGCAATAACTCATCTGGTGACTTGAAGAAGATACGCACAAGAAGGGAGACCAGCAAACTACCGATTGGTAATTAGCACCTGGGGACAAGAATGAGCAGCAGGCACACAGGTCCCTGGTGAGTCTTCTCCACTAGGAAGAGATGTTGCTGCATTGCTATTTAAATGATGTGTCCAGAGAAGGGTGACCAAAATGGTTAAAGGACTATGGAAAATTCTTTAGGGAACTGGATATGTTTAGTCTGGAGAAGAGAGGGTTAAGATGTGATATAACAGCTATGTTTAAATATTTGAAAGGATGTCATCTAGAAAATGGGGCAAGTTTATTTTTTGCTGCTTCAGAGACTAAAGCCATTTCTGCACTACATTGTTATAGTGCTATTATTCCACTTTCAACCTCCTATGGAATTCTGGGGTTTGTAGTTTCCTGAGGCCAAAGACTTCTCTGGCTGAGAATTGTAAAGGCTACTCCCTAAACTGCAAACCCCAGGATTCCATAGGATGCTGAAAGTAGAATAATAGCACTAGGACAGTATAGTGCAGAAATGGCCTTGGAAGGCCATCAGCAGATCAGACAAAGAACATCTGGGTAGTATAAGACTAAATGGGATCCTCTTTCACTTCTACTCCCTTTCAAAAAGCATAAAGAGTTTTGTGTGGGAAGTTTAAGCAAACCCCTCATATTTTTTCACATACTCAACTGAACAAATGCGCAGTACATTTGACAGGCAACATCAAAGAAAATAAAAGGAGGCAGCAAAGGGAACCTAGAAGCAAGGTGTTGATAATCAATGAATTTATTGATAGCAAGTTAATTAAAAGCTGAGACTTCAAAACAATTTTAAGTTGCCATAAAATCCTTTTCATTTCCTCCAAAGCATCTCTAGTTGCAGTTGCAGTTATTCCAAAATGTTTCACCGCACAAAGTAGACTGTCAATTCTCCAAAAATTTCTCTTGGAGATGAATAGGGAAGAAAGTAAGCGTTTGCGTGTGTGTGCATGTGTGTTACAACCACTTTTGCCATAACAAACTCAGTGTGGCATGCTTTTGACTCTAGATTTCTTAAACCTGGGGGATTCCAAACTCCATTTTTTTAAATTGATGAAACACGTGAGTTGATAGCAATTATTGTCCTTGTGTACTTTCGAGTTATTTCCAACTTATGGCAATGCTATCAGAAGGTTTTCTGGGGGCTGAGAGTGTGTGATGTGCCCAAGATCACCCAATGGGTTTCCATGGCTGAGTGGGAAATCGAATCCCAGTTTTCAGAGTCATATTCCAACTCTCAAACCATTATACTATACTGATTCTCTGATAGCAATATCTTGAGTACATTTAAAATGAAAGCTCATATTGCAATTCTTACTCCAGGTGCTTGTGAGGATTAAGAATATAGGAAGAAACCTGATGGATTAAGCCAGCAGCTGAATCTCAACCTGCCAACAATTCCCCTCAGTGGTCAGCCAAGGGGCTATAAAAAGCCAGCAAGCAGGACATGAAGACAGTGCTCTTTTCCTCTATCATTTCCCAGCTTCTAAAAGAAAGCTACATTTTTTGGTGAAACTGCCTACAATATAGGAAGACGATTGACCGTGCACATTTCACATTTTGTCATGGAAATTGATGTACTTTGTACCAAAATCATTCCCTTTGAAGATCCATCAGTATTGTAGACAAAACAGGTCATAATGGTGTTGATTTTAACCTAAAGGCCATTTCCACACTAGACTGTTCTAGTGCTATTATTCCACTTTCAACATCTTATGGAATTCTGGGGTTTGTACCTCAACTGCAAAACCCAGGATTCCATAGGATGTTGAAAGTGGAAAAATAGCACTATAATAGCTTACTGTGGAAATGGCCAAAGTCTTCCCATCTCAATTCTGAGTGTTTTGGTTTTTTTAAACTATTAGAAAGAAAGCCATAGTGCACCCCCTGGTGCAATTTATGGCTCATTGATCTGATCAAAATCCAGCTATCATGGTCAGATTTTTTTTGATTTTGGGATGAGGAACAAATGGAAGGAGTATCATTTTGTTACTATTTGGCTACCATATTTCCAGACCAAATGGGTTGCTTTGGATCCCCTCCTGGGAGAAAGTGAGGGTATAAATTCAAGTAATATATATGACCAATTAGAAAAGAAGGCCATCAGTATACTAGGTCTGTGTACTGCCCCCTGTTCCAACTCAGAACCAGCTCCATAAATTCAGATTTGTTTCTCTTCTACTCCAAAGTGAGTCCAACCAACCCCAATCTGATCCAGAGTTCAGACCTCGATCACGTTCCACAAATTCCTCATATTCAACTTCATTAAAATGACTTTAACTTTTCTATTCCTTTAGGCATGTGGATGAAAGTTCAAGGTATGGTAGACACTGAGGAGGTGAGTAATTCTGCCAGATTGTACATGATTATTTCCAAGGGCTTGCATACTTGGCACCTTCAAAGTTCTATTTTTACTTGTTGTTTGGAAGAGTACAGTTTAGCCAATTCATGCAAACTTGGCCTTGGCACTGCCTCCCCCAGTCTGTTTGGGCCTCTTCCTGAAGATCCCAAAGTGTCTTTGAGTACCTTCATGGTGGACGAAATCCACCACAACAGCCAGGGCAGGATGGCAGAAGTAGTCAGTGGTTTCAGGCAGAAGATAAACAGGGAAACTTAGCATCAGTTTCATGATAAGGAAAAGGGATTGAGCCCCTTGACAACTTTGTCCTTGCCTATGAGGATGAATAATGACTGTAGTTTTCTTCCACTGCAGAAGAAAACAAATATTCCTTGGCAGTATTCTCCCCATATTCAAATATCTCCATGTATTGCAAAGGACTTACTTACTCTGCAGAGTACAACACAGAAAGGTTTTTTTTTCTGCTATAGAAAACAGATTGTGCATGAAATGTTGTTTTCTGTGCATGAAATGCATTTATTGCACAGAAAGCAGGTTGGGTTTTTTTTTGGCAGAGTGCTTTTCTCTCCGGAATAATTCCTCCACAACACTTTGATATGCTTGGATGCAGGAAGAAAACTGCACAGAATTCTTGCTGTTGTACTTTTTCTTCCCTCCCTCCCTCCCTCCCTCCCTCCCTCCCTCCCTCCCCCCCTTGTTATCTTTTGAAACGACATTGAATTTTTAAAAACTCATTCTTAGATCATTTCCACACGATATCCTCATACCACCACAGCTACAGGTTGTTCCTGGTCGAGGACCTGTGCTACTGCACAATGTCGTCACTAAGCTATCGTGTTCCCAAGCTTTGCAAATCAGCCCTATTTCATTTCCAAAAAAAATCCGTTAAGAGCCTCCTTTAGTGCTACAATCTCATCAACGCAATTCCTCAATAGTGCTTGAGGGTGCTTTCGGTGTTCACGGATCCGGCAGTGGGAAGGGTGTGGGCGTGCCAAGCTTGTCCCTCCCTCAGCTACTTCCACGGTGTGGTAACTCCAAAATCCATATGTTTATTTTAAATTTTTCTTTTGAGTTATAATTTTTAATTTTTTTAAAATACATTTTTTAGCATTCTAGTGCAAAAATGCAATAGTGCACCGGCATGTCATCCCGTTACAACAATGCTGCGCTAGTACTGTTTGCAGCTCCCCCCAACCAATCAGGAGTTGTGTGGCAGGGAAAAGGCAGGGAAAAGGAGCGGCCAATGATGCTGAAGTGCGAAAGGAACACCAGTGGCAATACCACTACTCAGCTGCTTAAGACGAAAGTGTGCAGTAGAGAATATTCTTAACCCGATACCATCACGGAAATGGCAATGCTGGGACTGTAATGGAACAAACTGCTATTGAGATATGAAGCAGAAAGGGCCTTACTATTTTTCCCATTTGCCTGCTTGCCTTCCTTCCTTCCTTCCTTCCTTCCTTCCTTCCTTCCTTCCTTCCTTCCTTCCTTCCTTCCTTCCTCAATTCCTCCCTCCCTTCCTCCGTCCCTTCATTTCTTTCTTTTCCTTTTTATAAAAAATATGCCAGTAAAGTGATAGGAAAAACACACCTAGCAATGCTAATTTTAACTGTTAGTACCACTAAATCATCTCTCCCCTCTGTCTCCTTCCTTCCCCTCTTTTCTTCTTTCTCTCTTAATTTTGCCATATACCAGAAAAGAACTGACAGAGGGGAAGAAAGAAAAGGCAGAGGAGGGGGGGTCAGAGAGAGAGAAGGAGAGAGATGAGTGATACAGGCAAATGGTTTCACATTGCATGAGATACATACAGAAATATAATCATACCCAAGGTCAAACATTAGGGGGAAAAAGAGGTTGGGCATTTGGGGCACTGAAAGCATGGCTGTCAGATATTGAAATCTCAGCAGGAGATTCGGCTCTATTAAAACTGAATACAGAATTACTTTCAGCCGGCTACTTTGTGTGCATGTATAACTAGTTTGTTCATTTGGGTGCCCCCTGTGCTATTCGGAAAAAGGTAAGGCTGGAGCGTTTCAAAATAGAAAAGCCATGCCAGGTCTTTTATTTGCAGTTTGTATATATCTGGGGCAATAGCTGTTGAAATATGCATGGAAATGGAGAAATTTCAATAATTAATTTGGATATTTCTTTAAAAAAAAAATTAAAAGAGAGAGGAGGATGAGATAAGAGGCAGGAATATAAGCCCAACTCAGGTATAGTTCTCTACATTCACCGGAGACAGCTACAAGGAGGAGTTGTAAGCTGTGAAGTCCTGAGTTTCGATCTCACCTTAGCTTAGAATATGCAAGGTAGCCTTAGGAAAACTGCTATTCCCTTGACCCCCGATCTTCCATAAGGCGATGACGATAATGCTGACTTTTGCTAAGGGTTGCTCAGAAATAGAGCATTTTCAGCATTCCATACTGTTGGATATATCACATAAAAAAGATAGAAAAAGGACCTGGTCTTTAACTGTCTTTTAGAAGTTAACCTATAAGCGAAAAGAGAACCAGAGCGGGGGGGAGGGAAGGGCTCATGGCATTCTGAAGCCATCAGGCTTTGACTTATTTCGTATATGAATACAACCTGCAATGCAAGGGGACCTCCATCCACACCAAGAGATTTGGAGATGGAAGGCGAAGAGAGTGAACCAGATCAGTGAGATTCACTGAATGAAATAAGCACATCGTTGGTGGCAAATTTGGTCTCTGACTCAGAGATGCTCTGTGTGCATGAGAGACAGTGGCCATCTCCACACTAGACTGTTATAGTGCTATTATTCCACTTTCAACATCCTATGGAATCCTGGAGTTTGCAGTTTAGGGAGGGGCCGGGATTCCATAGGATGTTGAAAGTGGAATAATAGCACTATAACAGTCTAGTGCGGAAATGGCCAGTGAGTGAACAAACGAGTGAAATGAAAGCATTCCTTCCCCACCATAAGAATTGCAAAACTCCAATGAATTTTTTCTTCAATCTCCCCATATTTAGCATTCCAGTGGCTTAAAACATCAGTTGAGCATTTAGAAACAGAGTTTAGGCAACCAAAGAAAAAAGGCAGACAGAGTTACCAAAGAAATGGAAACACAGCAAGTATAAGCATTCGAGATGTGAACGATTTTCAGTGTCTTGCTTCCTGAAATGCTGGAGACCTGGGGACTGAAAATTTCATGTGGGGGACAGCTTTCTTATTTGAAGGGGTGAGGCCACTATTTTGCTTCCCCCATAATTAAATCTCTGCTCCAGTTTCATACCACCGTTACATATAGATAATTTAGATTGCTCCCTTTTTAAAATTTATTTATATCCTTTTCCTGTTTAGTCTTACTTGAGTATTGCTGATTGTGACATTGATGAATTGTATTAATTTTTATTACCTTTTTCCATTAAAAAATGAGTGTTAGATACATGCAACAGCTGCAGCAACAAAATACTCGTAGACCTTTAATTTCTTCTTTCCATTCAGATGGTGATCTTGATCTCTTGCAATAAAATCAAGATAGACTCTGTGTTGTATAACTTTTGCTTGTTTGTTTATTGGATTAATAGCTCACTTTTATGCCAAAAAGCAGTACTTGAGATGGCTAACAACAGTAAAATCAATAAGAAGAGTATGATTAAGACGTAAAACAAACTACATTTTTTTTAAAAAAGAAAGGAAAACGGCACCCAGGAATTTCATCTATTGTCATCAAGATGTTAAGAAAATATAGAAAACAAATTAGTTGTATAATCCATTAATCAACTGGCTAAATCCTTATTTTTATTTCTTTGGCAATAACTTAAAATTACTAGAAATGGCCACTAATGAACAGAAACAAGGGGAAACCATTAATAGTTACAATTGTGTACGTTTATCAATTAAAATAATAAATTCCCAAATCACTGAAAATTTCAATATGTTAGGGGTAACTAATGACTTGAATTTCAGTAAATCAATCATTGTTGAAACATGTAATGAATTAAGGGTAAGAAATTACAGAGCCTGGGCTCTTTTCCCTCACAATGTAATGAGAAATTCAGTTTTTTCCAACTCCGTAAGACTCAGAGCATCTTTTGCCTCCCTTGTACTGTTTAGATGTTTTGGGCTCTGAATGTTCAAGCAAAATACTCTTACTTCAATGTGTGAGAAGAAACAGATAATATTTGGTACCAAGGGACCTCCTCACCCCCAGTAGCCACATATTTGACATAAGTCCCTGGGGGACCTCCTCACATGCAAATATTTGGTGTAGGGTCTCCTCCTGGCAAACACAAGCCCTGATAATCCAGGGTTTCCACTCACATGGAAGAACCCTGATATGCGTATAACCGCAGGCATGCAACCTGCTTTTGCAACATTGCCAAATGCAGAGCATTGATTTCACATTCATATCAGTGACAGGCTTAGTGGGGTCCTGGGCAGTGGTGTAGTGGGGCCTGGGCTCACAGGGATAGAAGGCAGGGACTTTTTAACTAGCAGGAATAATGAAAGAGGCCCTTTCCACATGTGGGGCGTGAATTGGGCAGAAACGGGACTCACTGGATTTCTTCTCTGTCCAATCGAGTCCATTGGGACAAGGAGCAGTGTGAGCTCGTCGCTCCGCACTGCTCCGGCGTCCAAAATGGCGGCTTCCAGTTGGTGGAGGCTCTCCACCAACCGGAGAAGCTCGCCAGCCTAAAGCCCACCCCCGGTAGATCTGCAGGCACGCACTAGCACGCGCCTGCAAATCTGCACCGGAAAACGGCGACGGAGCAACACAAGGTTGCGCACTTCATGCTTTTGAAAAGCCTCTTCAAAGGTTTTTAAAAAGCACGCTGCACGACCGGTTCCGGTCGCTCTGGAGCAGACTGAGGTGTGGAACTATGAAAAGTAGTCCGCCCCAGTCCACTCCACAGTGCAGAAGACCTCCGTCAGAGGTCACTCTGCGCCGTTTTAATAGCCTGGTGCGGAAAGGGTCATATTCTGCCACCACCATCCCTCTACTTTTCTATTCCTCCTTAGCCTTGCCGCCATCCTCATAGTAGAAGGACGAAGATGAATTTTCACAGTGTGAACACACTATTGTGAGCATTGGTGGTGGGCTCTTCAAACAAATTATAGAGTATTTGAATGGGTAGTCAAGCCCCATTAGCTTTACTAAAGACCCGTTCCTGTGGAGATGAAAACTGTTGTTGCTGTCTTGTTGCTATGGATTAACACAGCCGCCTGTAATTCTGGATTCCCATTGTGGAGTGTGCGACTATTGGCACTGGCAAAATGAGCACCTGTACATCAAGATTTCAAGAGGTGCCACTGTTTTTATATAATCAGTACCTTCATGTGGATTTTCAACCAGGAAAAGCAATCAACCAGCCTGTAGGTTGCACTGAATGTTGCTGGCTACTTACTGAACAGTGCTGAAGAATTTCACCATTCATAGCTTATGCCACAATAAATAAAACTCTTATGCCATAATAAACTTCTTAATCAGATACCACAAAACTCCTTATTGCTTTTGTTATTTAGAAGGGGGAAAGTATTTTCTTTTGGGTATAGAATATCCTCTGTCTTATTCCTACGAGGCATTGCCAAACCATCTAGCCGCTCAGATGCTGACTCTTCATGAAATGATTCTTTTTCTCTTTTTTTAAATGGTTACAGCTGAAAACGAGAAGATGTAAAAGGTAGTTGGCAATCTCTAGGAAGTTTTCCTGCCCAAACTGCATCAAAGTTGTTTTGCAGCTTCAGGCCTTCCACTGCCATCCGGGTGTGCATCTCGGAGGCGAGAATCCAAATCTCTAATTTGAAAATAAAGATGGGTGTTTATTTCCTTCCTTTGTTTCTGGAGACTCATTTCCAAGTACTTATCTCCATAATATGGAGACTGGCTGAGGCTTGGATGAGGTTTAAGCAGTAGGTGGCCTAATTCTTATGCCATCATGGCATACTTTGCTGCATCTTTCTGCTGAATGAGAATGAATTTTAAAAGGGCTCTAGAAAAATCATCTCGGATAAATTCCTCCTGCTGAAATACAAAATGGGAAAGAAGATAGGGCAAGTTGTGTGCCTTTTGAGCAGAACGACACTGAAATGTTGTTCTGCTAGTTCTAGACAAGGACCTACAACCTGATGCTTGTGCCCATAAACCAATTTGGGCCCCTTTAGTGTTCCTGTGAAAATTAAAAAGGCCCACATCAGCCTTCTATACCCTCTGACGTCTCACAGATGAAAACTGGGACACGTGTGACTAAGTAGCATCAGAGCATGGCCAAGATGGCTAAAGTGGTTGAGGAAGAATGCACGAGCTAGGAGAGGCTGCAGCAGTTTGCTGTTGCCTGAATCAACAGGGAAGGACAAGATTCCCCCTCCTTTCCTCTCCTCCCTCCCAAGCTAAATGAACACAAGCTGTTTTTGCACCATGTGCTCAGTTTATAGCAACCAAAGTAAGCTGAGCACAGGAGAAAAACAAGAAGAATAGAGACACAATGGGCCATTTTAACAACAGCTGAAAAAGTGGGATGACAGAGGACTAATAGGAAATGTTCTTGCCAAATCAGAACTGTTTATGGGCATGGGACTTTTAGGAAGCTGGAAAAAATGGTGCTTTGGGCAGAGAAAAAGGGAAGGAACTATTCCACCAGAATTGTGCCAGAGGAAGGATTCTTGGAGGTGGGAATCACTGTTGGTGGCAGCAAAAGCGCAACTGCCTCTTTCTTTTCCCAACTGACAAGAGAAGCAACTACGACCATTTCCACATTATACTACTAGACTGCTATAGTGCTATGATTCCACTTTCAACCTCATAGAATCACAGAGTTGGAAGAGACCCCAGGGGCCATCCAGGCCAACCCCCTGCCATGCAACCTCCTATGGAATCCTGGGGTTTGCAGTTTAGAGAGAGGCCTTTAGAATTCTCATCTAGAGAGTCCTTTGGCTCCAGGAAACTACAAACCCCAGAATTCCACAGGAGGTTGAACAGTGTAGGGCAGAAATGCCATTTGTTTGCACGAAGAAGGCACGGATATGGCTACCACCTTACCAAATAGTACCAATGCAAGATAGGTCTTCAGCTAGCAGGCCTTCCTCCAATCCTATGGTGCCGGAAAAAATATGGTCTCCTACTGTGTTTTGTCCAGTGTTGAAACTGTGGTTCTACCACTGCCACCGCATTGTAACAAAGCTGGATTTCTCATGGTGTATGAGGCAGCTTGTCCGGGTAAATGTTTCCTTCAGAGAATAAGGTGTTTTAGCATCACAGCATCACCACACTTCCCCATCTTTCACAGTTGCTCATTCTCCATTGCTCTTTCTAGTCCACCAAAGCGATAACAAGTCTGGTTATTTGAAGAAAGGACTTAAGATTGCTCCAAGATTGTGTTTCTTCTCCACAGCAACCCCCTCAAGCTTTCACATTTCATTTGACTTTGATCTTTGAATGCATCCTTCGGAATGATATAGATAAAAGTTCATGTTGCCAAACAAAACCAAATAAAACTGGGCATTTTGAAAAGTGGCAGACTATCACCTGATAATTGCCAAAAAGCTGGTGAGAGTGTCTGTTAGCTCTCCAGTCCTCTTAACCTACTGCTGCTTTCCAAAAACCTGCAATGTGGAGGAAAAGACATCACTTTGCCCCATAGTGTTTGGATTAGCCATAAATCTGTTAATCCAACACAATATCCAAGGGGTCAATGTTGAAACTGTGTGGCCATAAATCTAGGCCACTGTTCCATTATTGTGGGCCCCAGATGGGCAGGGAAGTAATGAGATTTTGGAAAACATTACATTCTTCTGTCAAAATGTTTGGTCCAGTTTCTCCTACAAAGTTGACATTTTTCTGTCTCTGAAAAAAAAAATACTTTATGCTGATGGACTATTTGGTCTGTTACGATTCCCCCCCCCTTTTTTTTCTTTTCAGGCAGCTTCCATTATTATTGGGAGCAGAAGTATTTGGGCAACCCAACACTCTAGTGTACGATGCCTTTCTGGAAAACAAAATTCCTCCAGCCCTTTCTGTTCACTTTGTTTTCACAGCCAAGGGAAGAGTGCAAAGGGAAGAAGCGGGCTCCAAATGTTATTTCTGTAACAGGAAGACAAAGTATGAATTTTATCAGCAAGCTTTAATAAATGCCTCTTGGAACTGGACAGGGATGTTCTTTTACATAAATGGTTCTTTTGAACCTGGCAGCGTTAAGGAAGTGAAGGAGAAGAAAGTTTTGATTTTATTTCATTTTAAAGTGCGCTCGTCTGAGATTCCTTACCATATCTGACTGAGTATACAGGTGGCCAGGCACACAGAGTTCCTGCCAATTTCTAAAGTTACACTTTTATCCACTAAACAAGCATCCTGATCCGGGTTACCTAGCAGGGCACTCAATGGGAGCCTCCGAGTGTGCATATTAAATATCACTTATTCCGCAGCTTGGGCCTTCCAGCTTGATCTAACATGGCTTCACCCTTTTTCCTGTGCTCCTCGGCTTTTGGGGTAATGGTCCTTCCCTGGAGATTTGGCTTAGAAAGAATCTTCTTGTGGAAAAGGTCAGCACACATGCTTCAGGTTTTTTCTTCCTTTTCTTCCTCCTCTCTCTCTCTCTCCAAAGGCACATGTTCAGCACATTTTGCTTTTGTGAAATGGAATATGGTTTAAGTTTGCTTCAATCAAGGGAAAGAGGGGGAAAAAAGAAAGGGAAAAAAGGTTTCGCTGAAAGAACTTTATGTCAAAGTGCAAAAGGTTTTATACACAATGAATTGATTCCCCTGCCTCCTCCGAGGAAAAGCTTTATGCTTCTCCTTGCTTTGCTGCAATAAGCAAAGGCCTGTTACGCTCTCCAAAAGACTTCTGGTGACAGCGCCCGAGATTGCCATCATTTTATTTATTTTGGACGGGAATGATTGATTGTAAGAGTCACATCAAGAAGGGCAGACCTTGCCTCTAATGAGAAACTTAATATGTATTCACAGTAAAAGATGCCGAATGGACAATATTTTTGTTAAAATGGCTAGAAGACTAAGGCTGGAGGTTTCTGATCATTTCCAGAAAAATTAATATTCGGAATCTTTATTTCCACCAAACTGTGGTTCATGTTTAGACTATTTATTTTACAATACTCTAGGGTACTTTAGGAAAGACTCTTCAAAACTATTTTTTTTTAAAAAAAAGGCTGAAATTTGTTTCTCAAGAATCAGGGAGTTCCAATGAGAAGAATCCAGGGCTGACAAAATCTTTGCAATTTGGAACTTATTCTGTGCAAAATTTGCATGTGAGATTTATATTTTTATGCACACGCACGCACATACATAGTATTTTCTATGCAGAAAACAACATTTTCTATGCAGAATCTTTTTTTCCCTTGCAGCTTGGTGAAAACTGCTAAAGTTTCCATTTTTCCTTTTGAGAACTAATTTAGTAAAAAATTACATTCCTAATACAGTCTCAGGACCTTTCCGCATCACATTGTCGTAGTGTTCTTATTCCACTTTCAGCATCCCGAGGAATTCTGGGGAATTCTAGTTTACTGAGGCCAAAGAACTCTCTGGCTGAGAATACTAAAGGCCCCTCCCTAAACTGCAAACCCCAGGATTCCATAGGATGTTGAAAGTGGAATAAGAGCACTATAACAGTGGCCATTTCCGCACTACAGTCTTATAGCGTGATGATTCCACTTTCAACATCCTTGGAATCCTGGGGTTTGCAGTTTCGGGAGGGGCCGCTTGGCCCCTCCCGAAACTGCAAACCCCAGGATTCCAGAGGATGTTGAAAGTGGAATCATCACGCTATAAGACTGTAGTGCAGAAATGGCCAGTGTTGTGAGGAAATGCCCTTAGAATCTGTCACTGGGATGATATGGAACCCTGATAAATTCATGGAATTCTATGCATGAGGTTGCCAGCTAGATTTCTGTTCAGACAGTTTTTAGACTGAGGTGTGCAATTGCATGAGTGTGTGTGTGTGTGTGTCTTGGGCCAATTTTGCCCACCCCCCACTCTCCCACAACCTGCACCTGCCCTAGCAGACTGCAAGCCCAAATACTTCCATTTTTCTCTGCAGCCGCTTTCAAAAGAGTGGCAGGAAAAAACATCCCTTCCCTTCCTGTCACCATTTTGAGAAGCACTGCAGAGAAAAATGGAGCTATTTCCTCTGCAGACCTTGTTAAATTGATGACAGGAGGTGAAGACGTCCTGTCCATTTCTATCACCATTTTGAGAGTGGCTGTATAAGAAAATGGAAGTACTTGGAAAGCACAGAGTTCTGGGATGCTTGGATGAGTGGGGTATTTCTGAATGTTTGATGTTCTGGAGGAGTTCTGTGTGGTTTCATGCCAAAAATTGTTGGAAAATTGCACTGATTTCTTTTAGAAAAGTAGGGGATTGGGTGCCTTGGGGTTCTGGCAGAGGGTTCTAGGGGGCCACAAAAGTGGGACCCAGATAACTTTTCCCACTCCTGGCTTTACACCCAAATCAACTTAGCTTTGAGAAGATGGCTGCTTCGTGTGCCTTCAGGCTAAGAGTGAAAAGGAAATCTGTTTGGTTCTCATTTTAACATTGGTCTACCTAATGTACATTTCTTGAACTAATGCACCCGCTGGAGCACAAGGTTTCTTCAATTTTCTAACTTCCCTAGATTTCGTGGCACAGTTTACTGATCAAAACTTGTGCACAGAAAGGAGGATGTTAAGAAAAACATAACATATAAAATATTTATATTGATGGCAAAAAGTGTTTGCAAAAATATATCTATACTAGAGGAAATTGTGTACCAATGTGTATATTAATTGTCACGTGTGTGAAAATGCATAAAATTTGAATGTGAATTTTTTTAAAAAAATGTGTAAAGAGGTTTTAGCACAAATGGAAATGTTGCAGAAAAGGTAGTTTTCTCCCAATCATACTTTGAGATTCAGGCCCTTTCCACACCAGGCAATTAGAATGGGGTAGTGCGTCCTCTCACGGAGGTCGTCTGCACCTTGGAGTGGACTAGAAGCGGACTACTTACCAGAGACCCACACCTCAGTCTGCTCCAAAATTACCCCAAGTGGTCCTCCAGCGTGTTTTTGAAAGACAGGAAAAAAACAGGTCTTTATTTTCCTGGAACGTGCCATTGCATTCCTGCTTCCTTGTGCAGATTTGCAGGCTCACATTGGTGCGAGCCTGCGATCTGTGGAGGGTGGGATTTAGGTGTGGTGAGCCTCAGCGGTTGGTCGGGAGCCACGGCCAACCGGAAGCCACCATTTTGGAAGCCGAAAGCTGCCATTTTGGAAACCGGAAGCCGCCATTTTGGAAGCCGGAGCAGTGCGGATCTTCCGACCTCGCACTGCTCCGATTCTCCCCGGACCAAGGACGAGCCTTACAGAAGGGCTTCAGGGACAGTCCACATTGCTTCGGACCCCAGAAGAAGTGGTAGGCAATGGCACGGAGTGGTTCCCTCGCCTCGTGCGGAAAGCGCCATAGTAACAGTATCCTGGGGTCAAGTGTCCTCATTGTGTCAAGTCCAAAGATATCTTCCTCTATGAAGAAAAACTGAAATAAGTAATCCATTGTGCTAATCTGAGCAACAGCCAGGTATAGAGGAGGATGAGTGGCTAGTATCCATATCATCAACTTCCCCTAACTACTACTTAGGTGAGTGTCAGTCAAGAATTATACACTACACTAACTATACTACATACACACTTGCCTTATAATTTCATCAGATGAGGGGTAATATTTTGGAGGATAGAAGAGCATGCATAGGAAGCATTTACTTTCCCTCATTCTGTGGAGTAGATGCTATTAGTCCACTCTTCATCCATCCATCCTGTTTCAGAGTGATTTGGATTGATTCAAAAGCAGTCATGTGGTCTTAGTGCCCTCGGGCCCTCTATCAAGCCCTTATCTAGTGATAGGAGACAGAAAGAATTCATCAAGGCATGACTGCAAACAGCAATCCATCTTCCAACTGGATCCTCAATCAAATTAAAAATGAGTCTCTTGCACATGATAAATTACACTGAGTCATTTACTACTGCACTGTATTGCCACAAGAGGAGTGTGCATATACACACACACACATACACAAGGAGTACTTCAGACAAACTTTTAGAAACCAGTGCCCAGAGAGCCAAAACCTTCTCCTCTACCCCACAAATATTGATCTATTTTCATTCATCATAACTACTTTTTGCTGGTGTTCTACCTAACGACATTTTCCTATCATCTTGGCACAAACTGGCCCCCAGAAACTGTGCCGGGGGTAAGGAAAAGAAAATCATCACCTCATTCCAAAACTGAACACTCCCCTTCCAGAACTCCGCAGCATGATGTTGTCCAGTGAGGACAACTGATAGTAGTTGAAGAAGACCTTCTTTGGCAGTTCTGAATGTTTGGTTGGCAGAGTCATGATTTGGGTGGGTGTGTATCACTTCCAGATGTGTATTGATATCTAAACTCATACAATCTGCCCAACACAAAAAAGGACAAATTGTGTGGGTGGGGAGACTGCTTAGAGAAAGGTGATATATGTGGTCCCAGGACATGTGAATGATGCAGGCTGGCGTCCTGTATTGCAGTTATGGATTCATAACCTGGAGTTCTGGATACATAACTTCTCCCTATTTGCTAATATTGCAAGTCATAGTATGTTTGAAAGGGATCTAGGAATCTTAGTAGACCACAAGCTGAGCATGAGTCAGCAGTGTGATGAGGCAGTCAAGAAAGCCAATGCAATTCTTGGTTGCATCAATAGGACTATGGTGTCCTGATCGAGGAAAGTGGTAGAATCACTCTATTCTGCTTTGGTCAGCCCTCATCTGGAATACTGTGTCCAGTTCTTGGTATCTCATTTCAAGAAGGATATTGATAAGCTGGAGCATGTCCAGAGGAGGGTGACCAAAATGCTAAAGGGTCTGGAAGCCATGAAGCCCTATGAGGAGCATCTTAGGCAGCTGGGGATGTTTAGTCTGCAGAAGAGAAGGTTAAGAGGGGACATAATAGCCACGTTGAAATATTTGAAGGGATGTCATATTGAAGAGGGAACAAACTTGTTTTGCACTGTTCCAGAAACTAGGACAAGGAGCAATGGATTCAAACTACAGGAAAAAAGTTTCCACCTGAACCTCAGGAAGAACTTCCTGATGGTCAGAGTTGTCCGGCAGTGGAATATGCTGCTGCCTGTGAGTGTGGTAGAGTCTCCTTCTTTGGAGGTTTTTAAGGAGAGGCTGGTTGGCTATCTGTCTGGAGTGCTTTGATGGGTGTTCCTGCATGGCAGTGGGTTGGACTGGGTGGCCCCTGTGGTCTCTTCCAACTCTATGATTCTATAATTCTAAGTCATTGTTGCCATGATCAAAGATATCCCATCAAGCCGATGTTAACAACCAGCAGCTGCACCAAGCAATGTAGGTCTGTTCTGCTGCTGACTGTGGTTCAGAAACATGATGTTTCCAGTCCCTTCCTACCAGTGAGTGAGGTGTGATGAGGAATTGAGAGTGGGGTCCTGCTTCCGATTGGTGGAAGGAACTGGAAATTGTGCCTCAACTGGCAGCAGAACAGACCTCAATTGCTTGGTGTGACTGGAGGCTGTCAAGAGTGGTTGGGCCAGGACATGTTACCTAGTTATGCATTCACAACTAAAGTGTTGCAAGATCATTGTCAAAATAAGTATGTACAGAGGCACAGTTCTGTTCTGTGCCCCACAATATGTAGGTTTTACAAACTGGGGTACACTTGAGTCTAGAGATGCTCATAGGCACCTGGCCTTAACACTTTGCTCCATCCAAAACCTTTGTAACCTCCTTTCATCAGACCATTTCTTGGGCTAGTGCTTTCTAGCCATAGATGGAAGTTGGTAGATATAAAATTGCAATAATATGAAAGGGAAAAATACCATTCTGCTTCAGTTCAAGTGATGGTCTTCTGAGACTTTAGATCAATAGGAAAGAGAGGCTAGTGAGTGTAATGATCTCCTAATTCCATTAGTTTAGGGAACAGGCTCCTGACATCTACAGAAAAATTAGATTCGGGGAGGAGATGCACAGCTTTTTATGAATCTCCAATACAGTCTATGCTGTTATGTGAGTGTGTGTACACTCAAGTTCCCTCTCTCCTGCTCTTTACACATTTGTATATTATTTATCTGTACTCATCTACATATCTACATCTATATCTATATGGAGAAAGAGAGAGAGAGAAAATAAGAGAAAATACGAGATATCAACAAGACTGTTGCATCTTGCGCAGCTAGCCCTCAAAGGGGTATTCAGGAATCTTCCAATCCCCACTTTTTTATATATAATTATATTATTTATTTAATCCTTAATAAAATTAAAAAGGAACAGAAAAAAGGTGCTTCACAGATAGTTTAAAAGGCATAGACAGCTATTCACAGCAATCCCAAAAATGGGAAAGAAAGAAAGAAAAAGAAGAAAACAACAGCAAGAATCAATAAAAAATAAAACATAAAATATGTAACCTATGTATCGATCTATGATAATGTGAAATCAGAGGGGATCATAGCATTAATAAAAAAAACATTCTTTTCAGAATTTGAATGTTTATAATTTCCTTTGCTTAGTTATGTGTTATAGCTACTCGTGCTACTGATTCCCTCTGATTTACATTTCTTAAACACCTTCTTTCTTTTTTTACACGTTTAAGTATCCAATAATCCTGGATAATTGCAGAATAATAAGACTTACTTTTAAAGTAAAAGAAAAACATTGTTAACCTGCAATTATATATTACTTTTGACTCTTCAAGAGAGAAAATTCAGTTTTGGAGAAATTGCTCAACTGAACTAGTCTGTGAAAAAGTAAGACGATGGCTGTTTCCTCACTAGACTGTTATAGCGCTATCATTCCACTTTCAACATCCTATGGAATCCTGGGGTTTTCAGCCCCTCCCTGAACTGCAAACTCCAGGATTCCATAAGATGTTGAAAGTGGAATGATAGCGCTATAACAGTCTAGTGCGGAAATGGCCGATGTCATTAATGACTTCTTACAGACTTCTTAATGCTCATCCTGTAAGATTATTGCAGAAAACAGGAAAGTAGTGCAGTGGTTTGAGCACCGGACTATAGCTCTGGAGACCAGGGTTCAGCTCCTCACTCAACCATGGAAACTGATTGGGTGACCTTGGGTGCACCACACAGTCTCAGTCCCAGAAAACCCTGTGATAGGTTCACCATAGAGTCAAGGCACACAACAACAACAACAACAACAACAACAACAACAACAACAACTTTTCTATCACCTGTTCTATGACTGGCACAGGCTATCCATTTGTGGCTGAAGATGCCATTGGCTGAAGATGCCATTTGGATTTTCAAACCACCAAAATAGCTTGAGTCCATATCTTTGCTAAGGAAGATTTTCTTCCCTATGAACTTATCTCTCTGCTCACAACCGGGGAAGCGGAATCACAGCTTAGTGATGGAACATATGCCTTGTACAGAAAAACTACCAGGTTTAATCCCTGGGACATCTGGGGTTTGTCATTAGTTTGGTAGCAGACACGTATCTGGAATACTCCATAATATGGAAAAATTAACCACATAAGTAAAAGTGTTTGAAAACCCAACTTGGGGAGATAACATTTCTGGTCCGTGGCTTTCATACTTCAACTTTTGTCCGTAATAACTCTGATGGTGTTTATCTTCTGAAGTTTCACAGAAATTTGTGGGATGAACTTATACTCTCTATTCCTGATGGAAAAACACTGGATAAATTGTGGAGTCTACATTTTTGCCTTAGAAAATCACCAGCTTTGGGACTAGAAGTGGTGTTTCTTATCCAAAGATGAATGGGTCATTTTATGATGTTTTAACGTAATAAATAAATAAATAAATAAATAAATAAAAATGGGGGGATAAGACTGGGAGAGATCCCCAACTGAACTCTGGAAAGTCACTGCTTATTAGAACAATCAATACGGAGCTGGAAAATAAAATGATATGATGATGACTTCGTATAAAGCAAGTTCCTTTGTTCCTGCCTCGGGTTCCTCTTTTATAATGGCAGTAAAAATGATGGCTTTTCCGTCACATCTCGTGCACTCTGAAATGTTCTCCTGCAAGAGATATACATGTTCTCTCCGCTCAACATCCCGACTGCCTTTTCACTTGTTTAAAACACAATTGTTTGAAAAGCCTTTTCACAGTATATTTATTTTTCCTAATGTTATTTTTGTTCTGTTTTTGCTTCATACACTGATTTTTTAAAAAACAAACAAACCCCCATGTTTATGTGTCTTAATTTAATTTAATTTTGTTGTATGCTGTCTTGGAATATTTTTAAATGACTATATTTAAAAATAAATGAATGAGAATGTCTTGTAGAAATTCCACCTCCTCGTCCTCATCTTTACCTTCTTTTCATCTTCAATTCTGCTGTCTCCAAGGATTGACGCATCTGTAATCCAAACTTCTTTTTTCTCGACCGCAATTAGGTCTGGCATATCAAGTTCTAGTTTTTTTTTTATCTGAATCTTAAAGTCCTGCAATGTTTTTACTTCACCAGTTTTGACATTTTTCCGGGCTTTCCAAACAATTGCAAACAAACTTCCAAATTGTTTCCAAACAATTGCAAACGAACTGACAAACCATCTGAATGAAACTGGTATAGATAGAACACAATAGTATAATTGCAAAAAGAGATTCTACTTGGAATATAGCACAATATCTGATTTCTCATTGATTCTGAGATTCTTGGATAGAAATGGAATCCTTGATGGCACAAAATTCCAGCCAGCAACATCTGAGAATAATAATAGTAAGTTACCTAATAGTTCATTTTACAAAATTATGTGTGACTATTCCTTTCTTTTATAAAATGTAAAGGTACTTAATATTTTTTGTTGTTTTTCTTTTTTTTCTTTAGCATTTTTTTACTTAGACCTCCAATGAAAATGGATGCAACTGATGTTGCTTAATAATCATAACCACAACCAAATATTGCCAATAAAAACAGCAGTGATTAATAATATTGCAATTATAATAATAGAATAGAATGGAATAACAAATGAAGTAAAACAAGTACATTTTTAAGAAACATAAAAGCAACCACTGGGGAAAAAAAACACCAAGGAAAGCCAAGCTAATATTACAGATATATAAATGTAAAGAAATAGGAGACAACCCAATATGTAGAACTTTAGTGAACTTTAAATTTAGTGAACTAGTCAATAGACCTCATAACAGTATAAGAGTATTTTTACAAATAAAATAGGATGCAAAAAAGCCAGTTAAATTACATAACTAAAAAGTGGTAATGAGCCTTTAACACAGAAAAACCAAAACTGCTCTAAGTAGACAAAAATTTACTTTGTTTCTCCTGCTCTGAGCAAAAATTTGGCTACGGTTCCTGAAACAGTTTCCTGCGGTGCAAGGAGATAAAATATTCAGATGCTCTTCCTTGACAGGGAAAAAGTCAATGGGTTAATGAGCTCACTTTAATAAAAATTACAGAAAAAGAAAAAAAACAAAACACCACTTACTCTTTCAGCATCTTCTGAACCACAGTGATATCATCAGTTAGGGTAAGGCATCTCCAAAAAGCCGCCATCCAGGAGAACTGAAAGTAGTACATTTAAATGTGCAGAAGCAAATGCCCTTGTGTATTTGGAATATTCATTTTCCCCCGAAGTATTTAATTTGCAGAAGCTGGAGCGATGCCAAATTCTAAAGGAGAACAAGTTGCGGCTGCAAGTGAATTCTCCAAACTCCTTAACCTTAACACACGGAGTAATATACTATCAAGCCTTCTTGGGAGAACACGAGACAAACAGTGATGGAGAAAAATTTATAATTTAAACTTTTCACCCATAGGCTTGCCAACGACTCTAGATGCACTTGTGACTAGCTAAAGAGGTAGAAAAGCAGGGTATTTTAGACAGAGACAGTGTTTCAGAGCTAGAGAGCAAACCTATTTCTACAGAGTCCTGTCCTGCTTCTGGGCTCAGAAATGTAGCTGTCACACATTTGGGGATGGTGACACTAAAACTTGTCTTAAAAATCCTACAGGTATAGCTCAGTTAAAGTTGATTTGATCCTGGGCATTGCTTCTTTAACTGTAGCATTATTTTATTTATTTATTTATTTATTTATTTGTATCCCGCCTCTCCATACGGATTGAGGCGGCGAACAACTTACAAATAGCATGTATTTCGAAACATTTTCTATACATGCCCCCAACAAGCTGGGTCCTCATTTTACCGACCTGCGGAAGGATGGAAGGCTGAGTCAACCTTGGAGCCGGGCAGGATCGAACTCACAACCTTGTGGCTTGCAGTACTGGCATTTAACCACTGCGCCGCCAGGGCTCTGCGCCACCAGGGCTCCTGTAGCATTAGTCATTTATTTATTACAATCCATAGATCCATCTAGGAAAGGACTTGAGGATAAAACAGAACATGTGCAAAATATCTGAAGGAAAAATCAAAACAGTAAGACAATCATAAGTGACTGTTGTCTAGTGAACTCTAATTCTGTCCACCTCTGTGAGCAATTTAGCAACAGTCGGGGTCACTTTGGGAGACTTGTCTTCCAGTAGGAACCTAACATAAAATGAATCTGAACTTCCAAGAAATTGACTCACTGAATTAGCAGCCAAATCCTGCAAAACCCCTTTGACTGCTCCTTTTGGAGTTAAAAAAAATTGCATGACAACTATACTATTACGTGCATTGTCAATAACATAATTTCCAGGAGAATAGCGGATGAAACAAAATTCTTAAGCACTTGTATGTGGAGCCTCGCTCAAGCGGTTGTCCATCTAAAGACCAATTATATTTTTTATTGCTTTTTGAAAATAAGAAGACCTTAGCCTTGTCATTCTTAATGGAAAGGGTTTCATTGTTACATAATTAGAAAATGTCTTGAGCAAGCATCTTGAGCCTTCTTGGGTTTGCAAGTGGAGAGGTTGCAATGTCAGCATAAATATAACCAAAGCACCCTTCCTTCTGTTTGGAATTCAGCAGAACCAAGACAGGGAGCAAGATCAATTAATGCAAGGACTGAACAGGAGAAGAGGAGCTGAAATGCATCCCTGTCGAACTCTTCTATTCAACATAACAGAGTGTGAAAGATGACTTCCTCCACTACACTGGATTTACACAGATGTTTTCTCATGAACTGTTTCATAAAAGAGAGCTACTGTTTATCTGTGAGTGTAGCCTCTAACTTTTTCCATGGTCAGTCTTTAAGTATCAGATCAAAGGCTGATTTAAGATCTACAAAGGCTGCAAAATAGCCACTCCTCACAAGAAGTGGGCTATTTTTTAATTTCCGGGTGTGATAAAATAAAGCAATGATCTATGGCAGAACAGCCTTTTCTGGAAACTGCGTGTTCCTCATTCCAAATGTTTTCTGTATGAAGTCAATCCTCATATTTAGCACAAAGAAAATTGGCGTATAGTTCCAAATTGGCATATAGTATAATGTCAGCTATCTATGCATGGGACTGTCCATACCCTTCAAAATGTTGCAGATAAAAACCACATGTGCCCAAGCAACACCAGAGTGTGTCGGAGGTGGCAAAAGTTATTCATTAGCAAGAACGCACAAGCTAGGAGAGGATGCAGCAGTTTGCTTTTGCCTGAACCTACTGGGAAGGACAAGGCTGCACCCTCTCTCCTCTTCCCCCCTCCATTGAGTTAATTGTGTGCAAACTACTTTTGCAGATTGATTTCAGTTTGCAGCAACTGCAGTTAGCCCAGAACCAAGGGGGAAAGTGGGAAGAGGAAACAGGAAACTGGGACATTTTTAAGGGGGCTGAAAAAGTGCAAGAACAGAGGGTTCACTGAGGCTGCCTCTGCCAAGCTGGGAGGACTGGAGTGTATGTGGTGGAGAGTTTGGGAATGGAGGGGAGACACAGTGAAACAAGTTCCTTGGTCTTTAAGAAATTTCCCACCTCTGTTCAAAATGTCTAACAGTACGTGATCCAGAGATGGCACCACTGAACAAAACACTGCTTGCAAGCTGTTCCAAAGACGTACAGTTAACTCTACATTAAACTGAGGATATACAGTGCCTTTCCTTGTATATTAACCTAGTATGGTGTTCTTGCTCTTCCAAAGCTCAGCAGCATCCTTTACGTATTCCTTTCTATTAAAAGTTTCCAATCCCACTAGAAGCCATGATGATTAAAGTGAGGCTGTCGTATTTCGGACATATAATGAAACAGCGTGACTCACCGGAAAAGGAAATGTTCAGTAAAATGAAAGTTGGTCGGAACAAGAGGAAGACCACATTATAGGTGGGTTGATACAATCAAGGAAGCCACAGCCTTGAATTTCCAAGAGCTGAGATGATGGGCCCTCTTGAAGGTTTCTCATTCATCGAGTCATCATAATTCAAAGTCAACTTGGTGGCAAATAAAACAATAACAAAAAACACACTTTCTAAATTAAGTTTATCAGACCTCCTCCCTTAAGATACGCATCCCATATTTTCTTTTCCTCCGGGAGCTTTATTCTGAGCTAGCCCTTTAACACACAAATGCACAGCCACAAAATATGTATTCACATGCATCCCTTTCTGTATCAGAAGACCCATTTGACTTGGACATTTATTGACAAGCACATCATTTTTTTTTTCAAAAAAATTCTTTTCAGAAATGTGGTTGCAGTTCGATTTGGAATGAACTGAAAGGCCATGGAGAATCATGAACCATTAATAAGGAGATTCAGGGAGGGAGCCCAGGGAGAACGGAGAGGTCATCTTAATTGGGAGTACCATTTCCTGGAGAATGAAAAGTAAAATATTGAAGCTAAGATGACATTGACAAATTGCTACTATTTATTTAAATGGTGTAATGCAATCTACTAGTACTTCTGTAGTCTGTGTTTGAAGCAGTTGACCCATCCTGCTCATATAAACAAATTAACCTCCTGGGTATTAGGCTATATCCTTTCTGCAATTAAAAGTAATAAGCTACTGTTATTTAATACTAGCAAAATGTCTATCATTATGAGAGGTGGCGTGTGTACCGAAGGTTGTGTACACTGTGAGTATCTCTGGCACTGTCGGTGCAGGTACACGTTGTATATAATCCCTCGAAATGAAAGGTGGAAGAAACCTTCAGCACCTGTGCTTCCAAATATAGAAATAAAGTGGAGGAAATTTTAATTTCAGTTCCTTTTTAAAGAGCTTAGAAACTTTTACAAATTTCTTTGTATGGCAAGAATTTTTAGAATTTTCAGTCTGTTGGTCTTTTCAAAAATAAGTGGAACTGGTAATCTTTCCCAACAGCTGGAAAAAAATGGTGTGAGGATGGGTAGCCCATATGGATGTGGTATTCAGGTAGGAAATAGCCATGTTAGAGTTGGGTCACAATTATCTGTGCAGCTTGGATTGATAAATAGCACAACATAAACTATATATGTGCAAAGGGGAAAACAAACAGGCTTGCATTAATGTGAGTGATATCGCGGGAGGTGTTTTAAAATGAACTTTTAATTAAAATGTAGCAGGATGATAATGTTAATTAAATACCAGTTGTTTGCAAAGGGCCACTCATTGGGTTTAATAAGTATGCCACAGATATTAATCTAATTCTCATGCAATTACCTCTTTCGGGGTGGGGATAAACAGCAATGCTGAATGAAAGGGCTGTTTTAAACAAGAGTGAGGGTGAGCTATTAACTAGAAAAAAAAAGTAATTTGTTTTTGTGCTTTCTTGGAATGCCATATGCTCACTTACCTGTACTCACTCCCGCTGACATCAGTGGGAATTGCTTCTCAGCAGGTATGCACGGAAATGTTAGAAATTCGCTCTCTCCTACTGTCCCAATTTGGCAGAGAGAGTGGCCATTTCCATACTAGTCTGTTATAGTGCTATCATTCCACTTCCAACATCCTATGGAATGTTCGGGTCAAAGGCATCTCCCTAAACTGCAAATCCCAGGATTCCATAGGATGTTGAAAGTGGAATGATAGCGCTATAACAGTCTAGTACAGAATAACCAGTCTGTCATCCCACTTTTTCAGCTGCTTTAAAAATGCCCCAATTTCTCTTGCCTCCTCCCAGTTTTCTACTTGTTCTCAGCTTACTTTAATTGCTCCATCTGAACTCAAAGTGGAAAACTAGTTTCTACTCTCTTAACTTGTGTGTGTTGGGGGGTAGAAGACAGGAAGGGGCAAGTCTTGTCCTTCCCAGTAAAAACCAAATTGCTGCAATGTTTCCTAGCTTTCTCATTACAGGTTGAGCATTCCTAATCCAAAAATCCAAAATCTGAAATGCTCCAAAATGCAAAATGGGAGGCTGAGATAGTGACACCTTTGCTTCTTGGTGGTTCAATATACACAAGCTTTGATTCACACACAAAATTAGTGAAAATATTGTACAGTTGACACAACCTCAGCATGCATGAATTCAAGGTCTCTCAAAGCCTCATGTTCAATTATCTTTAGTGGATGCACTGGGCAAACACCCATGCTGAGTGGCTGCATGCACGCTCCATCCATTGACGATAATCGGATGGAGCATTCATGTTTTTTGTTTTATGTGAGGGTTCTTGGTATGGAACCTCCACATATACGGAGGGCACACTGTATAAAATTACCTTCAGGCTATGTGTATGAGCTTTATGTGGATCATAGAATCATAGAGTTGGAAGAGACCTCAGGGGCCATCCAGTCCAATCCCCTGCCATGCAGGAGCACGCATCAAAGCATTCCCAACTGATGGCCATCCAGTCTCTGCTTAAAAACCTCTAAAGAAGGAGAGTCTACCACACTCCACTGAGGCAGCAGATTCCACTGCTGGACAGCTCTAACCATCAGGAAGTTCTTCCTGAGGTTCAAGTGGAATCTCTTTTCCTGCAGCTTGAATTCATTGCTCCATGCCCTAATCTCTGGAGCAGTGGAAAACAAGCCCGTTTTTCTCCTTTGACATGACATCTCTTCAAAAATTTAGACATGGCTATCATATCACCTCTTAACCTTCTCTTCTGCAGACTAAACATATCCAACTCCCTAAGCTGCTCCTCATAGGGCATGGCTTCCAGACCCTTCACCATTTTGGTCGCCCTCCTCTGGACGTTCTCCATCTTGTCAATATCCTTCTTGAATTGAGGTGCCCAGAACTGCACACAGTATTCCAAATGAGGCCTAGCCAATGCAGAATAGAGTGATACAATTACTTCCCTTGATCTATTGATCTATTGAGCTATAGGATCCATACTCCTATTGACGCAATCAAGAATCACTTCTTGGCTTTCTTGGCTGCCGCATCACACTACTGAAACATACATGAATGTTGTGCTTCCCATCTCTAAGATATTTCAATATATGTATGCAAGTACTCCACATTCCAAAACTCTGAAACACTTCTGGTCCCAAACATTTCAGATAAGGGATACTCAACTTGGAATAACTTTGGCCATCTTGGCCACAGCCGGATAGGGCTTGGTCACGTGTGTCCCAATTTTCACCTGTGAAGTGTTGGAGGATATGGAAATCCCATTAGACGTGAATGAAAAAAGAAAGGATGTGCAGGAGTAAAGATGAAGAGGAAAGGGACACATCTGGGAAAAACATTATTTCAAGTACACTAGAAATGCTTTAAGGGTAGAGATTTTTAGGCTGTGGCTTTCATTTGTTGCAATAGTGCAACAACGGTAAAAGTGAATTCATGTGATTACAATATCTGTGCTCAACATTCTTTTCCTCCTTTTTACCCTGCTCCTTTGTATGTAAGAAAACATCAGTGTAACTTGATATATTTGAATATGGAAACCCAAGGAGCAATTATAACTCCTTTAAGCTAAGCTTAATGGTAATTTAATCAACAATTAATTTAAAACTCAGTACAGGTTTAACACAATAGGAAAGTGTAGGATAAACAGACAATTGCTTTTTTTTTTCCATTGGGGGGTGAGAAGGAATCTAATTCAACCATATTGTATAAATACTTTATTTATGCTTAGGAAAATTAATTAGCAATATCAAGATGAACAGCAAGAAGAAAAATGATAAAACATAGAATATAGTATATAGGATGGAAGATGCAATGAATTCAGGTTATGTTCTAATACCTGTTTGCTTTATTTATATTTTCTGTTTAGAATACTATGTGATATTACAATTGGTACTATGAATTAATTTCTGGACTTTCACTTATAAACATGAAGTTTAAATAAAAATAAAACAATACAATGTCTGTAAGTTAGGCTTTATAACATTGTCATTACTGAACAGGATATGTTAATTGTTGTGTGTTTTAGGGGATTGGTTTTAGGTGGGTTGGTGAGTGGGGAGGATTGGGTATGTTTTTAAATGTTTCTTAATGTAATTAATATATTATTATTGTTCGCCATCTCGATCCATGGGGAGAGGCGGGATAGAAATTAATAATAATAATAATAATAATAATAATAATAATAATAATAATAATAATAATAATATCATCATCATCTGAAGTGACATGTCAGGGTGACTGAGTCTTATTTATGTTGCAGATCAAGGTTTGGATCAGGCCTCTCTGACTGATAAACACAATGTTGGCCTCATCATTTCTGTATTGGTTCAGGAATCTGCTGACATCTCTCCTTCTTTTTCCTTCCTTTCCCTTTCCCTTTCCCTTTCCCTTTCCCTTTCCTTCCTTCCTTCCTTCCTTCCTTCCTTCCTTCCTTCCTTCCTTCCTTCCTTCCTTCCTTCCCTCCCTCCCTCCCTCCCTCCCTCCCTCCCTCCCTCCCTCCCTCCCTCCTTTCTTTCTTTCTTTCTTTCTTTCTTTCTTTCTTTCTTTCTTTCTTTCTCTCTCTTTCACATGCATGGATATTTTGTGTTAGTTTTCTATCAAGGCTTCCCTTTCATCACAAGTTGAAATCAGTCCCCTTCAGTTATTATGTCATATGCTGAAACTTATAATAGAAACAGTTAGAGAGCCACAACTACACTAAATCACAGCAAATGTGCCTCTATAATTAATACTTTGAAATTTTTAAAGAATGTCTAGGCGTTTATTAAGAGAGCTTTAGCTAGTTAGATATCAATTACCACACTTATAAATGTCTCTTAGCACTTTAAAGAATTATTTGATATTTAACTTGCCATGGGCAATCGTGTTCATTAAGAGTCTCATACATAAAAAGAAAATCTTTGGGCAATTCTGTGGGATTTACACATTAATGAAGTAGGCTTTTCCCCCTGTCTAATATTTTTTAGGATGCTTAGACATGTATTCTCCTTCTCTTCTTCATATTTTGCTGCTTAATGTACATCTCTTAATATGAATTGCGCCAGAGTGTAAAATTTGACCGCAGAAGACAGAGATGAATAGAGGATGCCAAGCTTATTCACTTGTTAGTCTGTCATCTGGAGATGTCACCTGTGGAGGGGAGATAGAAGTGGGCAACGTCAAACTCCTATGAGGTCTCTGTTACCCTGTTTACCGGGGGTCCCGGGAGGGACACCTAAATAACCAAACAACAACACACTTTGGGGAAAATTAGCTTAGAGCACTTGTTGGCATTACGAGAGGCAGAGTAACGCAGCAGGATCTTGTAACCCAATGTTTATGGGGTCAGGCCAAGTCAAGAAGCAAACCGTGTTGAAAATTAGTGAATGATCTTTATTAAATACAGGCACGCAATGTAAGCAACACATGCACACAGATAACTAAGGAAAATAAAGGGTTGAGTGGGATAGCGGGATTTTCAGAGGGATAGTTGAATCGGGTGATATGAAACCTGTTCCTGAAGCCCGGAAAGAAGATAGAGAGCAATGCTGGGGTTCGATGTATCTCAGCACGTGGAGCTGAGGGGAAGCTCGCCAGGCAAAGTGGCAGCAAGGCAGTCTGGAACTCGGGAGCGATCCGAGGAAGGTCTCGGAATCAGGGGTTTTTATAGGGAGAAATGTGACTGCAGGCTATGCTGTACTTGGGGAAAACAGTGCAATTTAGCAGCGGGACAAAGTTTTGGAAAGGTCAGAATTTAGCATGATTGAGTTAAGTCTGAATTGACAAAGAGTTAGCCTGTATGCAAATACTCAGTGCTTGGCAGTTGAGTATTCAGCTTGCCAGGTTGCCTGCTCGGGGCAGGGAGTCCTTTGTAAACAGAGTGCATACATAATGAAGGTGTTTGCAGAGAGGTCTCCTAAAGCAAAGATCTGGCTATTTCTGGCCTGCCTGGGTGGAGAATGGAATGTCCAGCAATTAGTGGCCAAGCTTAGTCTGTGCTTGTTCAGGGGCCTCACAAACACATGGAGAGGGGTGGTAGAAGAGAGCCGAATTATTGACATCAAAATGATATCTAGGGGTATCTCCAAGGAGGTCTAACCTGCAGTAACATCTCCACACCTTTATCCACCATGCATTGGCCACAATGTGAAAAGACAGCCAACTGATGGATCTTCCCACTATGTGGGAAGATCTTTGCCAAGCATTCAGGCCAAGGCCTCTACACTCACACTGTTAACCTTTCACAACCAGTTTCTATGGATGATTGTACAAATGGACAACAAAGAAAGCTAACAAGAAGAAATCAACTCATTTGAAATGGGATGCTGGAGAAGCATTCTGCAGGTACCATGAAAAAGGACAAAGGGATGGGCCTTAGAGCAAATTGAAGTTGAACTCTCCCTAGAAGCCAAGATGACTAAGGCCTTTTCTACACCATGTCTCATTAGCGCATTCTTCCATTACAGCCCCAGCATTGCTGTTCGTGAGATGGTAGCAGGTTGGAAAAGCTCTCTTCCAGACCATTCTGCCTTAAGCAGATGAGTAGCCCTATTGCTACCAATGTTCCTTACACACTACAGCATCCCTGGCCAATCCCTTTCCCCACCTTCATGCCAACCCACTGGCCCGATTCATTGTTTTTTCCCCCCATAGAAGTCATACTAGTGGAGCACTGTTGTAACGGCATGATACGCTAGTACACTATTGCATTTTCATGCTGGAATGCTTAAAAATGTATTAAACATTTTAACTCAAAGGAGAAATTTAAAATAAACATGGAGAGGTGATGGATTTCATGGTTACCACACCATGGAAGTATCTGAGGGAGGGACAACCTGGGCATGCCCACACCCTGCCCATTGTTGGATTGGTGATGAGAGGAAGTTTTTACGGTACTGCACTGAGCCGGCTGATGGTATTGAAGCACTAAAGGAAGCTCTTAATGGATTTTTTCTCAAAATAGTATAAGGCAGTTTTGCAATGGGATAGCAGCTTGATAGTGACAACGTCGTGCAATAGCACAGCTCCTGGACAGGAAACAACTGATTGCTGTTGCAGGATAGCAACGTCATGCAGAAATGGCCTAATCTAGGCTGTTGTACTTTGGAGATATTGTGAGATGATATGACTCATTGTAAAATATGATGGGGCTTGGTAAAGCATAAGACAGTAGGAAAAGAAGGAGGCTGCCTAGAGGTGGATTGATTCAATCAAGGAAGCCACACTCCTGAGTTCACTAGACCTGAGGTTGATGACCAGCCATCTTGGAGAACTTTCATTTATAGAGTTGCCACAAGTCAAAGTCAACTTGATGGCAAATGACACCAACAATATAGTTACCTAGTGGTTGCACTACAACATTCTTCTGCTGAATATCAATATTGTGCAACCAACTGTATATCTGCTAATATTCCTGCTTATTATCACATAGTGCATCAGGGAATGAGCAGTGGCTGCTCCTGCAGTCCCAGTGAATCAAGTGGTACATTGAAGGCACTGGCCACTGTGTGCACACTCTCAAAAAATACACAACTGCATGGCTGGAGTCCTGCTGGTTAAGCTCCACCAGTGTAAAACCATTGAATCTATTGTGGAATGGTAAGTTAACAAATCTGTGAATTCAATTCATTCATAAACTCTACTCTAATTTGGACTATCAATAAGTTTTAGGCACATGTAAAATGGTTACATTTGTGGAACTTTGCTTATGCAACCATGAATAGAACACAACCATTGCACAATGGCCAAAAACATATACCTGTGTACAACACCAACAGGACTCTCGCTATGGCATTCTTGTAGCATACAGGCATGCCGGGTGAACAAGAATGGAAA